>LPNX011116196.1:137525-151252 GCA_001517045.1 Pseudotsuga menziesii | reverse complement strand
TAGGGGGGAGAGGGGAGTTGGGGTGAGACATAATATAATATAAGTATTGGTATAATTGATAAAACAAGTAGTCGTTGTAGTATTTAAAAATGTGCACACGTTGTGCTTTAATAAAACACGCACCCGTTTTGCATCAATACAATGTGCATGCGTTATGATTCAATAAAAAATACACTCGTGTTTATTTAATATTACATGTGCACGTTTGTTTAAATTCAAAAATGTATTCCCTCCAAATGAAAAGGTCGAGCCTCCACCCATGATGGCATGGAATTATTAATCCTATGTGTCTGCTCCGTACTTTGTTATGGTTTCAACATGCCTATGCCTTGGAGTATGACAAACCATGGCTAATTGAGCATTATATCTTAATTTTCAATATGCTCGTGTTTAGCCGTTGGTTATAGTATGTTGCACACCTCCATTTTTTATGAAATTTTAGAAAAAGATATGGTTTTTTTTTTGCAGATTCCAAATACATAATTTTTAACAAGAAAATATAATTTTTTCTATTTTTTTCCTATTTATCTTCTGTCATCACTATTCAACTCAAAAAACATACTGTTAGTGTTTCGTCCATATCTCTTTTGTTTCTCAACCATTTTGAAAAGAAATTGTATGGTGCACTAACAAACACCGACCTCTACGTGCTATAAATTTTTTTTTCTAAATAATTGCATTAACACATTCAAACATTGCCCCCACAATTGACATACCATTTTCAATATTTGATCCCTTATATAATTAAAAAAAAAATTAAAAAGTTATTTTTATTATTGGAAAAATAGTCGTGAACTAGTACTATATTTTTTTTATATGTCTACCAGGTTTCGTAATTTTAAACTATAATTTAGTCACTCAAAGGATGAACCCACAAAAACATATATTGTTAGAATAATCAACCCATAGTTACCTACCTTTGACATTAATTTAATTATTTTTGTCTTATTACCTAGTTTCCTAGATTCCATTCTATGCTAGTTGCCTTCTACAAGTCCTAGAAGTCAACACATGCTAAAAGAGAGTCATGGAGCACTTGAAAAACATCATGGAAACCCAATTTAGCATGTGCACTTTATTCTAGATCCTCCAAAGTGCATCTCTTATTTTTCTGAAAAGCTGCCTTGTTTTATTATGATTTAAGGCAAAAGGAAAAGCTAGACTAGGTGTAGTTGACTTGTTTTTTGCCCAAATCATTCTCCCTCCTTTTCTCCAAATAAAAGAATGTATGAGTTGTCTTTCCATACCTATTTATCTTTCCCACTTGACTTAGCAAATTTGTGAGCATATTCATAGATTTGGAAACTATTTTATGCACCTATGGGTGATTTGACTAGATTTAGTAAGCCTACTTTTTTACTATTTCGAATGGCATATTTATGCATTCAATTATGTCATGTAATAATATATTGCAGCAGCCTATTAATTTGCAAGGTTGGCTACTATACACTTATTGAATACAGATTAGTGTTATGCTCCAATTTCAGTCTCCTTTGGTGTGAATTTTGCATGTTTCATTAGCAATTTTGTGAGTGTAAATGTTCTATCTCTTGGGTTCAATTTCCACATGGTATCAGAGCCTTTGTAGATCAATTTCTCTCCTTCCTTATTTCTATTGCAGGTTTTACATCTTGACTGGGAGCGCATTCTACTGACTGGAGGGCATAGTTTCTGAGCTATGGACCAATCTGAGAAGATCATCTTGACTCCATTCAATTTCTTTGAGTGGAAAGATGAGATGGAGATATTGTTGAGAGAGAAAGGTCTCTACAGGGTGAATATGGAAACTGAGGCAAAGCCCAATGTAGCTGCAGAGAAAATTAAATGGCACAATAGGAGGGATGAGTCCTGTGGTATTTTATGTCTAAGCATTTCAAGAGACCTCCTCTTCCATCTTGATGGATTGACATCACCTAATCAACTGTGGGAGAATATAGAAGAGATTTTTGGAAAGACAGATGAGATGAGAGGACATCAAATCAAGAATGATCTAATCTCCTTGAGTCCCAGTAGCTTCAAATCATTGAAACTCTACTTTTCCAAGTTTAAGGCCCTTGTTTTGCAGTTGAAACAATGTGGGATCAAAAAGAAGGAAATAAAATAGTTTTGGCCATACTCTCTAAGCTTGGTCCTGATTATTCAGTGTTTGTTTCGACCTTCCATGCCACCAAGTTGACAACTCAATCTTGGAAGATCCCTAAACTTGTAGAGTCCATGTAATCCCTCACATAGGATCAAGATAAGTTGGTGATGATGGGCACCATCAAACCTTCCAAATACCAAGATTTGGTTGCTGGAGATTCAAGGGTGGATTCAAAAATCAAGAAAAAAGCTAAAAATCCACTCGAGAAAAATAGAGACAAGAACAAGTCTCAATAGGAGCCCCAAAGTTCCAAGAAAAACTCCCATGAGAAGAAGAAGAAAGGAGAAATGAGCAAGTGCACATACTGCAGTAAGGGCTATCATCCTGAGAGCTCTTGTATGAAGAAGAAAATTGACATGTTGACCCAAATCCTGGAGAAGAATAACATATCCCTTCCTAATTGCTCAAAGAAGAGGGAAGGATGATCAAATTTAGAGGATAGAGAGAGAGTACATGCCTTGGTTGTTGGCACATCAAGCTCACCTAGCTTTATCATAGACTATAGTGCTTCTAGACATATGGTTTAGAAAAAAGAGGCATTCTCCTCTCTTGACATGTTGAAAGGTCCACCAATTTTTTTGGGAGATGACTCTCTCACTGACAGTATGGGGAAGGGAATGATTGATCTTGACCACAGTCAATTCAATAATGTTTTGTATGTTCCAGGTCTTGCCTCTAATCTCTTGTCAGTGTATCAGATGACTCATATTGGGTCTCCAAAGAAGGTCATCTTCTCTTCTGATGATGTTTAAATAATTGAGATTTTGAATGGTAAAGTCATAGAAAAAGGTGTTATAGATCACACTTCGAAGGTATACAAGTTTTCCCATTTTCTACCCTACTCAAACCCCTTCGTTCTTCTGATTCATGCTAATGAATCAAGCAAGATTTGGTATGAAAGGTTTGGCCATCTTAACTACAATTATCTTTCTGATTTGAGTGAAAAAGATATGGTCATAGGGTTACCAAAGATCAAGTTTTCTAAGGGAGTCTGTCAAGGTTGTATCCTAGGAAAACACCTAGAGCACAAGTATGAGAAAGCTAGTCATGAGAGAACCTATGCACCTTTTGAGCTGATCCACAATGACATTGTTGGTCCATTCCCTCATATGTATATGATTCAATCCAAATATGCACGGACCTTCATAGATGAATTTTCCAGGTATTGTTTGGTTCACTTCCTGAAGCATAAGTCTGAAGTTTTTGACCTCTTCAAAGTCTTTAGAGCCTTGGTTGAAAACCAATCTAGGAGGAAACTCAAGATCATCAGATCTGACAATGGTGGTGAGTATGTCAAGTCTGAGTTCATTCAGTATTATAAATATGTAGGTATTCAGATGCAGCATTCAATCCCTTACACACCACAACAAAATGGTGTTGCTGAGAGAAAGAAAAGATCACCGAAGTATTAATCTGCCACAGTAATCTAGGGACAAAACACAAGTCTCATCAAAGATTAATAACAATAAGTAATGAAAATGGTGTAATAGGGCTAAAAAATGAGTATCTGCTCTGTATATTCACACAAAGAATGAGTAATACAATACAGTATCATGCTGCAAGCATGAATGACAAAGCAATTCGAATTCTTGAGGAGGTCATTCGAATTGAATGACTGAGTCTAGCTTAACTGAATGTAAGCCCCATTCAACACTCAAGTTAACCACTGATCAAAACCCTAATTGACTCAACTGAGCCCTAAATAAAGTCAAAGTGAAATACATGATTGAGTCTAACTAAAAGTAGGTCAAACACATGTCACAGCTAATCAACCAAGAAGTGGTAGCGCTACAATGACTCCAATAAACCCCGATGAGGTTAACTGAAGTGTAACTGAACATCAGAAGTGGTTGGAGGCGCCTCTGTTGACTCCAGTTCATTAAATAATCAATAAATAATCAATTTAATGAAGGAGGGCAACTTCACTGCTCCGTCTAACTAATTGTAACCATCAGTTAGCAATATGGGGCATTAATGACACTCAGATCACCCCCGGAGTGCTCTAGTTAGCCTCCTTGACTGAAGGCAGGCATGGGTGTGATATAGCTAATGTCATCTAGTGCTCCTCTAATGTGAATTAAGTCAATAATACTTAGGATAGTGGTTTAACTAGGCCAAATTGACCAAAAAGAGTGTGCATGGTGGTAAATGTCTCCAACGCCACCCCTTAAGCTATACTCAGGAGGAGTTAGAAAATAGAAAATGCATAAAAATGCTAGGGCCTTGGAAACTAAGGCCATAGGTCACCCCATACAATGCTGAAACTGAAACAATGCTAAAAAACAAACTAAGTGAGGAAAGGAGGGAAAACCCAATGGGAAACCCCCCCCCCCTCAAGCTGAACACTGAAAGTAGTCTAAATCACCCTGATGAACTCACCCCCGATAGTGAACGGAGGTAAGTGAACTTATTTTCTAAAAATATCTAGGTGAATATGTCTGCAATCTGCTCATCAGTCGGGCAGTATTGGAGAATGATGGTCCTGTCATGCACTAGCTCCATGATATGCTTGTGGATCTCTAGATGCTTGGTCCTCTACCTAGTAATTGGATCTGTGGATATGTTAATATCACTTTTATTATCACAAAAGAGGATAGTGGACAAAGTACTACCAAGATCAAACTATGAAAGAATTCCTTGCAACCAAACTGCTTGGATGCAAGCATTCACCGCTCCTTGATACTCGACCTCTGCTGAAGATAATGCTATGGCAGCCTGCTTTTTGCTATACCAGCAAATGGGGCCACCACCAAACATGAATACATAGCCGAAATTATACTTTTGATCAATAGAATCACCCGCCCAATCAGAATCTGTGTATCCAACCAGCTCTAGCTCAGTCTCTGCAGCATAGTGAATGCCATAGGTCCTGGTTCCCTGAATATACTGGAGGATCCTCTTGGCTTCCTTCCAATGAATATCATGAGGTTGTTGCATGTATATTGATACATCATTCATGGCATAATAGATATCTGGCCGAGAATGTGTCAATTACAACAAGCTACCAATCAGTTGTCGATAGATAGTGTAGTCCATGGGAGGTGTGTTTTTTCCTTCTTCAAGGCTGATCCCTGAAAGGAAAGGGAATGGTGCAGGCCTAAATTCAGCCATGTTAAAATTTAATAATAGTTCTAATATTTATTCATACTGAGTGACCATTATCCCATCATAATTTTTCTCAATTTTGAGCCCCAAAAATTGTTTTAGGAGCCCCAAATCAGTCATTTCAAAGGCATTGTGGAGATCAGTTTTGATGGCTGAAATAGAAGCAAATGTGCTACCTTTGATCAGTAATTCATCAACATATAAAACAATAATGATCAAATTACCATAAAAATACTATAAATACACATTTGGATCTGATCCACACCTTTGGAATTTTTGCAAGAGAAGGAAGGCATCCATCTTGGAATACCACTCTCTTGGGGCATGCTTTAACATGTATAGTGACTTCTTTAGCTTGAAAACCAAAGATGGATCACATATGTATCCTTTATGATTCTTCATTTATATCTCCATGTAGAAATTTTGAATTAACATCCATATGATGCACTTCCCAGTGCTTAGATGCTGAAATTGCCAAAACTAGGCACAAGGAGTCCATTTTTGCAATTGGTGCAGAGGTCTCATGGTAGTCCACACCTTGGACCTGAGAGAAAAAAATTTCCAAAAAAATTTCCTTATATTTTCAGTTTCTTCCATCAGCAGCAACCTTGGTCCAAAGCATCCACTTGCATTGAACCAATTTCCTTCCCGGAGGAAGAGAAACTAGCTCCCAAGTAGTGTTTTTCTGAAGACAATTAATCTCTTCATCCATGGCAACTTGCCATCTCGGATCCTTCCGATAATGGTAGTGTTATTTTTGGTCTGAAAAAATAATAAAATAGCAAGTTTTGGACAGAAAAATATCAGGACAAGAGAGCGCAATACTTGCTCTTTTGAAATCAAACCGGGTTCTCCTTGGATTATCCGAATTTCCAATGTTATCTCCTGCGGAGGAGAGTGTCTGTTGGGCCCATGTGGGAAGATGATTTTGTACTTCAGGTTCAGATTCAACATTTTATGTTTGCTGAAAACTGATATCAGAAATCAAATTATCCAAATCAGGGTCATCCCGCCAATTTCATCATCCAAATATTCAGTAGAATAGGAAGGAAAATCAGCAGTTTTCTCCTTCACTAGTTCCACCTCCTGAAGAGCCTCATCGAACTTGACACTCCTTTCGATGATGATCTATTTTTTTTTTATATCCAGCAGCTTGAAATCTTTTGATTCATCAATATACCGAATAAATAGACATTTTATGCTTTTAGGTTGCAAATCCCTTCTTTTATCAAGTGGAATCCGGGCCCATGTAGTGGACCCAAACACCCGCAAGATCGACACATCCGGCTTGTGTCTAAAGTATGCTTCAAAAGGGGTCTTCCATTTCATGGATGAGTGTGGAACCCTATTCTAAATGTATTCTGCAGCATGCATGGATTCATCCCACAAAATCCAATTCTTTGATTCCAACATTCAGGTGGTCATCTCCTTGAGAGACCAATTCTTCCTTTCCGCTACTCTATTCTGCTGGGGAGTGTAGGGAATTTAATGTTGGACTTGAATACCACTTTGGGATCATATGTGCAGAAAATAATTACTGTCACACTCCCCACCATTATCATATCTCAAGATATTGATCTTAATCCTAGAGGCATTCCCGATCAAGGCCTTCAGTTCAGAAAATTTTTCACATACCTCAGACTTCTTTTTGAGAAAGAAGACCCATGTGTACCTTGAAAAATCATCAATAAAAGTCAGAATATAACTTGATCCATTCATGGATGTGACAGGCATCAGACCACTGATATCAGAATGTATCATCCCCAATATGCATGTAGCTCAATTTGCCTTCCCCCGATTGAAATTGTGCTCAGGGTGTTTTCCAACCACACAACCCTTGCAATTTCCAGTGGTTGTCTTGATGACCAGGAGGCCTTCAACCATGGAGTTTTTATATAATTTATGCAAATATTTGAAATTTAGATGGCCAAATATTTCATGCCATAGCCTACTAACTTCATTTCCATGAGTTAGCAGAGCGGTGGGCTTTGTATCTGCCACAAAGTGGAAGAACTCATAGACTTTTGCATGATGCTTTGCAAGGCCTTTAGCAATGAGTTTCCCGGATGCAAGATCCATTATCTCAACATCATTTGGGATGAAAGAAACTCTCTTAGGCAGTCCTGTATGTGTCATCTGATAGACACTAAGGAGATTTGATGCCAGAGACGGTACATACAAAACATTTGAAAACTAACCATTCTCAAGATCAACCGTACCTTGTCCTTATGAAATGATGGTGGAGTCATCTCCCATGTGGATGGGGATGTATTTTCTAGTCTCCAAGGATGAAAAGGAGTCTTTTTCAGCCATCATGTGGTTCGAAGCTCTAGAATCAATCAAGAGTGCTTTGGACTTCAAAGTGCTTGCCGTGAGGGAATGACCTTTTTCATGTTGTGGTTCCCAGTCTTGCTGATCTCTCCTTCGAAATCCATTAGAGGAAATTTGAGGTCTAAAATGGGCCTCCTAAGGAAAATAATAAAATAATAGTTAAAATAATAAAATAATAGTTATTCATTTTGGAGGAAGAATGAAAAAAATACTTTTTTTGTTAGTATTTTCGACATATCTCCCTGTCGTTTTACTCAAATTCCGAGCGGGAGAGCATGTTGGATGTGGAATTTAATTCTGCATCCAATGAGTATCCACACTACATACTTTCGACGGACCTAGCTACCCCAAAAACAAGAAATACCTGAAAAAAATGTGATGATGATGTCATCATCATGTTTTTTTAGGTATTTATTATATTTGGGGTAGCGGGGTCCATCAAAAGTATGGAGTGTGGGTACTCGGTGGATGGGGAATTAAATTTTGCATCCAATGAGCTCTCCTACTTAGAATTTGAGTAAAACCATAGGGAGATATGTCGAAAATATGAACAAAAAAGTAATTTTCTTTTATTACAAATATGTCAATTCAACCATTATGGTTGAATCATTTTATTGAAATTCTATTGGTTCCTTAATTCCAACTCACAAAATTTATTGTTGGTGCATTTTCTTATAAGGCCCATTTTAGACCCCAAATTTCCTCTAATGTTTCTGGAAAATTGATGTGATTTGTCTCAAGGAGAGAGGTAGCTTCATCAAGCTTCTTCTTCATGCAGGCATGTTCAAGGTGGAATCCCTTCCCGCAGTATGAACACTTGAATTTTTCCTTTCCATGGTGCCCTTTTCCTTTGTTCTTCCTTGAGCCGAAAGATTCATCATGCTGTTGGTTTTCAACTTTAGGCTTAGGAGATTCGAATTTAGTTTTTGGGTTATTCTACTGCTTTCCTTTACCCTTTAGATCTTTGGGCCCCGAGACATGGAGGGCTTGATCACGGGAGGATTTGATGATCCCCATCTGGACAAGCTTATCATGTTCACTTGTTAGGGACTCAATGAAGGCATTGAGTGTAGGCATCTTCTATCCAGGGGTTGTGAGCTTCCCCGCACGGAATGTAGATACAAAAATTGAATAATCAGCTCCAAGTTTGGAGAGTATGGCGAGGATGAGCTGATCATCTGCCTTCTCCAGTTTGCATTGCTTCAAGAGTAAGACAATGTGCTTGAACTTTGTGAAAATGTCATTCAAGGTCTCAAAATTGGAAGGATGGAGAGACATCAATTCATTTTCGAGCTGGTAAACTCTCAAATCATCCTCCTTTCCATATAGGGTTTCCAATTTGTCCCAAATTTCCTTTGGAGTATTGAATCCCGAAAGATGGAAAAGAAGATCCCAGGAAATAGAGAGACAGAAGAATCTGAATGTTTCATCCTTCTTGTTCAAGAATCTTGATTTGTCTATAGCATTACCAGGCTCATCTTCAGTGTCCATAGTGACTCTATAGAGTCCTCTGGCATGTAGCTGGATCTCCATGTCTGCTTTCCATGAGTGGAAATTGAACGGAGTCAAAAGATCTACTGAAGAGGCCATCTAAATCTACTGGAGCGAATGCTTCACCTGTAGAGAAAGTCACAACAGAAAGGGCAATGTAAGGTCAGATAGCCTGCACATTTTAGGCTTTCATCACACCCAGAATATTCAATCAAGAAAGCTTGATCAACAAGTTCTTTACTTGGAGTATTAAGTGGTAAGCCTTGGCTTCTGGTGCGATGCTGGATTTTTAAGCTATTGCTCAATTTTCATGCAAGATCTATCAAAAAGATTGTTTTTAAGAGATCTAATATTCATCCTACTGTGATCTCTGATACCATATTAATCTGCCACAATAATCTAGGGACAAAACACAAGTCTCATCAAAGATTAATAATAGTAAGTCATGAAAATGGTGTAATAGGCTTACAAAATTAGTAGCCGATCTGTATATTCACACAAAGAATGAGTAATACAATACAAGATCATGCTGCAAGCATGAATGACAAATCAATTTGAATTCTCAAGGAGGTCATTCGAATTGAATGAGTTAGTCTAGCTTAACTAAATGTAAGCTACAATCAACACTCAAGTTAACCACTGATCAAAACCCTAATAGAGTCAATTGAGCCCTAACTGGAGTTGGAGTGTAATAAATGACTGATTCTAACTGAAATTAGGTCAGACACATGTCATAGAAAACCAACCAACAAGTGGTAGCACTTCAATGACTCCAATGAACCCCGATGAGGTTAAATGAAGTGTAACTGAACATCAAAAGTGATTGGAGGTTCCTCTGTTGACTCCAGTTCATTAAAAAATCAATAAATAATCAATTTAATGAAGAAGGTAACCTTCACTACTCAATTTAACTGATTGTAACCATCAATTAGCAATATGGGGCATTAATGACACTCAGATCATCCCCGGAGTGCTCCATTTATCCTCCCAGAATGTAGGAGAATGCTAAGTTAGCCTCCTTGACTAAAGGTAGGCATGGGTGTTAGAATAATCAACCCATATTTTACCCACTTAGACATTAATTTCATTATTTTGGTCTTATTTTCCTAGTTCATGTGTCCCACCTTGTGCAAGTTGTCATTTGCCTATCTATAATGGTCAAACTTTCCTTATTTGACTCATGTAGTGCATGGGAGAGCTAAAGGAATCAATTCTGCTTTATTCCTGGCCTCCCAGGCACCCTTCTGCTTTTTCTACTTTATTCCCTACTTTTTCAGTGTTTTAAGGCAAAAGGAAAAGCTAGACTATGTGAGGTTGACTAGTTTTTTGTCCTACACATCCTCCTCTCTTTTCTCCATGAAAAAGCATGTATGAGCTGCCATTCTACCACTCTTTAGATTTCCTAAGTGATTTTTCCAATTCGTGAGCTCCATGACAGATTTGGGATCAGCTTTTTACACCTATGGGGGATTTGCTTATTTTTAGTAAGCCTGCTTTATGCTAGATTCGAATTTCTCCTCATGCATTCGAATCCCTGATGAATGTTATTTATTTAGCACCTTATTATTTTATAGGGTTGGCTATTTTATACTGAGTTAATACAGTTTAGTGTTCAGCTCCAATTTTCAGTCTCTTTGTGAGTGATTTTCAATGATCAATTGTTAATTATTGTGAGTAAAATTAATCTATCACCTGGTTCAATTTCCACATGGTATCAGAGCCATTGTAGGTTGTTTCTCTCCTTCAAAAATTGTTTTGCAGGTTCTACATCAATGACTGGGAGCCTTCTACTAACAGTCGGGACAGATTTTCTAAGCTATGGATCAATCACAGAAAACTATCTTGACTCCTTTCAATTTATTTGAATGGAAAGCAGAGATGGAGATACTATTGAGAGTGAAAGGATTCTACAGGGTGACTATGGCAACAGAAGCAAAGCCCAATGCAGCTGCAGAGAAGATAAAATTGCACAACAGGAGGGATGAGGCTTATGGCCTCCTGTGTCTGAGTATTTCCAGAGACCTCCTTTTCCATCTTGATGGATTGACATCACTGAATGAAGTATGGGAGAAGCTTGCTGATATTTTTGGAAAGATAGATGAGATGAGGGGAAATCAAATCGAAAATGAGCTAATTTCTCTGTGTCCAAATAGCTTTGAATCCCTACAGCTATATTTCTCCAAGTTCAAAGCACTAGTTTTGCAGCTGAAATCGTGTGGGATCGAAAAGAAAGATGATCAGCTCGTACCGGCCATCCTCTTGAAGCTAGGCCCTGACTATTCAGTGTTTGTTTAGACCTTCTATGCCACAAAACTGACAGCTCGAACCTGGAAGATGCCTAGCCTTGCATATTTCATGGAATCTCTCACACAAGAACAGGATAAGCTGGTGATGATGGGCACCATCAAACCATCCAAAGATCAAGCTTTGATTGCTGGAGATTTGAAGGTGGATTCAAAATGAAAAAAGAAAGCTAAAAAGCCACCTGAGCAAAAGAGAGATAAGAAACAGTCTCCGGAGGATCCACAAGGTCCCAAGAAGAATTACCAGAAGAAGAAGAACAAAGGTGAAATGAACAAGTGCGCATACTGCAATAAGGGCAATCACTCTGAAAGATATTGTATGAAAAAGAAGATAGACATGCTGACCCAACTCCTGGAGAAGAATGGCATCTCCCTTCCAGAAAGCTCAAAGAAGAGAGAAGGAGGATCAAGTTCAGATGACAGAGAGAGAGTTCATGATCTAGTTGCTGGTACATCAAGCTCACCCAGTTTTATCATTGATTCTAGAGCTTCAAGACACATGGTTTCGACTAAGGAGGCCTTCTCCTCACTGGACATGTCGAAAGGACCATCTATTGTACTGGGAGATGACTCTCTCACTGAAAGTAAAGGCAAAGGAAGGATAGATCTTGATCATGGTCAGTTCAGCAATGTGCTGTATGTGCCTGGTCTCGCCTCCAACCTCCTGTCAGTGTACCAGATGACCCACACTAGGTCTCCTAAGAAGGTCATATTCTCCCTCGATGAATTTGAGATCACAGAGATCTCAACTAGTAGAGTCATTGCAAAAGTAGTTGCAAATCATTCTCAAAAGGTATACATGTTCTCACACTTCCTACCTTACTCAAACCCCTCTACTCTTCTCATTCATGCTAATGAAGGCAGCAAGATTTGGCATGAAATATTTGGCCACCTAAATTACAAGTATCTTTCTGATCTTAGTGAAAAAGAGATGGTCATAGGGTTTCCCAAGATAAAATTTTCCAAAGGAGTCTCCCAAGGTTGTATCCCAGGAAAACACCCAGAGCACAAATTTGAGAGAGCTAGTCATGAGAGAACCTCTGCACCCCTCGAGCTGATTCATAGTGATGTTGCTGTCCCATTCCCTCATATGTCCATGAGTCAAGCCAAATATGCATTGAATTTCATTGATGACTTTTCCAGGTATTGCTGGGCTCACTTCCTGAAACACAAGTCTGAAGTTTTTGTCCTATTTAAAGTCTTTAAGGCTTTGGTTGAAAACTAGTATGGAAGGAAACTCAAGGCCCTCATATCTGACAATGGTGGTGAGTATGTCAAGTCTAAGTTTATTAATTATTGTGTAGATGCAGGTATTCAGATGCAGCATTCTATCCCTTACACACCACAGCAAAATGGTGTTGCTGAGAGGAAGAATAGATCACTGAAGGAGATGGCAACATGCATGATGGAGGCCAAAACTTTCCCACCAAAGTACCAGGCCGAAGCTATCAACTATGTAGCCTATATTCAGAATAGGGTGCCTCACAAACAACTTGATGGTATGACTCCCTTCGAAGCATGGAGTGGGCACAAGCCAGATGTGACCCATTTCAGGATTTTTTGCTCAAAGGCTTGGGCTAGAATCCCGACAGAGAAGAGGAAGGCTTTGCAGCCCCAAAGCCAAGAGTGTATTTTTGTTGGATACTCTGAAGATTCAAAAGGGTACAAGTTGATAAATTTGAGCACAAACAAAGCCTTCATTGAAAGGTGTGTTCAGTTTGAAGAAGAACCCCTTGCAGCAGTGGAAGTTGGTGAAGCCTCTTCACCGCCAGAAACTCAAGAAGTAAGTCAAGAGTTTGTTGAACATGCTGATTCTTATTTTTATAATGGATATGAGTTTATTTTAGACCCTAACAGCCCCACAAGGCCAAAATGGGCAGCCAAGACACTACATGCAGCAGGTGAGCTAGCTGGGGATCCCAATGACCCAAGGAGGACTCGATCTCAGTTTGAGAGTGGTATGTGCATGAAGGATCCTATGTTTCCTAAAAAATGATATTTGATGGTGGATTTTGATCCTCAAACATATGAAGAAGCAGAAGCAGATCCAAGATGGCAAACAGCCATGAAGGAGTAGTTCAGCTCACTCCAAAAGAGCAACACATGGGAGTTAGTGGATCTTCCTCCAGGAAGAAATTTTTTCAGTGTAAGTGGGTCTATAAGACCAAATTTTCTAGTGATGGTTCACCACTGAAGTAAGAGGCCATATTGGTAGCCAAGGGCTACTCACAGGTTCATGGCATAGATTACAATGAGACTTTTTCCCCAGTGGAAAAGATGGATTCCATAAGGCTAGCTCTAGCCATTGCAGCCTCAAGGCAATGGGAGGTACATCACATGGATGTAAAATGTGC
>LPNX011116196.1:65570-137312 GCA_001517045.1 Pseudotsuga menziesii | reverse complement strand
TCTATTTGAAGTTAGTTAATGGTTCATTAATGATCATTGTGTTATATGTTGATGACCTCCTCATTACAGGAAGCTCACAGGATGAGATTGCTTCCTTAAAGGGAGCTATGAACCAAGCCTTCTCCATGACAGATTTGGGGCTCTTAAGTCAATTTTTGGGGCTTGAGATTGCTCAAACCAAAGCTGGAATCAAGGTGCACCAGTCCAAATATGCCTTGTAATTTCTGAACAAATTCAGAATGAAGGATTGCAAAGCAAACAAAACTCCTTTCCTTTCAGGAGTGAAGCTGGAAGAAGCTGATTCTTCACCGATGGTAAACAATACACTGTATAGGCAATTGATTGGATGTTTATTGTATCTGACACATACTAGAACTGATATTTGTTATGCAGTAAGTGTGGCTTCTATATTCATGGATCAGTCTCAAGAGATCCATTGGAAAGCAGCCAAAAGGATCCTTAACTTTGTTCAGGGAACAAGGACACATGGGATCTTCTATAAAGCAAAATCTGATCTTGATTTGATTGGATTTATTAACAGTGATTGGGCAGGTGATAGCAAAAATAGAAAGTCCACTTCAGGATATCTGTTCATGCTTGCAGAAGGGCCAATCAGCTGGTCAAGCAAGAAACAGAGTGCCATTGCACTCTCATCTATAGAGGCAGAGTAAAGAGGAGTTTTTAATGCAGCAACTCAATGTTTATGGTTGCAGGGTTTACTTGGAGAGTGTGGGTTCGAACTAAAGTACTCAAATACCATGTACTGTGATAACCAGAGTACCATTCAAATCTGCAAATATCTAGTTCAGAAGCAGAGAACTAGACACATTGAGATCCATATGCACTACATCAGAGAACTTGTGCATGATGGCACCATTCACCTACTCTTATGCTCATCTTTAGAACAAGTAGCTAATATCTTCACCAAAGAATTTTGTGAGAAGACCTTCAGCAATCTCAAATCACTGCTAGGGATTGCTAATAATGCTGTTCAAGCATGAGTGAAGACAAGATTCTACAATTTTGTTTTACAGTCCATGTTTAAGGGAGGATTTTCCCAAGTTGGTTTTGCCTCTTTCCTTGTTTAAATGGACATGCAGTATGTAAAGGGTGACTAAGCCTTGTTTCTAGGACCTATAATTTTCTGATATATTACTCATAAGTCAGGATTAAGGGGGGGTGCTAGAATAATCAACCCATATTTTACCCACTTAGACATTAATTTCATTATTTTTGTCTTATTTGCCTAGTTCATGTGTCCCACCTTGTGCAAGTTGTCATTTGCCTATCTATAATGGTCAAAATTGCCTTATTTGACTCATGTAGCACATGGGAGAGCTAAAGGAATCAGTTCTGCTTTATTCCTGGCCTCCTAAGCGCCCTTCTACTTTTTCTGCTTTATTCCCTGCTTTTTCAGTGTTTTAAGGCAAAAGGAAAAGCTAGACTAGGTGAGGTTGACTAGTTTTTTGTCCTACACATCCTCCTCTCTTTTATCCATGAAAAAGTATGTATGAGCTTCCATTACACCACTCTTTATCTTTCCTAAGCCATTTTTCCAATTCGTAAGCTCCATGACAGATTTGGGATCATATTTTTACACCTATGGGAGATTTGCTTATTTTTAGTAAGCCTGCTTTATGCTAGATTCGAATTGCTCCTCATGCATTCGAATCCCTGATATATGTTATTTATTCAGCACCCTATTATTTTATAGGGTTGGCTATTGTACATTGATTTAATACAGTTTAGTGTTCAGCTCCAATTTTTAGTCTCTTTGTGAGTGATTTTGCATGATCAATTGTTAATTGTTGTGAGTAAAATTAATCTATCACCTGGTTCAATTTCCACAGTGGGTGTGATATAGATGATGTCATCTAGTGCTCCTATGATGTCAATTAAGTCAATAATACTTAGGATAGTGGTTTAACTAGGCCAAATTAACCAAAAAGAGTGTCTATGGTGGTAAATGTCTCCAACATGAAGGAGATGGCAACCTGCATGATAGAGGCTAAGACTTTGCCACCAAATTTTTGGGTCAAGGCTATAAACGGTGCATCCTACATCTAGAACAGGGTTCCTCATAAAAATCTTGATGGTATGAATCCTTTTGAAGCTTGGATTGGGCACAAGCCAGATGTGACCCATTTCAGGATTTTTGGCTCAAAGGCTTGGGCTAGAATTCCAACTGAAAAGAGGAGGGCTTTGCAGCACAAAATCCAAGAGTTCCTATTTGTTGGGTATTCTAAAGATTCAAAAGGGTACAAGCTGATAAAATTGAGCACTAACAAATCTTTCATTTAAATAAGTGTTCAGTTCCAAGAAGAGCCTTTAGTAGTAGTTGAAGTTGGAGAGTCTTCTTCACCACTAGATCCATTGATTGTAAGTGAAGAGACTAATGAGTTTGCTGATTCTTATATGTCTGATAATGATGATTTTATTTTATATCCTAATATTCCTACAAGACCAAAATTTGAAACAAATACCATTCATGCAACTGGGGAACTAGTTGGAAATCCTAGTGACACTAGGAGGACTAGACCTCAATTTGAGAGTGCCCTTTGTGTGAAAGATCCTCTATTTGTTGAGAAGTGCTATCTAATGGTTGAATCATATCCACAGACATGTGAATATGCAACACATGATCGAAGATGGAAAACATCCATGAAAGAAGAATTCAACTCACTCCAGAAGAACAATACTTGGGAACTGGTTGATCTTCCCCCAGGGAGGAAGCTAGTTCAATGTAAGTGGGTTTTCAAGACTAATTTTTCTGCTGATGGTTCACCTTTGAAATATAGGAAAACATTGGTAGCCAAGGGCTAATCACAAGTACATGGTATTGACTACAATGAAACCTTTGCACCAGTGGCAAAGATGGACTCCATAAGGATAGCTCTAGCCATTGCAGCTTCGAAGCAGTGGGAGGTACATCACATGGATGTGAAGTGTTCTTTACTAAATGGAGATATCAATAAAGAGATTTACATGCAGCAACCTGAAGGGTTTGTTTCTAATCCATCTTTAGTGTGCAGGTTAAAGAAATCATTGTATGGGCTCAAGCAAGCCACCAGGGCTTGGTATGCCAAGATTGACGGCTTTTTGCTATCACTAAGTTTTGTTCGATGCAAGTATGATCCTAATGTATATTTGAGGATGATTCATGGTTATTTTATGATTATTCTCTTTTATGTGGATGACTTTCTAATTATAGGAAGTTCAAAGAAAGAAATTGCCTCCTTGAAGGATGCAATGAACCATGCATTTTCTATGACAGATTTGGGATTGTTGAGCCAATTCCTGGGTCTCGAAATTGCTCAATACCAACATGGAATCAAAGTGCATAAGTCCAAGTATGCTTTGGATTTGCTGAAAAATCTCAACATGAAATATTACAAGCCAATCAAGACTCCCTTCATTTCAAGAGTTAAGCTTAAAGAAGGAGGTTCTTCTCCTATGGTAAATAATACACTGTATAGGAAGTCGATTGGGTGTTTTCTTTATCTTACACACACTCGACCTAATATATATTATGCATTTAGTGTGGCTTCAATATACATGGATCAGCCTCATGAGATCCACTGGAGAGCATCCAAAAGGATCCTAAACTTTATTCAAGGAACAAGAACTCATGGGATCTTCTACAAAGGAAAATCTGATCTTGATTTGATTGGGTTTACTGAAAGTGATTGGGTAGGTGAAAAAAAATATCGAAAGTCTACATCAGGATATGTGTTCATGCTTGTAGAAGGACCAATTATCTGGTCAATCAAGAAGCAGAGTTCCATAGCACTCTCATCTATAGAATTAGAGTATAGAGGAGTTGTAAATGCAACAACTCAATGTTTGTAGTTGCAGGGGATACTTGGAGAATGTGGTTTCAAATAAGAGTTTTCAACTATTATATACTGTGATAATCAGAGCACCATTCGAATCTACAGTGATCCAGTTCAGAGACAGTGAACCAAACAGTAGCACATTGAGATCCATATGCACTACATCAGACATCTTGTGCATGATGGCACCCTTGATTTACTCTTATGTGCATCTTCAGAACAAGTAGCAGACATCTTTACCAAAGTTTTTTGTGAGAAGACCTTCATCAATCTCAAATCACTATTGGGGATTTCTGTTCATGCTGTGAAGCATGATTGATGACAATATTTCCCAAAAAAAAAATTCTTGTCCATGTTTAAGGGAGGATTTTCCCACTGGGTTTTTCCCTCTTTCCTTGGTTGTATGGACAAGCAGTATGTAAAGGGTGACTAAGCCTTGTTTATAGGCCCTATATTTTTTTGATATTTACTCATAAATTCAGGATTAAGGGGGGGTGTTAGAATAATAAACCCATAGTTACCTACCTTTGACATTAATTTAACTATTTTTGTCTTATTACCTAGTTCCCTAGATTCCATTCTATGCTAGTTTCCTTATACAAGTCCTAGAAGTCAACACATGCTAAAACTGAGTAATGGAGTGCTTGGGAAACATCTTGGAAACCCAATTTAGCATGTCTTCTTTATTGCATATCCTCTAGAGTGCATATCTCCTTTTTCTGAAATGCTGCCTTGTTTTATTCTGATTTAAGGCAAATGAAAAAGCTAGACTAGGTGTAGTTGACTTGTTTTTTTCCCACATCATCCTCCCTCCTTTTCTCCAAATAAAAGAATTTATAAATTATCTTTCCATATTTTTTTAGCTTTCCCACTTCACTTACCAAATTAGTGAGAATTTTCATAGATTTGGAAACTACTTTATGCACCTATGGGGGATTTGACTAGATTTAGTAGTCCTACTTTTTGACTATTTTGAATGGCATATTTATGCATTTGATTCTCTCGTGTAATGATATATTGCAGCAGCCTATAAATTCACAAGGTTGTCTATTGTACACTTATTGAATACATATTAGTGTTATGCTCCAATTTCAGTCTCCTTTGGTGTGAATTTTGCATATTTGATTCGCAATTTTGTGAGTGTAATTGTTCTATCTGTTGGGTTCAATTTACACATGTACCTTATAAATTGTCCCAAAAATAAAAATTTCCCATTAAAAAATATCTAACTTTGGACAGTTAAGAACATTTTCAATAGAAAAAATTATATATTTGGAAATGCCATTCAATTTCCTACATTTCTTGTTTTTTACTCATCGCAAGATTCATTGTGTAAGTGTCTCAAAATATCCATGTAAGTTGATGGATGCATGTTTTTTCAGTTTTATATTGCATCTAACGAATCAAAAGAGACCTTCATTAGCTTGCACACACACACACACACACAGATATATATTGAATAATTTTAATAAGTCAAATTAACGGTGGAAAATAAAAATTAAAGGAAAACAAATTGGGAAAAAAATGGGCCAAAGAAAATTGGGTGAGGAAAAATTGGATATTATATATATGATGTGTAACCTAACTACCGAAGAGGTAAACACTTTAAAAATATCATAAATTTCATTTGGTGTCGTCTTTTTCAGAAATACTTTATCCAATAGTTTTGAGGTTAAGAATATTGCATGGTTTAGAAACTTCACAAGTCCAAGGTTCGTCCATGAGTTTGAGGTTGAAAAGCTATCAAGCTGGAAAAAGATTATGAGGAGGCAAAAAGCATGGTGATCCCATAACCCATAGTTCATATGTTTAAAGGTTTCAAAGGCATCAAAGTGGTGCACTTGAAGTGTGATCATCGTATCTTTTTTCAGATACGACTTTCGAATTAGTGGACAAGATTAACTTCACTGGAATCAACAACTGTTGGTGATCCCGCTATCGAAATAATGTAGGTGAAATATGATCCATTTAATGAAGATATTTTGTATTTACTCTCTGTAAAAATGAATCTTTGTATGAGGAAGCAACTTCAAACCCTAAATTGAGGTTCAATCATTATTTGTAGAAGAAGGTTCAAACAGTAAGTTAATTTGGTAGGAACATATAGATGTAGAATGACTAGAATTTGGAACGAATAAAGATCATTGTAGAAAAAGTTTATGTTTAATGGAAGAAGGAAATTTCTAAAATATTTTATTATGCCTCTGCATTTGAAATTATAGTAGTATAAACTATTTGTTGAATTACCATCATCTGATTACTCTAACTAAATGAGAATAATAGCATAAGTTTGAGAAATTTTAAGATTGATCTCTTACAAAAGTTAGACATTTAAAGCATTAGTATGAGCAACCTTGGTATCAGGATAATCCCCTTTTGACAACCTGCAACCTAAATACTAGGCACTAGGTTTCACAAACTAATAGTCCATAAGAAGTTGATGAGGGTAAATATATTATATTTACCTATGATGTGGCATTCAAGGTATTGAATGACTCATTTATCAATTTTGTGGTTTTTAATGTGTTCAATCTTATGGTATTTGTAATCCGTGAATGTTTGAGAAATTAACATTGCGATCTTGCAGGAAACCCCTATCAAATGGGATTCTCAATGGGATACATATATTCTCATGACAGGTGATTAGATCAAATGGTTCTCTATTATCAACTCATTATGAATTTTTTTCCTTTCTGGTATGGTGGATATAATTATGATGATATCCTTATATCAGGATATATCAAACTACAATCAACTTGAGACAAAGGATGAAATCCATGAAGAAACCATATGGAAACTTGTCCATGGAGATGGAATTGCATTCAAGTCCCCAAATAATGTAGGTCTATTTTGTGTTTATGCAGGAGGAAAAGTATCTTTTTTTGGGATGAAACTTGTTAAAATAATATTTTACATACTTGGGTTTCTTTCACCATCTAACCATTGTGGACTAATAACAAATATGGTTCTCTTGTGGGTGTTCATGGTTTTTTTTTTGTTATTATTTTTCTCATCCATCTAAAATGTTTAAGGGGATATAATAAAAAACAAACATAGTGAAGACAACTTTCACATTCCTAGGAATTGTTTTTGGAGTTTTCTTTATTTTTAATCAACTGATTTGGGGTGAAAAGTCCTCTAGTGCATTACCATTTGGAACAATGCTTACTTTGGTATTTTTATGGTTTGGGGTATCTGTGCCTTTGGTATTTGTTGGTATTTAGTTTGGATACAAGAAACCTATAATTGAAAATCATGTTAAGGAAAATAAAATTCCCAGACAAATTCTGAGACCAGGCATGCTACATGCAACCAATTTTCTCCCTAGTCATTGTCAGGATATTACCATTTGGTGTAGTTTTAATTGGTTATTATTCATCTTAGTGTCGATTTGGATACATCAATTCTATTATATTTTTAGGTTCCTATTAATTTTATTTGTTATCCTTATAGTTACTTGTGCATATGTCACTATTTTACTCTACGACTTTCAACTGTGTAGTGAGGACCACCATTAGTGGTGGAGACATTATCTAACTTTAGGATCATTTGCACTGTACTTAATCCCGTCTGCTACATTATAATTATTCACTAATTTGGAGATCATTAAACTTGTTTTTTCATATTTTATATTTTAGATACATGACAATAGTATCATATTCATTCTTTGTATTGAATGGTACAATTCATTTCTATGTGTGCTTCTGTTATTGGAGTGTAATGACTCAAAATTCTCATACATTTGTTTTTAATTATCATCTAAGATGTATAAACACCTATCATATATTTTGAATAGTTTTTAACGTTGAATATTAATAATGGATTAGTAGAATAATGATAAACTTAAGTTGTTTGTGTGATTGGATTCACCAGCTATCTCTTTCTGGCATTATACTTATGCTTGCCATATTTTCCCTTCTCCACTGGAAGTTGCATGTTTAACGTCGTAGCATGATGCTTAGTTGTTATGATCAATGTTTTAATTATTGTTAAGGATGAATTAGTGCAAAATTATTTTATATTTAATCCCATGTCATTGGTTCTCGTGATTTTTGTCTTACTTAGGAACATTGTTAATACATAATTGTTGTTCACTTTTAGGTGTAGTAAAGGAAGTCATGGCTACAAGCTTCTTAGCAGGGATATTTATTATCATATAGGCATCGAATTATTTTTTGATTATTATTATAGGAAAATATTTGGAAAGTGTACTCCAAAGAGACCCCGGTCAATAATTTATGAAAGCGTTAGTACTATGGTTCAAGTTGTAACATTGTGCTCATGTGAATGGTGAAAACCTTAGCCTTGCAATGGTATACATGTATAAAATTTAGCATAAAGAAATTCTATATATGAAATCACATGATATATTTGTTGGTTGGAGAACATGGGTTTATTTATGATATTTATTATTCTCCTCCATGCTGGTGAGGGTCCATGTGATGTTTATGAATCTGTCCAATCATGACAAGATGCAGGATAGCTTTTCTCTCTAACGAACATTACAAGCGGTACTTTCCTCGGTTGCAGAAACAAGGATTTCACTTTTCTATCTAGAGGGTTCTATCTTTTTCATTGGTAAGTTGTTTTGTAGCTATACCTTGACCAAGCTTGGATTTTCTAATGTTTTGCGTATACGTTACTTGTTGGTTTCCTCTTGTTTTTGCATGAGTGTAGTCCACCTGGGATTGATACCACTAGTATTGCGTTGAGTTTAGTGAATGTGGAATTATTGTATCGTGGTTATTTAGTTATTTTGTTGGTACCTATACTGTCATCATAGGTTATATTTTGATGTAAGTACATGGGTGTGATTCCTCAGTGTGGGTGAGAGAAACCCATCACGGGTCTGGCCTGACAATGCTAGAATAAGTTGTAGACAATGTTATATGTGCATTGGATTTCATTCTTCATGATGATTTGTCTCAACTTGATTTTAACTCTTTTTTTTATGTTGCAAGGTTGACTATGCAAATGAGGAGTTGGTGGTTTGGTTACATGGATACTTGGTGGCTTCTCTAGTAAGCCATCAATAACCAGTCTCATCCCAACAGTTTAGGAAAGTGAATGAGAATATGTGCAAGATTCATTAGCGTTTTTCATGAAATTTTATTACTTATTACTTCTCATGGATTGTCGATGCTGAGGGTTTAAATTTTATTTATTTGTATAACCTTTTGGTTGCAGGGATTTAACTCGTACATATTTTTATGTATAATATTCTTGAATGGATAAAAAATGTAGAGGGATTTCTCAATCCTTCCTACATGGTTTTGGGTGTGTTACATTTTGTGGCATCTATCATTATGTTAGCTCTTTATATTTATTAAAATATTTAAGTGGATGTGTTATGACTGGAATTCAGTAACTGGTTTATTCTTATGTGTAATGTGTTTTAATGGTTCTATGGTTTATTTTCATGTCTTGTGTTTTAACGCTTACGTGTTGCATATTTTTCAATCTTGTGGACTTGTGTTTATTGGATCGAATATGGTATTTTTATATGTTGGTATGGATATTTTTACAATGTTTATTTGGTGTTCTAGTATAATGTATGATCTAGGGATTGTATAAGAATGCATGTTGAGGTTCTGGCGAACCCATTCTTTGTTTATTAATTTAACTTTTTAAATGTTGTTAGTGATTTGGGAGATCCCGTAAGGGATTTAATTTTAATTTTATTATTTATCCATTAAATATTATAGATGTATTTAGATGTTATTATTACTATCCTGGATTTTATTTACTGTGTAATGTTTATAGATTCTTTATTTTTATGTAGAGTTAAGGTTTATATTTGGTTTATGTTTCAATATTAAAATGGATTCATTAGTATCACCTTTAGGTTTTCCTGTTTATGCATATATATATATTTAGAGTTGTAGATTCATGGGTATTTTTTAATTCTAAAGACAAGATATCTAGTTCTAGATTTTCAAAACATCTGGAACTTAATAGATCTAAAACCTAACCAAGTATTTTACATCAAATGGCAAGTAAATTTCTCTGGTAACAAGAATTTAAAATAAAGAAATAATTTATCAGATCCTAACTAAAATAAAGAAATAATTTATCAGGTCCTAACTACTTCTTTATAATAGAATATCGAGAGTATTACTCAAATAATTAGAAATTCAATAAGAACTTATTATCAAACCCCAACAATTTAACCTAGGAAATTTAAAATCCTTTTCTTGTAATCTCGGGCAGATCATAGATTAACAACCACTTAACCAAATTGAATACAATAAACTACTTTATTTCTATCCAAAAATCCTAATCTGGAATGTAAAGAAAGACATGCTAAATAAGTAAAATTAACACATAAGCAAGAAAGTAACAACAACAACTTAACAAACTTATCCGAAAACATTTCAGGCAACTTGATACGGGACTACCTAGTTCCACCCTATGATATATGTAACTATTCAGTATCCTTCAAGATTTGTAGGTATCACCCACAAGCTGAAACAATATCACTAGAAGACTAGGCTTAGGGTTATTTGTTGTGAAACTCTTTCCTTTAAGTAGATGATTCCATTGGGTTCCCTTTAATCAACATTCTGTATTCCCATATTTGCATAACCTTCCTATTTTAGAAATTCTACCTTTTCCAGGACACACCACTGGAACAAAACTAGCTCTGAGTACTAAGACAGAAATCCAGGCCATACCTTTTGTGGAAAACAAGTAGCTATTCCTTTGCAGGCTCCTCCATCTACCGTCCATTATTATCTTCTTAGAATATTTTAAAGGGAGGGATTTCTCTCTCTCTTTTTCATGTTTAGAAGGTTATGATCACAAAGGAAATTCAAGAAGAGAATAGATTTGTTTTCCATCATAATGATGAAGATATATCAATAGTCTCTATGAATAATTAGTTCCAAATAAAAAGAAGTTACTTGAATTAGGAAGCAGTTAGGGTGTTCCTTTTCATTTTCTGGCAATTATATAAATTATTAATTGTTAAATATCTTATTTATTTTTTCTCTTTTTAAACTTTTATTACTCTCATAAGTCCTACACTCCTAATAATCTTAGCCCCCTTTTAACACTAGTTGAACCATATCAATTTGCAAGAAATATTTAAATTTCCACTTTTAGAAAGTATCATAGTTTATGATGCCTCGCATCATTCATAGGTTCAAGCCTATGACTTAGCCAAAACATGGAATATGGCTAGGGGAGAACTTTAGGATGTCACGTGAAGGGATTGCATGAGGTTGGAAACTAGTTATGGAGACGAATAATTTTGACCAAGGGACACCTTGGAAGATGAAACCCAAACCCAAGCCTTTCTTGATCTTGTATTTATATGCATAATTTCTCAATGAAATAATCGAGAGTTTGTGTCAATATTTGTCCTTATTTGGCTTGTGTTCAATAAATATTCTATTTGATGAGTTAAGAACTCTAAAACTGGTATCAGATCTTGTGAGCCCTATGTCCTCTCCTAGTTTACATAGTTTCCTTCATTATGTGAGCACTACATCTTTATCTTCTCATAAGATACAATAAATTGAGATCTTTTATTGGAGTGTCTGTGTGAAGAATCACCCAATATGTTTATGCCATAGTTCATATTTTGTAATTTTTTGGTTGAGTTTTATATGAAATCGCCTCCAATGCCCTCTCTTCAAATTGTTCCAAATGCTTTTCCAATACAATTTCATGAACCGGATGTGTACTTGGTGTTGTTTCCTTTCATTAAGCGTGAGCCATTTTCCACTGTTCTATGAGAGCTATTACAACAGTGTTTCCCTTCCTCTCTGCATGAGTTTGGCATGTGTTAAAAAAGGAGTTACTAGTACATCAATTCTTAGTAGAAACTCACAAACTTCTTATAATTTGATTTGTGATATTAATCATTGTGTGTACAAATAGCATATTCGTGTGTCTCCCTTTGCAAGAGCTCGTCCATTTTTTCTATGCTCATACTAACTATACTACCTACCCAGATCATTTTCCAAGATTGTGTATAAAGGTGTTGGAAGCTTTGATGCCATCAATTTTTGCTTCCACAGAGGTGAGCATTGGCTCCAAAACTGCCACTCAGTGAACATGCTAAATGATTTCACAAATTACACCAGAACATGGACTGTGATCCTAAAATTGTATGTCATGGAGGAAAACACCAAGAAGGATAGCTTTATGTCGATAGTCGTGCATTTGATCCTACATGTGCCAGCATGACCATCTGCCACTTCCAATTATATTGGTGTCATTAATATCCATTTGGAAAATCCAAAGTGTTGGATTTATTCAAGCATTGGATCTACTGGTGTGACTATGAATGGTGGAAATGCACGTGAGCAGTAATTTCCAACCCTCTATGTTTCCTCCCTTATGAGAGATTCATGGATTTGTGTGACAGAGTGAAACAAAACCACATGTTTCAATAAACTACGTGGAGACCATATTGCTAGTGGATCATAACCAATGGGTTCTTTTTGTGAGTGTGGACACCTACCTATGTGAGCAAAACTAGATTTTCCTTCCAATATGTAGTCCAAATGGACTTGATCACATTAGATTCATTCTTCACTTATGAGCACAAGATGAATACCTATCTTATGAACCAGCTTCTTCAACAATGGGTAAACAATCAATGCATCCAATAGTGAGCACGTTGAATGAGTCTCTTGGTATGTTGGTTGCTGGCACATTAAATTTTAAATAGTTTTTTAAGTTTTGATATATCATGCCAATCGAGCCAAAAAGTTGTATAAGTGTGAAGAGTTGTTGCTACGATGAACTGTCGCTAGGTTATACTTCCTCCTATCGGAAATATTAATTACTCACTCATCCAAATAGCACATCACTCAACACTATCAGAGTTTGTAGCAAGTCAAACTATCTCACAGGATGAATACTTCACGTCTCTCATATATAAGTTAGTTGAATTTAATTGTTGAAACTAAAATTATAGGTTGATAGTTATTTGGTAGCTTCAGAGAGAAGCAATTTTAGTTGGTAGAAATTTTCTATATGAAGAAGAAGATGGTAAATATGGAAAAACAACGAATGCAAAAGTAGAATAGACAGAGAGACATATGGAGAAGAGGAGTGCAGAGAAGAAGAAGAAAACTCTATGAAGAGTTTGGAGCTCAAGCTTATGTGTTTTGTGAAAACGTTGAGAGCTGAAGCTTCATAAAAGGTAAAACATCCTTGTAATTTCCAACTTGGTATTTATTGTTGTAAGTTATTTGTTATGTTGTAACAAGAAATATAAATCCATAGTTTATGGTTTAATTCAAGTTTTAATTAGCGGCACATCTTCTCCATATTTACCTGAGTGAATGACTTATTTAATATTTGGTTATATAATATTGTGAGTGAGTTGCAATATAGTTGTGTAAATATAAAGTTGATCATTGGTTGCAACCTAATTCATGTCACAGTAAAGGCCAATAGAAGCCAAGTAAGTCTGTCAAGGTAAAAGTGAGTCGCATGAAATTAAAACTGTCGTAGTAATCATGTCGCAGGTATTTTGAGTGGCAATGCTTTCAAAAAAAGTTATAAGGGAAAACAAAAAGGTTGTGGTGCACGGTAAATCAATTTAATTGGGGCGGGAATTGTTTTTCCCAAGATATGGAATGGGAGCAGGTTTAGGAAACAAATCTTTTCTTAAAAGGGAAAAAAGTATTTTTCAAAGGAAAGTTAAAAATTAAAAATAGCTTCTACTTCCTGTTAGAATATGTCAGGTTTACAAACTCCAATTTTTATAGGAAAGAATTACGAGTATTGGTCTCTAACAATGAAGGATTTGTTCAGAGGTGAAGAGGTTTAGGAAATAGTTCAAAATGGTTATGTACAACCAGTAGATCAGGAGACATATAATAATCTCTCACAAGATGAGAAAGATGTCACGAGGGAACAAAGGAAGAAAGATGGAAAATCTATGTTCTACATACACCAAGCCATGCATGAAAGCATACTCCCAGGAGTAGGAGCAACAAATACCGCAAAGAAAACAGGGGACATATTTGGGACTACCTATCAAGGCTTGGACAAGGTAAAGACTACCAAGTTGTAGATTCTAAGAAGATATTTTGAATCCATGTCATGAAAGAATCAGAGTGAGTAGAATCATTTTATATTAGAGTTGTTGGTTTGATAAATAAACTAAAATCTCATGGAGAAACCATAACAGACCAAAGAGTAGTTTAAAAAATTCTTAGAAGTCTTCCCCAAAAATTTAAATCCTTGTTTGTGACCTCAGAAGAAAAAAAATACATGACAGTGCTTACCATTGATGAGCTCCAAGCCTCACTCATCAATCATGAACATAGGATCAACAGAACAAATACATCAATTGTAGGTGCATTTGCAACATAGTCATCCATAATTCATGGAAGAGGCAGGGGGAGAAACAATTCTACAAGAAGAGGAAGAAACTTCTCAAGAGGAGGACAAAACAACAATCCTACGAATGTTTCCGGTAGAGAACCGAATCAGAACCCAAGTCAGCCAACTGTTCACAGGTTTGATAAATCAAATATTCAATGTCATTATTGTAATAAATTTGGTCATTATGCATATGAATGCATGAAGAAGAAGTATGATCAAGGAAGGAAAACCCATAACTAGTTGATGAACACTAGCACTTCGTTGAACGTAATGTTGATGGCATGCACATCCCCAATTGAATGCAATACCATCCAAGAAATTCTGTGTGACATACAGTATTTATATTCAGACTGTAGCAATCATATGACTAGAAATTTATATTTATGTTCTAGTCTAGATAATTTAGTTCAAACTGATGTTACACTTCGAAATAATTTCCAAGTTACTGTTTTGGTAAAAGGCATTGTTGGTATTATAACCAACCAGGGGGAGCATAAGTATATGACTGATGTCTATCATGTGGAACGTATGAAACATAATTTCCTGAGTATTGGAAAGATGATACAGAAAGGGTACATAGTATATATGGAGGACAATCAATGTGTGATTAAAAACATACGTCCAAGCAACCAACTGATAGAAAATGTGCCCATGACAAGCAATCACTTGTTTCCTTTGAGAATAGTCCCATACAATAATAGAGCTTCTTTCAAGGTAGAAAGAAAAGAAGAAGTCATACACTGCGACAAGAAAGAAAATGAAAACATTGAAATTCAGGCATCGTTTCAAACTAAAGTTCACGATGAGTCTTGGCCGTGGCATTTCAAATTTGGACATCTGAATTTTTGTGGTGTTGCTGCTGCAACCCCTACCCCAAAATTCTTATGGTTTTAGGGCCCCTCCTTAGAGTTTTCATATTTTAACTTGTTTTAGACTACTTTTTCTCCATCGATTAGTTTAATTTTCCTAAGATAGAAGAGCCTTTTTTCACCAAGTCAGAACTCATATTTTCTTTTGACATGTCAGAAGAACTCGGTGAGTTTAGATGAGATGTTGGGATAACTCATTGTTTCCATTTGATTTCTTGTCTTCTTTATTGTTTTTCAGAAGCATTTGTTCAGTTTGTCGATACGTCGATGAAACGCGGTGTTTAGAGCCGACATTATCGGTAGGGTTATCTTTTTCTTGCTGATGTGTTTGATTAGAGTTTTTGCAAGGATCGTAGGTAGGCCTTATATTTTTGGTCCAATGTTTTCTAAATCCTAAGTCTTGCGGGAGAATTTGTTGAGTTTTTTCCTACCACTTCGGCTAAATTTATTTTTCCAAGATGATACTATTGGTGGTTCTCACATTGCCTCGTCGTCTCTTTTATTCATAGAATTTTTGTTGGGAGATCTTGTGGGAATTGAAGCTATCAGCAAAAAATCATCTTTGCCACCCGTTACTTTCTCTTCAGAATTTTCTTACAAAGTTTTTCAACCACCTTTTCTTCGGATCTTTGTAGCAAGTTTTGCCGACACCATCGGTATAGCTCAGTGTTTTGTGTCAATGCATCCGACAAAACCCGAGATTTGCAATCGATTTTTTAATTGCAGAATGATTTTATCATATTTTTTCAACGGTGCATTTTCTAGAGAGGTTGGTGAGTCTTTGCGATTGCATTGGAAAAACTAAAATTTTGAAGTCGACACTATCGCAGATTTTATTTTTTTGACTTGTTTTCTCTCGCTGATTTGGTAAAGTTGTCAATGACGTTTTTAGTCATAAGCGCCAAAATGTCATTTCAAGGATGGACCCTAACTCCCTTAGGTTTTTTTTTCACTTATCAATCGTTGAGGTTTTCCTTAGCTGTGTTGAGCCTGCTAGCCTGACCTTGTTGGTTTTTCTGATTCGCACCTCACCGCATCATTTGTTTTAGTTTTTTAAGCCATAGAGATGGATTCGTCAGATCTATGGGGGTGTAATGATGAAGCTGAGAAGGTGTGAATGTTTCACCAACTTCACCTTGTTTGGTTTTATTTTTTATTTATGGTGGTAGGAGATCACTTAACAGTCTCGCATAGTGGCATCTTTCACAATTCAGAGCATGGCCTAAGGTTTCTTTTTGAGCTGCATTTGTCCCTGGTGCTGGCACTAAAGTTTCATGAAGTTTTTCCCATGGATTTCAGTTAACCTAGGGTCTCGTAATACCAAGTTATTACTGCAATTTTTCTTTGGTTGTTTTCATGCATGTAAAAGAAAAGTGCATCTCTGTATGTTAAAACATAATGAACAATGAACAAAACTAGGCTTAGGAATCCTTGTGTAGAGATTAAAACTTGAGTTTATTTTTTTCTTCATCTTGAACTAATACACCAGAACTAAGAAATCCAAATCCCAAAACAACATTTAGAGCTTGCACTTGGGATATTGTTTATCAGTCTATTTTTGAAGTGTTTCGTTACATCACAAGGTTGTTTTCATATGACCAAAGATGAATTAGTAAAAAATCTTCTTGTTCTCCAACATATTAATTATTGAATGCGATTTCATTTTGTTTAAAGAAAATATATGTTTGGTTATCTAGGTTTCATTATCTTCCATCTTAATAGTAGCTTTTCATTCCAGTATATTCTATTGATATGAATGCATGTTGTTTTGATCACAATAACACTAAGTTAATTATTTGGGTATGGCACAACGTCATTCTTCTAAACACACCATGCCAAATAAAGAGAAGAATTAGGCTAAGGTCACTAAAGAGGACTCAGACATGGAGATGTTTTTGAGAATGGAGACTATCTACGAGGATACGAAATCCATCACAAGAAAAGAACCAGAATTTAAATGGGGATAGATTTATCAAATGATCTAGGACCAAGTTGTTTCAGATGCAGGATTGGAAGATATACCGTTGTATGTGAACATAAGAAAATACTCTATCATCAAGGAACTATGATCATGTCAAACACAAAAGGAATCAACTGATAGAGCAAGAAGGGAAGTAGAAAGGGAAGCTGAATAGTTGAATAGGAACACTTGAAATATCTCCAAGACAAAGTGGAGGAGGATGAACTAAGTATTCAGAAAACTAAAGGAATCACTGAGAAAGTTGTAAACAACTGGGTTGCACAATCCTTGGTTAGTAGTTTTCTTCTGAAATACATGGTCAACATAACTCAACCCAAAGCAGTGGAAATAAATTCACAACTTGTTATACACGAAGTGATAGTTAGATTGTTGGAGCCTATAGATTTCAAGACTATAGCTGCAAAATCATATGCATGGAAATAATTCATTGGAGGATTAGCTGGGCCCTCCTAAGTTTTATCTTGTTTACATGTGGCATTTTATGTAAATTATTTTATCTTATTTCCATTTTCCTAGTGCAAGTCACTAGAAGACAAATTTTGTAAATCGAGGAGTTAGGAAGCCCAAAAGGCAGGGGTAGTCCAAACATCATTTTTAAAATGTATAAATAGGATTAGAGGAGAATTTAGTGAGAAATTTTCACTAGCGCATTGATGCTGAAGTTATTTATATGAGAACTATTTCTTTTATAAATAAATGAGAACCAATTTTACTGGAGGAAGGATTGTACAAGTTTCAAATGGATTGTGTGGATTGTTAATGCTGAACTACTTCTTATTTAGCCATTATACAACTGTAAGATTGTTCTAACTTGATGAACTACTTCTGCAATGATGAATGATTTTACTTTATGTTAGAAATCATGTGCTTATGAATGAGTAATGAATGTTTTAACAAAATGAATATATCTTTGTTTATATTTTCTATTGTGATCATGTATGTAGACACTGTAACAAAATACCCTTTTGGCGGTGGTTTTTTATTTTGGCAGTTTCGGCTTGCAACAGTTTTGCAAAACCCCCACCCTAAAAGTTTTTTTTGTCTTTTGGAGCAGTTCTTAAAACCCCCCGTCAAAATTCCCAAAAATTTGACTTTTAGGGGCAGTTTATAAACAACCCCCCCACCCCCCACCAAAATTGCATTTCTCAGGACTTTTGAGGGTGGTTTTTAACAACCCTCATAAAAATCCAATTCTCAATATTGTTGGGGGCGGTTTCTAAACCCCCGCCCGAAAAAAAGTCCAATTCTCAATACTGTTAGAGGTGGTTGTTAAACCCCCCCTCCCCCCCAAAAGTATAATTCTGAATACTTGGGGGGCAATTGGAGAAATACCTCCCCTAAAGGTGGCTTGCAGCAGTTTTTTTTAAACCACCCCCCCCCCCCCAAAAAAAAATGTTTTTGAAGGTATTTGGGGGCGATCCTTAAAACCCCCCAAAAAGGTGTTGGGGGGGGGTTACCCCCTAAAGGTGGCTTACGATGGTCTTGCTAACCCTCCCCCAAAAAAATTTTAAAGGTATTTTGGGCGGTCCTTAAACCCCCCCTAAAGTTCTAAATCTCAGGACTTTTTTTTCGGTGGGGGGGCGGTCCTTAAACCCCCCACTCAAAAGTCTAATTCTTAGGAATTTTGGGGGGGGCTTTAGAAAGACCCCCCATACAGGTCCCCTCAAAAGACTAATTCTCAGGACTTTGGGGGCAGGGTTTAGAAACACCCCCTCTAAAGTTGTCTTACGGTGGTTCTGATAAAATCCTCTCCCTAAAAAGTTTATAAAGGTATTTGGGGGTGTTCCTTAAAACCCCCTATCAAAAGTCCTGAGAATGTACAAAATTTCCAGAGTTCTCTTATGCTAAAAACATGGAGCTTAGCATAATGGTGAAATATATTATTAGTCTAGATTTTCCAACTACTGATAAATGGAAGCTAGTTGATAACTATGGGAAAAGTAAATACAGGTTGCACTAATAGGAGTCCTCTGCTGTTACCTCAGGGTCCAGAGGAGGAATCTTGGATATTATTTGAAATTTTATGGATTAGGGAAGAGGACTGGTGTACCACATTTGGACTTGTAAACATTTTTCATTTCATTAATAAAATTTTATACTGCTAGGTGTAATCGATATGGTGAATTCTACTATTTAATACATATGAGTTATGTATTTGTTGCATTCAATTATGTCTGACATATTATTGTTCTGTTATAATTGGTTTTTCTTTTCGAATAGATTTTCATTATATATGAAATTTGTAAGCTTGAAATGATAATATACACTCCCTATCATGTGGTTTATTGTGAAAATGCTTCTATACTGTCTTCAAAATATCCAAAAAAACTCTTATTATAGCCTTCTAGATATGGTTGGATGCACCATACAACACTCTAGAGATCCACACTCTCATAATATTTTGATCATCATCCTATCAACTGTGGAAGCCATTTCCCTAATGCCAATTATGAATATTTTACCAATAATTCCATACTTGGACAATTTTTTATCTTCTCCTAGGATTTATCTAATTTCCCTAAACCACATTTTTTGCAGGTCCATAAATTATTTTTCATGGTCTCTTTGGACAAACTGAGACCATGGTTGAGTAGTATGAGTGTAATGGGTAGAATTGGAGATAATTAGAGACAGCCTCATCTGGGTTCAATGGATTTAACTGGAAGTTACATTCCATCTTATCATTTTTATGTTCGTTTGGAAGTCCTTTCCCATCACTTAGTGAAGTATTCATTGCAATGAGTCAAAACCCTATCCCTCTTCAGCAACCTAAGCATTCCCTCTCGATGGCATAGTAGGATTGATTTCTCCAATTCCAGCTATTAATTTCTCCATACCAAATGGGTATTTCATGTTGTTTTCCGCTAATCCATTTTTGTCTTATCATTTATCTCTTCCTTATCATTTTATTGTTTGAATGGAATTTCCCTTTTGTTTTTGTGAGACCTCTCACGCAATGTGTATCACTGTTATAATTCTTCTATGCTCACATCTCCCATCCATATAATTGGAATGCAACTTCCTCTTCCACTCCCTTTCTACCCTCATTGTTGAAACATGTCCACTTCAGCCCTGTTTTCCCCCATGTGTTGCACTGACGTGTTAGCCTTGTTCCACAATAGTTGGTATCTTCGTTTGAAACTAGAAAAGTATAATAGAGGACAAGTTGACTTGAGGGTGAATGAACATTTTAGTTTCACTCTAATGAAATCCACTTGTAACATGGTCAATCCGACCCTTGAGGTTTATAAATAGAATGTAATAGGTAGTAGGGAAAATTATTATTAGTTGTTTGATGTTACTAATTCAATTGTAAACTAGCACTCTGCTCTGTAATGAAAGAATAATATAATACAAAATGCTCTTGGGCCCCTTTTAAAACTTTCTTGAGTATCGATCTAGTTATATTTTTGCATTATCTCTATTTTTTTCTTGGGAATGTATTATATCTGTTATGTTCTCGTTTTTTTATTTCTATAAGGAAGGATGATGATTTATATTATAATAAAAAAGATACAGAGTTTACAAACTTACAGAGCCATGACAATGGTTTCCAAACATCTATCCAATTCAACCTCTTTTCTAATTTTTACTTGTCATGCCAAAATTCTATATATACAAGTTTTACTAGAGAAACTATGATGTCCGTGAACAAGAAACATACATTCATAGTTGTTATGTTCTCATTTCAAATGTTGGATGCATTCTTATTTCACAATAGAAGTTTTTGTGTCTGAAATTAAAACTGTACTAGTCTAATTAGGTTTTTGTATGAAAAAATCCAAATTTCATACCTAGAGTGTACTTCTATTGGAATTGCTGTGCATTTTTAGTTTTGGCCATGAAAAATTGGAAAATAATATCAATTGTTATTTTCGATGACTTGGGTTTTACTGTAGATCATACGATTTGCTGAAATGAGTACAAGAGATTGCAGAAAAGGTTGGTATGTGTATTTTATAGTGCAATTTATTCAATATAACATGAAATGTAGGCCAGTGTCTGCATTTCCTCAAGGGACTCAACCCTATTTTTTACAATGTGGAAATCACGTAAATTTCAAGCTTCCTTGCAGAGCATAAGTTTTTATGTCTAAAATTTAAACATTGAAAGCTTATTTAGGTTTTTTATTCGTGAATAGTCACTCTATGGATTGAATCAGTGGATTTGGCTTTGTAATGTAGCTTGGACGTGCATTTGAGTGAAGTTATCCAAAATTTCCTTGCTTCAGTAAAATGCACTCACATGCCTTATTTGTTTGTAAAATTCAATGATTAAAATAGGAGAGTCCTTTTTATTATTATTCCTCCCCTTTTAGCATTTTAATATTTCCAGTCTTTTACCTGATACTTTCTCCTTTTAGCGTCAGGAAGACCAAGTGTTAATTTTTAATAACCTCCAGTGATTAAATTTCAAGGGCCAAATCATCATCTATGCCATGTCATGCCATGCCGGCATCATCCTTATTGTGGGCATAACTTAACCCCTTTACAACACTTAGCCATTTTTTCTTTGTCTTTAGTATGCAAAATAAGATTTTTCTTCTATTTTGGCAGGTTGATCTTATCTTATCAGCATAAGAAAAACCAAGAGAATGGATAAATAGCCATTTCAATAATGAACATGACTATATCATCTGATGAATTTTCTCATCAAAGGAACACCCCCTTTCAATCGTTTCCAAATGGTGTCTTGGACTCTTTTTCTAACACTTAACCAGTTCTCTTCAAACCCTAGGTCACCAAGGTTATTTCATTTTTCCTTCAAACTTGGCAAGTGAGAAACCCAATGGGTAGAGGCCAACAAGGTGAATCCATCAAGACCACTTTCATCTTCTAGAGCTTATTTCTCTCTCCTTAGAGGGCATTTTTCTAGAGCAGTGCAAATATGGCGAAGAGGCACTTTTGGTAGATTGATATCTTCATCCTGAAAGACTTTTCGGTTAGGCTAATGATATGGTTGGATGCACCATAAAACAATATATAGATCCACACTCTTAGAATATTTTTATCATCATCTTATGAGCTATGGCGGTAATTTACCTAAGTCTAGTTAGGCATATTTTACTAATAATTCCATACTTGGACAATTTTTTATCTTCTCCTAGGCTTGGTCTAATTTACCTAAACCACAGTTGTGGCAGGTCCATAAATTCTTATTCACAGTCCCTTTGGACAAGATGAGAACATGATTGAGTAGAAATAGTAGCATTCTACAATATCCCCATGTTTTGTGGGAATTTTCTTCAACAAACCATTTGTGCGAGGCATCCTCTTAAGGCTACTTGGACCAATTTTCCCATACTAAGAGAATTTCTTGATTTTCACTAATTTCTCATATTTCTCCAGAATGATTTCATATTCATGCCATATCATCATATATTTGATTCCATTCCATTCTGGCATCATCCTTAGTACAAGCATCAATGTTAATGCAGGCATCACTTAGCCCCTTTCCAACACTTAGCATTTTTTTCTGTCTTTAGTATGCAAAATAAGATTTTTCTTCTATTTTGGTAGGTTGATATTTCCCTTATCTGATCACCATAAGAAAAACCAAGAGAATGGATACATATTCATTTCAACAATGAACAAAACAATATCATTTGATGAATTTTATCATCAAAGGAACACCCCCTTGTGGGAATTTCCAAATGGTCTCTCAAACTCTTTGTCTAACACTTAACCAGTTCTCTTCAAACCCTAGGTCACCAAGGTGATTTCATTTTTCCTTCAAACTTGCCAAGTGATATTCCTAATAGGTAGAGGCCAACAAGGTGAATACACCAAGACCACTTTCATTTTCTGGATATTCTTTATCTTTCCTCGTTGGGCATTTTCCTAGAGATGTGCAAATATGGCTAAGAAGCACTTTTGGAAGATTGATATCTTCTTCCTGAAATACATTATGGCTAGGATAATGATGTGGTTGGATGCACCATATAGCACTATAGACATCCACACTCTCAAATTATTTTGATCATCATCCTATGAGCTGTGATGGGAATTTCACTAAGGCGAGTTATATAGATTTTATCAATAATTCCATACTTACAATTTTTTATTTTCTCCTAGGCTTGGTCTATTTTCCTTAAACCACATTTTTTGCAGGCCCATAAATTCTTCTTCAAGGTCTCTTTGGAAAAAATAATACCATGGTTGAGTAGACAAAACAATATCCTACAATATCCCCATGTGGCATAGGCATTTTCTTAAACACACAATTTGTAGTGGGGATCCTCTTAAGGCTACTTGGTCCAATATTCCCAAACTTAGCCAATTTCCTTATTTTAACTAATTTGTTGTATTTCTCCAGAACGATGTCATAATGCAACAATGATTTCAAATTCATGCCAGATCATCATCTATTCCATGCCATGCCATGCGAGCATCATCCTTAGTGCAAGAATCAACCTTAATGTGGGCATCAGTTAGCCCCTTTACAACACTTAGCCATTTTTTGTCTTTAGTATGCAAAGTAATTTTTTTCTTCTATTTTGTCAGGTTGATATTTTCCTTATCTGATCACCATAAGAAAAACCAAGAACATGGCTAGATATCCATTTCAACAATTAACATGAACATATCATCTAATGAATTTTATTAGCAAAGGAACACCCCCTTGCGAGCATTTCCAAGTGGTCTCTCAAACTCTTTGTCTAACACTTAACTAGTTCTCTTCAAACCCTAGGTCACCAATGTGATTTCATTTTTTATTCAAATTTGGCAATTGAGATTCCCAATGGGTATAGTTCAACAAGGTGAATCCAGCAAGACCACTTTCATCTTCTGGAGTTTCTTTCTCTCTCCTTGACGGGAAGTTTTCGAGAGCAGTGAAAATATGGTTGAGAGGCCCTTTTGGTGGATTGATATATTCCTCCCAAAATACCTTTTGGTCAGGCTAATGATCTGTTTGGATGCACCATACAACACTCTAGAGATCGACAGTCTCAAAATATTTTTATCATCATCCTATGAGCTATGGCAAGCATTTCCCTAAGGCCAGTTAGGAATAATTTACCGATAATTCCATACTTGTTAAATTTTTTATTTCTCCTAGGCTTGGTCTAATTCCCTAAACCACAGTTGTGGAAGGTCCATAAATTCTTCTTCAGGGTTTCTTCTTAATATTATTAATTTTTCTATTGAACTCATATTGGATGAATTCTGATTGTGACTATAATCAACCTATAATTTTCCACTAGAGTTTCAGCATTACAAGTGATGCAATTTATGGAATGAAATCCAGGGAATATAATTGAATGAGTACATGAAAGGACACATTCCCTTGCAGCCGATAAATGGGGTAGACAAGAATTAAAATCCCAGCAAGGATTTAGTACTGTCGATAAATGAGCATGTCTTCTCAAAGTCTGTGCAGAAAACAATGTTACCAGGAGATATAGATACCAGATAGAAAGGTAATGCCATCAATACCCGGATATAGATATAGATACGGGAGAGAAAGGTAGTGACATATAGAAATGGAGACTTCAATACCCAGGTGTGGGTGACATCAGTGCCATCAAGGATACAAAGGAAAATGATGGGGCTAACCCGTCATCAGTATGACGTCACCTCAGAATCATCCACTCAATGGTTGCGTGTATTAACTCATCTCTCAGACTTTGACATCTCCTAGATTCTTGAAGGGACGCAGACGTCACCTCGCTACAGGACGAACATAATGCGTCTCCTTGGTGCCTGGGCCAACATGCCAAAATTTTAATTCCCAGGCTCCCTTGTCATTTCATCCAATTTCTCTTCACGCTCTCTACATTCTCGCAGCTCTATTCTTAGCTTTCTCTTGGTCACTCAACCCTCTACAACTCAGTCCCTAGCTCTGAGCTCACCGTCACCCTTCGTCATCCATCCATGTATTGTACACAATGAGGTATCCATTTTCATGGTCATATGGCGAGAGGCACTCAGTCTAATCGCCCAATTCAGCTCAGTACTCAGGCTAGTGGTGATGGTTTTGATTTCAAGATCCTTGAAGCTGTGCACCTCATGGTTAATGACTGGGAAGATGAATTGTGTGGTGCCCTCAATGTGGCTGGTCTCACTCTGAAGTAAAAATAAATTATTGGGTGATAAAAATCCTCCTCATTCATCTCACTCTCCACTTCCACTCAAATCCTCTTGCACCTGCACCACCACCTCCTATTCCTGTCACCCCCACATCCCCCCCATGTTTTAGCCTCTGCACCCTCCACCTCCACCATTTCCCTTACAGTACCTATGAACTACAAGAATTTTCCTTCTCCCACCCCGTCAAGCTGAATAAAATCCCTCTCTACTGGTAAATGCATTCCCAGTATTGCATTGGCAAGGAACACTTCCCCTCTCACGGTTAAACAACCCCCTAGAGGTAGTGCTGAAGACAACGACTCCTCCAGCAGCGAAGATGTGGAATAATCTAAAGATGACACTTCTGATGCTAAGGACGTCCCAAGTGAGTTGGTTTCTACTATATTTGGATGCCGTATCATTGAGGATCCATTCCATAAGCCTTAATCAAGGTTTTGTCAATGGCTTCTTTTATTTTTGCCAGAAATATTGTGGGCTTATCAAAGTCAGAATATTTGTCTATCGGTTTTTTCATTTCAATAATTATTATGTCTTTTTGTATAAGGATAGTCTCCTTCTCTCTATGGACCTATTTTCCCTCACAGAGGGAGGGTCCTTCAATCTCTTTATAACTTCTCTACATGCTTGTCTCTTTGAGCAGGAACGTGTATATGAACTGTAACTTTTTTTGTAACACTACCACTTTTTTTCAATAGAATAGTTCCTTAACTTACAAAAAAAAACATGGTGACTTCATTGTGAAAATTTAGTAGTCTATATTTAAACTTAGTTTTGATTTTCAAATTCAAAATGATTTGTAGATTGGCTATTTTGGACAACATAAAAGGTCATGGCCTCAATAAGTTAAGAAACCAGGTTACTATTATTGTTAATCATTTCATATGAATTTGTTTTTGGATGAAAGCTTATTCCTTTAAATATTTAATTTTGGTCATTTTCTTATTCTTTCTACAATGTGGAAAATAAATTATATTAATGTGGTTTTTTTCTTTAAATGTTTGTTTTTGGGAATAGAAGGCAATAAAAGGATAAACTAATTTACAAAAAAAAAAAAAAAAAACTTAATGAAAATATGATATACAGACTGCTCATTCCACATATTCACAACACACCATCTCATTTCACATGCAACGAAGATTATATAATATTGATGTATTGCAAAATCAGAAATTGTGCCCATGGCATATAAGTGCAACTTGTGCCCAAAATTTTAATAAAATGTAAAGATTAATCCCGAAGTACAAAAAAATTATAAACTATGTCCGTATCTAAGTTTAAATATTCAATAAATCAACTATTCTTAGTTGATACAACAGTGACTAAAATCACTAGTCACATAGTATAAGCACTAGTTACATAGTTCAAAGTCATCCTGATGCCAAGGAATGAAGCTCAACAAAGCATCTGATAGATTACATAATGTGCTACTAGGACGTGGTAGAAATATATTTTCAAATAGATGATGTAACATTTTTGTCGAATTCACAATATAATATCCTTTTCCAATAAGGACAGAGTGTACCATTACATTTGGATCAGTCTTATGTATTGTCGCCCTTGCAACTTTAACCCTTGAGTTTAATGCAATGAGAAATATATTTTTTTTTCCATCCCCAATTGGGAAGTTAGAGTGAACTCATTAGAATTATCTTGACCCTGTAAATAAATGATACAAAGTAAGATGCATGGAAATAAGAATTTAAACATTGATGATCCTAGATTAAATAATTACTATCTTACTTGAATTGGTGTTTTCATTTTGTTAATTTGCAGTTTCAATGGAACCATTGGTGTTTTATCTAACAAATTTTCATCATGTTTTAATGCATGAATGTGCACCCAATAGACAATGATTTCTAATATATTGATAAAATAAAATAAAATTGAACTAAATTACAAAATTTCCCAATACTTACTAGCGGTGATGGAGTATGCATTGAAGTTAATTTCTTGTCTTAGTCCATTCATAAGGGTTGTTATGTCCCCTATATTACTCTGTCAAGGAAACAAAATGTAATATATATATATATATATATATATATATATATTCAAAATATGAAAATAAATATTATTTTATAATTAAACAACTAACCTCCACCACAGGCGTGATTTCAGCATGAGCATTTTGTATCATAGGGCACTATTTATATGAGCAATAAGATATTATCCTTTAGATCATTAATGTAAAATATGTATACTTAGACAAGAGTAAATAATTGGACACTAACACTTTATTTGTTGACCACATGTTCTCTCTCCATATCTTCTACTCTTTTCAGTAGTTTAGCTATTGTTGTTTTCAAATATGAGATTTCCTTTGTTTTTTCTTTCACTGTAGCTTGTATTACAGCTAGTGCCTCCTTGTATGGAATTTTTCCAAACAATTTAGTTGGTGTAACTACAAATCCAAAGCCATGAAATATTTCTCTTGCATCAACCCCTAATACCTTGGCAAGGGCATCATACCTAGCTGCAAAGTCTTGAGATGCAACTTCTACTTGTGCTTGTTCAATTTTTCGCTAACATTGGCATACAATTAAATCACATCATAGAAGAAAACATTTCCAACATGTAAAATGAAATTTTAATCAATATCTAAATTAGAAATTTGAGAACATACTATTGTTTCTCCTACAGCTAGTGTGACTGCAGTGCCATCCTTCTTTTGATGGCAGTTATTCCATAAGTATTCCCTAGTAATGCTTGTAGTTGTATCATCAAATGCTATAGATTTTTTCTAGTTGCAAGAAGTAAAATATTATGGTTAAGTTCTGACATTACAATGAAACAAAAATATGCTAGTATTTCTCATATTGGATAAAATATCATCACAATTGTATACCATATAATCTTTGACCCGTTGATAACCTCAACGTCTAAAGGTGTGCAAGTCCCTCTCCTTTTCTTTATTTTCTTTGTTTTTTTCCTTATATCCTAAAAATCAATTGAAAATAACATATATAATTCAACATTACAAGCCAATAGACATTCTCAAAAACTTGATTATATAATATGTGAACTTTTTGCTTACCAGGAATTCAATGGTGGCTTGTGATAGTGTTGATGTATTTGTAAATTTGGAATGTATTCACTTGTATATTTTATGTATTGTACCTCGATGTTTATTCCAGGAAGTATATGTAATGTAATTCAGTCATTTCATGCCCTGATTTTCCTATCGGGAGATTCAATAATGTAAACAAGTCATGTAAAGTCATAGAGGGTAACCCTTCCTATTGATCAAGGGTTAACGTGCCCACAGTTGTGGGGCCCTAGGGTTACTAAACTCTCCTAGAGAATTCATCCCTAATGAGTTATTGTCATGTAAGGAATTAGTATAAATAGAAATTGAGCCTCCCTATTTATCACACATTCACTCACACTCAGTTGTAGCGCATAACTGAGAGAGAAGAAGTTGCTGGGAGAGGAGAGAGAGAGAGACTACTATTGTCGGGAGATCATCTTACTATTTTGGGGTTTTTCTTTTGGTGCTAATTCTATCTCTAAGGAATTTGCATGGTTTTTCTCCTTTATGGTTTCCCCGAGGAGAATGTTTGTGTCTATTGTCTCTTGTGTTTGATTGTTGTGCTTGTTATTCTCTCGGTTAAAGATCCTAAGATAATGCTAGCTTGAATGATAAAAATATAACATGGTATCAAAGCTAACCTAAGAAGAAGACACTGTGTAGTTGCGGAAACTAGGGATTCCTACTTTTTGGATCTCTCTCCATATATTTTCAGCAAAAGAAGGTTGGGATGACTCTCCTCTCCAGGGTGCATATTTCTATCGAAGCAGAATCTAATTCTGAGCATTTTCAATTTTTGACCCAACCCTACTGCCAGAAATTAAGGATTTCCAAAGAAGCGAAATTTTTGAGTGAGCCCAATCCTGGATTGATCTCCTTTTCAAAATCAAAGTTTAGAGATCAAGATCATTTTTTTTGGTTGGGTAGAACTCCAGGAAAGCCAAACTCTAATCTGCTCCTGAACCAGCTCTAGAGAAAATCATCTCAAGATCCAATTCCGACATCTTGAACTGGTAAGATATAAATATTTTCTATTTCCATTTGAGGTTCTTATTTAATATGTCTAATCATACCAATATTGATGAAAAGCTTGAGGGATCTGATAACTTATGAGCCTGGAAGTATAGGATCTCCTTGGTCGTAGAAGAAAATCAGTTGGAATCTTACATCAATGAAGAGGTTCCAGTTCCAGAGGGAGATGAGGCTAAGGCCTTACACAAGAACAAATTGGTCATGGCTAAGAGGATTATTGCTGATTCAATCAAGGATCACCTCATACCATAGGTGTCCTCCCTAAAGACACATAAAGCTATGTTTGATGCCTTGACCAAACTATTTTAAGGGAAGAACATAAATCGAAAGATGACTCTGAGAAACCAATTGAAGAATGTAAAGATCCAGAATGAAAAAACTATCCAGTCTTATTTTTCAAGATTCTATAAGATCAAGGTTTTGGGCTATAGGGCAGACCTGGGTTTTATACCATTAACTTCGCACCAACAAAAAGACCCACAATGTTGGCCCTTTCGGCAACAACCTACGAACAAGTTGCAGTCTCACCCGAACCAGCTATGGGGTGCCACAGAATCAGGTTTCTGCAAGCAGAAGAGGGATATTGCTGTACCTTTAGCCTTAACAACAAATATTTATACCAAATAGAGCTTCAATATTCACTTAATTAGCTTCACAGTTAGATAAAAGACTTTTCTTGCTTAACCCTTAACTGGGAATTCACAGCGAAGTTAATATTTAACAGTTATCTTACTTTATCATTCACCTACTTATCAAAAGCATGAAAACATAACAAAAACCACACAAAAGAACCACAACACAAGATATAACATCCACAAAACTATGCTTTTATTCCACTTCTTACAAAGCAACAGTCCTAATCTACGCACTCAGCAGCAGATCCGTTCTTCAAGTCTAACTGCGCACTCAACTGCAGTTCCTTTCTTACAATCTCTAAATGTGCACTCAGCTGCAGTTCCTTTCCTTACAAAAACCCTCTGTGCACACAACTGCAGAGGTCGTCCATGCACACAGTTGGGACTTGACCTTAAAACTCAAAAATATATCTAACTTCTTCGCATCATATGATCCTCATTTCATTAGATGATCTTAACATCTTTACATGAGTGCCTATTTATACAAGTGCACTATCACAAAATCATGGGCTTACACCCAAAAATTATGGACAATTACAAAAAGAGGGCTTTGACTCAACCTCGACACCCCTAAGACTATTTTGAGTCGCAACTCTACTTGCAAGCTTCCACAAAAACCGTGGAGTTAAAAAAATTAGTGACCATTAAGACGCGCACCCCAACAGGCCCCTAAGACCCACCAGTGTCCCGTCCTGGGACACTCTGCTGCTTGTCTGGTGGGATAATCTTGTTGGAGAAGATAGTAAACTGCTTTCGGCTGCTTGCTCCTACTCTACTAGCTCCTTTTGCAATCTATCTAGTTCTGTATCCGTCTGCATCTCTGTAACCATCATCTTTAATTTTCCTGCCCTCCTGCTCCCTTATATGCCTTTCATCATCGTCATCCCTTCTACTACTTCTACCAGGGTCACAGCTTGCTTAATCCTTCATCCTTTCATCCTTAGCAGACTACCTATGTTCCTTATGCTGCTATCTTCCTTCGCAATATTTATGATGGTCATGGGAATCATTGGGCCTTCTAAATCTATCAACGACTCCATCCCTCGAACCGTCTCCTGTTCATGTCCTATCGAACATTTGACCATCCACAACTTTGGGTCCTTAATAGATGGTACCCCTATGATTGCATGCCAATTTACTTTTGCATAAGACAAATAGCATGCCTCCCTTCTGCTGAGCCAGGAGGATACATCTCGGGATCCTCTGGAGTCTTTCCTGAGGGTTTGTGCCTTTCTTCGTTCCATTTAGAGCGAACTTCTGCCTTAAATTTCTTCCTGGTTGAACATGTCTGCATAGATGGATACAGCACCGCATGTGGATTGTTGATAAGGTTCTGCAGACCTCTCTCCCTGAAGTCTCGTAACAATTCCTAGGATTCACGATCATTCGACATGGTCTTAACTATAAACTCAAGAAAATGCGTAATGAGACTTCCGCAGGCCTGGGTGTCTTCTTATAGAATCCACCGATCAAATCTATCATAACTGTGCATTGAAGACACAAAATCTGACAGAGGTCTTGTCCAAATGGCACTAGATTTCCCAAAATATCATTATTACAGGTAGTTAATGTTGTTAACGTACCAGTACCGCCAATCCTGCTTTTTTCCAACGGTTGCATTTTAAGCTCTGACACACATTTCTTCTTCGACACAATCCATAACTCTAGCTACACCTCAATAAGGGTCTTTGACACAGTACATACCTTCGACACATCTTGACACCATGACATAATTTATTCGACAACCTCAATGATTCATGCAGCGATCATCTTATCTAACTCCATTCTGACTTTTTCTTTATACTTAGGATGTAGCCTATAAGGGTGCTGCTTCACAGGCTTCACATCAGGATTCAAAGGGATTTTTATCACTCCTATATTACCAACGATACCTTTCTTTTCTGAGAACTTTGTCGGAGATAGGTCCTGATACTCATGGAGAAGTTGGGTCACTTTGCTCACCATTTCTTCATCCCAATAATCTCCAATAGTAGCATACTTAGGCATTTCTTCTAACCCAATGTTTACTTGCCTTGTCTTCAAGGGCTGAATCACCTCTGGTGTTTCGACTGCTGGTCCATGTACTTCGCAGTGTCCTTCTGACTTAGGAATATTGATGTTGCGTGGGTCATCATCCTTGTCAATTGCGAGGTTATAGCATTCTACTGCATTAGCTTCTTGTTCCTTCCAATCAGGTTGGTACTCATCTATTTCTTTATCATCAAACACCTTAGTATGGATCAACCTAATAGCTATTTCTAAAGCAAGAAAAACCTCATTAATAGAAAATGTAAGCACAAAACTATCAACAAGACTATCCCAACCTACAGTACCATGGCGAATCTCAACCTCTGCATACTAGTTCTTCGCAACAGGTTCCAGGGTGTGCACAAACCTATGTACCCATTCCTCACAAGGTACATGATTCCATGCTTCATAGCACTGCTCCAAATGTTCCCGAGGGCTAGTATTACCATTAAATATGCTACACATCTCCTAAGGTTGATCCATGAATCTCAGGCGAAGGAACTTTTGAAAAACTTCCCAACTATGAATATGCTTTTTATGACCATTCCACCATCTCACTGCTGTGGCTCTGAATGTTGAACCTAGAGTCTCCATTTTCTATGAATTTGGTACTTGCTCTGAGAATTGTACAATAAATTCTCCTAGGTCTGTCAAGATATCAAAGGTAGGCAAGACTATTGTTTGTGAACCAATCCATCTGAGAGACTTGGTAATTCTTTCACATCGATGTCCATGTAGTTCATAAAGTCTATTCTGCCAATTCTCTAAGCCTTCATCTGAATTAGTCATGCAAGAACTATCACACTTCCATTCCATTATACCTTTAGGAGTAGGGTTAACATAGTCTTCTTCTTTAGCTATGATGTTGTAGATATGATCCAAAACATCCTAATCTTCATCTCTGACTGGCTCTGTGTACCTTTCTCCTTGAGAAGGGTCCAAGGGTACTATGACTCTCAAGCCTTTACCTTTAAAAGTCATCTACCTGCTCTTAAGGTTGATTACTGCAGAATTCTCTATTTCCCATTCAATTCCTAGCAACGTTGGATAGGGGTTGCTATCATCAATTATCTCAATGACTTCAAAATCTGCTAAGGTACTAACTCCATCAATGTCTACTGGGACACTAGGGAATCTTCCTAGGGGCACAATCTTCTACTGATTGGCTAATCTCAACTGTATAGGGGACCATTCAAGGGTAGGTTTTCCCATTTGTTCCCATGTCTGCTTAGTTAAGACATTTACCTCTGATCCCAGGTCTAAAATGATATCGGTCATGTCATACTCTCCTATCTGAGTATGCAATCTCATTTCTCTTCCAGTCCTTCTAACTCTATTAACAATTTTTTCTTTACCAAAGCTTCGTTGAGGCTTACAAGAAGCAATAACTTTCTATAACTCATTTAAAGCGTTCTGATTTCTTAAGAGCTTCATACAACTCTGTAAAAATGACGACAATGTACTTACTTTATCCGTCGAAGCTTCTTGAGGCTATGACTGCTGTTGATGCTGCTGCACAGGTGCTACTGCTATGCTCGAATCAACAAAGTCTTTTTTGGCTTCCATAAATGTTTCTTTTTCCATTCCCACATCGAAGGTTGGAACTTTCCTTGGGGTCTTACGAACCCAAGCCTCGTCAGGATGTTTTTCCGTGTTCTGCACTTGCGTCGTAGCTCCACTCCTTGTAACAATGTTAATGGTTGGGACAAGTCTTTGCTCTATAGAAATCATCTGAATATTCTGAGTAGGAGCGCCATTTATTTCTTGTATTTTAGCTATCAGATGTGGGAATTTCTCAATAACATGATCTACCGCTCTGCAATATCGGCATGTCATAGTTGGGTTCCGACAGTCTCTAGGTAGATGCCCTTCCTGATTACAGTTATAGCACACAACCTGGCCTCGACCTCTTCCAGGCATACCACCATGACCACGACATCCAAAAGTACCTCAACCTACTGTACTACCACGGTAACCATATCCATCATTGCCTTGTGCATCGTTTTGTACCCTATAAGCATCATATGTTCGCTCTCTCATAAGGTCAAAGCTACGACATTCCTCTTCTTTGTGTCCTACTGACTTATATAACTTGCAATAAGGATTCTTGGGGACTTGAACATATCTCTGCAGTAGATAGTAGTCTTCAGGTCAATGCTGGCCAGTTGTTCTACAAATCTCACAATATAGAACATTAGGGTTAAATGGGTTTGGAGCACCAGTATTCAGGTAATTTCTTAGCGCAGGACATTGTTCCTTGTCATGACCTTCTATCCTACATCATGTACACCACACCTCTTCGCGAATAGATTTCCCTTTTTTCATGTCGCACAGCTCCAAATCCATTTCTGCTAACTGTGCTTGTATTTGGGCTATGCCAGAATTATCTTCGACAGGAGTTGTTTCAAGCTTCATAGCAATTTCCAAATCCTCTTGCTGATCAGCAACCTTCTATTGCATAAGTGGAGACCTGATATGAGGTAATAGAGTTGCAATGAACCATTCTTTATGCTGTGTTGGTCCAATAGTGAAACTAACTTGATCTAGCATAACTTTGAACCTTTGATCAAAGTCCCAAACTGATTCACCTCACCTCTGCTGAATCTCTTTTAGTTCAGTTATACACTGTGACTCTGTTTTAGGCTTCTTGAACTCTTTGATAATTTCTGATTTAATATCATCCAAGACATGGTTATGAGTACTGGAAAATTTCATAAACCAGGTCAAAGCTCAGTCTCTAAAAGAAGTAACCAGTTGCGCTCTTCTTATATCTTGATCCATAATGTTCTTCCCAGTCCACACGGCTTCACATAAGAACCAAAACTGTTCTAGATCCTCTAATCCAGTTCCTTTGAAGACTGGGAGCTTGATATCATCAGTCATATGGGCCATAGTGGATCGAGGGGGGGAAGAACTTACTAGGGTAGACTGACCTGCGACAAGAATACTCAGGCTAGGGTTACTTTAAGGCTACGATGGGTTCTCAGGGGTAACAGATCTTCGTGGCAGAGTTATAGGAGGGTTTCTAATAGAAGGGGTTTCTTCAGATTCAGGGTCTTCTATACTTAATGGCATATACTCGGTATTCTGGCTTAGGGTATAGGATTCTAGGTTTCTCTTGTATCTTTTACCGCTTCGCAGCAAACCACTTTTCTTGTCGAAGTTACTTTCACTTCTAAACATAGGTTAGTAAAAATAAATATAGCAATCTGATTCTATAAGCAATATGCCCTTCTCAGCCAAGAGCATTTTAATTTGCATACTAAATGAATTTAGGTACTTACGCCTAGGTCCTTTGAAGAACTGCCTTTCAGCTTCGCTAAAAGAGGTACTTGTGTCGATGGCAAATTCTGTCACACATGCTTCAAGGGTTCGTTCTTTGCAAGAATTCATCTGAGCTATGACGAAGATCCTTTTTTTCTTGTTCAACAAATTTCAAATAGGTCTCTTCAATCCAGTCACCGATTTCTTTTCCTGAGGGTTTCCAAAACATAGCCCTCCAGGTACGACGTAGATCCCTCTTGAGCAGATACTGAGTTCAACTGGAAATGGAACCAATTTTGTTGGGCTATAGGGTAGACCCGGGTTTTATACCATTAAGTTCGCACCAACAAAAAGACCCACAGTGTTGGCCCTTTCGACAACAACCTGTGAACAGGTTGCAGTCTCACCCGAAACAGCTATGGGGTGCCGCAGAATCAGGTTTCTGCAAGCAGAAGAGGGATATTACTGTACCTTTATACTTAACAACAAATATTTATACCAAATAGAGCTTCAATATTAACTTAATTTGCTTCGCAGTTAGATAAAAGACTTTTCTTGCTTAACCATTAATTGGGAATTCACAGCGAAGTTAATATTTAACAGTTATCTTACTTTAGCATTCAACTACTTATAAAAAGAATCAAAACATAACAGAAACCACACAAAAGAACCACAACACAATATATAATGTGGTTCACCCCCAGTGTAGGGGCTACATCCACAAAACTGCGCTTTTATTCCACTTCTTACAAAACAACAGTCCTGATTTACGCACTCAACAGCAGATCCGTCCTTCAAGTCTAACTACACACTTAGCTGCAGTTCCTTTCTTACAATCTCTAACTACGCACTCAGCTGTAGTTCCTTTCTTACAATCTCTAACTCCACACTCAACTGCAAATCCTTTACTTACAAAAACCCTCTGCGCACATAGTTGCAGAGGTCGTCCATGCACACAGCTGGGACTTGACCTTAAAACTCAAAAATAGATCTAACTTCTTCGCATCATATGATCCTCATTTCATTAGATGATCTTAACATCTTTACATGAGTGCCTATTTATACAAGTGCACTATTACAAAATCATGGGCTTACAGCCAAAAATTATGGACAATTACAAAAAGAGGGCTTTGACTCAACCCCGACACCCCTAAGACTATTTTGAGTCGCAACTCCACTTACAAGCTTCCACAAAAACTGCAGAGTTACCAAAATTAGTGACCGCTAAGGTGTGCACCCCAACACAAGGAACAACTTGAAGTAGTAGATGAAGAAGTGGAGAATGCAAAAATTATGATGACCACCTTGAATGATCTCCCTAGATCATGGGACTCCTTTATTCAAGGAATCTATGCTAGAAGGAAGCTAGTCAATTTTAGTAGACTATGGGAAGAATGCTCACAAGAAGAAGCTCATATAGTAACTCAAGAAGAAACTATGGGAAGTGAATTTCAAGCTCTTACAGTACACTCCAAGAAAAGCAGAAGAAACTCTCATCACCCCAAACATAAGCACTTCCACTAGAAAGATAATACTAGAAGAGATTTATCTAAATTCATATGCTATACATGTGATGAACGAGGACACTTTGCCAAATATTTTCCTAGAAACAAAAATACATCTCATAAGAAGAAGGGAAACAAGAGAAGACATCATGATCATGTTGCAGAATATGATGAACCTTCCACAAAGAGAATCAAGCAAGAAAGTGATGATTCATCAAGTGATGAAGAATATGTCTTGATTTTCACTCTCACAGGAAACATCACACATGGAAGAAATGATTGGCTTATAGACAGTGGGGCTTCCAAACAAATGAAGGGATTCAAATAATCCTTTGTGAAACTATCATAACATGAGTCACCTCACAAGGTGAAACTTGGAGATGACTACCAGTATCCAATAAAAGGTAGTGGGGAATCCTCCTATGGAAAGTATATGATGATGAAGGATGTCTTTTTTGTACAAGGACTTAAGAAGAACCTCCTCTCCATATTTGCATTGGATGCAAAAGGAATGAGGGTTTCATTTGTAGATGGCCAAGTTCTCATGTGGCCAAAGGGAAAGACTATTAATGATGCAGTAGTGATTGGGGAACAAGAGGGAGGTTTTTACAAATTTAAGTGTCAACCATAACAAAATTTGGTTCATGACTCAGTAGAACCAAATGAACTTTGGCATAGAAGGATTGCACATGTGCATTACAGAGCACTACCACTTGCAAGCAAATTTGTTGAAGGTCTTCCATAAATTCAAGCAAAACATGATGGTGTCTACAAAGGATGTGTGAAAGGAAAGAACACAAAGAAGACATTTCCAAGTAGTGACAGCAAGGAAAAAGGAATCTTGGAAATAATCCACTTCAATGTATGCAGTCCGATGTCATCCAGTTCATTAAGAGGGTATGTATAATATGTTCCTTTTATTGATTTTTTTTCTAGGAAGACATGGATATACTTCTTGAAGAACAAAGATGAAGTATTCAGCAAGTTCAAGGAATTCAAAGCCTTGATCGAGAACCATACATAAAATAAGATCAAAACCTTTTGATCAGATAATGGTGAAGAATTCACATTAAATGAATTAAAAACATTGTGCACAGATTCAGGGATTAAGAGGGAGTTAACCTCTCCATATAATCCACAACAAAATGGGGTTGCAGAAAGGAAGAATAGAATGATCATAGAAGATGCAAGGGACATGCTTCATGATCAATATCTTCCCATGCATCTATGGACAGAAGCTGCCAGAATAGCAGTGTATGTACAGAACCGTACTCCAAACAGAGTACTTTGGAACAAGACACCTGAAGAAGTCTTTTCCGGCAAAAAACCAGAAGTCAGCCATCTCAGAATATTCAGCTGTCCAGTGTACATACACATTCCGAAAGAAAAGAGGACAAAGTTAGATCCTTCAAGAAGGAAGGGAATATTTGTGGGATACTTTGAAAGCTCGAAGGCTTACAAAATATACTTCCCAAGATTCAAGAAGATTCACATCAGCAAGGACGTAACATTTGACGAAGACTCAGGTTACAACAAATCCAGAAAGAGACCTGCTGAAAAACATGAAGAAATAGAAGTACCCAGAATTCATGACACAACCATGAACGAAAAAATTCAAGAAGAAGATCGAGAAATAGAAAAACTTCAAGAACCTGTAGATCCACCTCAGGATAAGAATCCTCACAAGAGGAAACCTGCTTGGGTATGAGAAGCTATCCAAGGTGCAAAAAGATATGGGACTCTAGAAGAAAATCACAGAGAAAGGAAAAGAACCAGGTCCTGCTCCGGTTATGTAGCCTTATTATGTGACTTCATCGATAAAGAACCTTCCAACTATGAAGAAGCGACAGAAAGGAAATAATAGAAGGATTATATGATCGAAGAGTATCAATCGATCACGAAGAATGATGTCTGGGATGTTGTCCCTAGACCAAGGGGAATTCTATTGTAACTTTAAAATGGATCTATAAGATCAAGCACGCCGCACACGGTAGCATAGAAAAATATAAAGCAATATTTGTGGCTCATGGATTTTTCCAGAAAGAAGGAATACATTATGAAGAAACTTTTGCACCTGTAGCTAGATACACTTCCATCAGATCAGTACTTGCTTTGGCTATAGTGATGAAATGGAAGATACACCAGATGGATGTCAAGACTGCTTTCTTGAATGGTGTAGTAGAAGAGGAAGTGTATGTGGAGCAGCCACTTGGTTTTGAGACACATGACAGGTAGAATCATGTGTATAGATTGAATAAATACATGTACAGTTTGAAACAGGCACCCAAGACATGGTACGACAGAATTGATAGCTTCCTATCTAGTTTGGGCTTTACCAAAAGTAAAGCACATTCCAATCTTTACTACAAGGTTGAATATGGGAACCTAGTGATACTCTTGTTGTATGTAGATGATTTTTTTGTAACAGGTATGGATGGGTTGATTGCTGATACAAAGAGGAAGCTTGTTGCTGAGTTTGAAATGAAGGACTTGGGTATGATGCACTATTTTCTAGGCATGTAGGTGTGGCAGAATGCAGATGGAATCTCCCTCGGACAAGGGAAGTGTGCAGTAGAGATCCTGAAGAGGTTCGGGATGATGGAATGCAAGGCCATGACCACACCCATGGCATTGAATCTAAATCTTCTAAGTGATGCTTCATTAGAGATGGTTGATGCTACAATGTATCATCAGATGATTGGGTCCTTGATCTACCTGACGAATACGAGACCAGATATTTGCTTTGCTGTGAACACCTTAAGCCAGTTCCTGACGGATCCTAGACATGTTCACTTGATTGCTGCAAAGCATATTCTAAGGTACCTAAAGGGTACAGTTGATTATGGGCTCAAGTATAAGGCTAATCAGAAGATTAACCTGGAAGGTTATGTTGATTCAGATTGGGAAGGCGATGCCATCGATAGAAAGAGCACTAGTGGAGCATATGAAGAGGAATGGTTGTGATCAACCAAATATTCATACTTACATTAATAATACTTTGGTAAATGGATTTCACAAGTAAAATGACTTGATACAAATAAGGAGGTTGAGAGGATATACCATGAAATCGACGATGTATATTATCCTATTGTGGTGGATGACATGAAGTTAAATAATGTAATAACCATGGATTATAATGCATTGATTGTGATGTTTATTTGTAGAAGGATTGGGGCAGTGAGTTTGTTTCAATGTATTCAAGTGCACTAGTAATCAATTTTAGATTACCACATAAGGGATTTCATTAATTTCATCCAAGGTTAGATGGTGAGGTTACAATATCCAAACATAGTATTATTTCTAGTCGGTATCTACTGCATGCATTTATAAGTAGGTGGATTTACCGGTTACTTGATCAAATTATTTATGTATCATTCAAGGTCCCATGTCAATAAGTATGGATACCATAAGGATCAAATAATTGTACTAAATTTACATATCAATTAGGTAACGAGGGATGTTATAATAATTATGAGTAGAAATATAAGGTGTTACATATAATCTATATTCTCTCCATAAGTTTGACAATTCATAAATACATTGGTTAAGGTCATACTTGGATAAAATCAACAATATAACCTATATAATCGTTTTAAATATTCAGAATTTTTATCAGTATAACCTCTTCCAACCATATGCAATTATTATAAATATAAAAGGAATTTGAACTAGCATTAATAACCTATGTATTTTAGACCTGCATTATACCATTGAAACTATTCTCCTAATGATAATTTGATAACTTCTTTGATGGACCATATGAATATGATGTGACCCCCTACAATGTCAACCCTCAATCTCTTTATAATTATCAAAAAAATTATATCTATATTATACTTATTAATGTAGTTGTTAATGAGGGAAAGGTGACCTTTATAATTCCTACAACACTTGTTATATGAATTAGTGAAGCATGATAATCTTGTATCTAGATGAGATAAAAATATGGCTATATAGATCCAAAATTTTATCTAATCTATCCTTAAGTATTCCCTTAACCATCATCCCTAACTGAAAATGATTGACACCAAATGAAGTAACGTATACTACCTTGAATAATGGACATTGCAAAGGAGGAAAAGTTGTCGTTTATCTTGCACTAGTGGAGCATATGAAGGAAAATGGTTGTGATCAACCAAAAATTCATACTTACATTAATAATCCTTCGATGAAGATATATATATATTAATAATCCTTCCACAGACTCTCTTATGATTATACAGAAGATATATATTTTCTCTTTGATCTTCTATTTGTAACTATTGGCATCATGATATGGCTCATTATTTTTTCTTTCCTTACAAAGAGATCTATCATATGCAATATTCAAACAATATTTTTCTTGTTTTTTTCTTGGTTGGATTTATGATCTCTCCTCTTATGGAGATCATATGAGCTAAAATTTCTATGGTGGTATGCCTTACAAATATACTTTCTTAATTGACATATCAATTAGGTAATGAGGGATATTAGAATAATTATGAGAAGAAATATAAGGTGTTCCATTTAATCTATATGCTCTCCATAAGTTTTAAAATTCATTAATACATTGGTTAAGGTCCTACCTAGAGAAACCCTACAATATAACCTATATAATCCTTTTAAATATTCATAATTTTTATCATTATAACTGCTTCCAACCATATGCAATGCTTATAAATATAAAAGGAATTTGAACTGGCATTAATAACCTATGTATTTCAGACCTGTATTATACCATCGAAACTATTCTCCTAATGATAATATGATAACTAGTTTGATGGACCATATGAATATGATGTGACCCCCATCTCCTTATTATTAGTATAATTTTTAACTAGCTACAATGTGAACCCTCCATCTCTTTATAATTATCAAACAAATTATAGGTATATTATACCTAGTAATGTAGGTGTTAATAATGATGGAAAGGGCACCTTTATAATTCCTACACTTTCTATATGAATTAGTGAACCCTGAAAATATTGTAGCTAGATCAGAGAAAGAAATAGCTATATCGACCCAAAATTTCATCTAAAATATCCTTAAGTATCCTTAACCATCATCCCTAACTGAAAATTATTGACACCAAATGAAGTAACATATACTACCTTGAATAATGGACATTGCAAAGGAGGAAAAGATGTCATTTATCTTGCACAAGTGAATCATATGAAGGAAAATGGTTGTGATCAACCAAATATTCATACGTACATTAATAATCCTTTAATGAATGGATTTCACAAGGAAAATTACTTGATACATATAAGGAGGTTGAGAGGGTATACCATGAAATTGACCATGTATATTAGCCGAATGTGGTGGATGACATGAAGTTAAATACTGTAATAACCATGGCTTATAATGCATTGATTGTGATGTTTATTTGTAGAAGGATGGGGGCAGTTAGTTTGTTTCAATGTATTTAAGTGCACTAGAAATCAATTTTATCTTACCACATAAGGGATGTCATTAATTTCATCTCAGGTTAGATGTTGAGGTTACAATATCCAAACATAGTATTATTTCTAATCGTTATCTACTGCATGCATTTATATGTATGTGGATTTACCAATTAATTGATCAAATTACCTATATGTCATTAGAGGTCCCATGTCAATAAGTAAGGATACCATAAGAATAAAATATTTGTAGTAAATGAGTCTATTTACATAGACTCTCTTATAATTCTACAGAAGATATATATTTTCTCTTTGATCTGCCATTTGTAACTACTGGCATCATCATTTGACTCATTATTTTTTCTTTCCTTACAAAGAGATCTATCATATGCATTCAAACAATTTTATCTTGTTTTTTTCATGGTTGGATTTAATATCTCTCTTCTTATGGAGATCATATGAGATAAGAATTCTATGGTGGTATGCCTTACAAATCTACTTTCTTAATTGAAATATCAAATAGGTAGAGATGGATGTTAGAATAATTAGGAGAGGAGATATACGATTTTGCATTTAATCTATATGCTCTCCATAAGTTTGAAAAATCATTAATACATTGGTTAAGGTCCTACCTTGAGAAAACCTACAAGAACCTATATAATCCTTTTAAATATTAAGAATTTTTATATAATTTCTTCCATTAACCACATGTAATTCTTATAAAGATAAAAGGAATTTGAACCATTAACCTATGTATTTTAGACCATTATTAATACCATTGAAACAATTCTCCTAATGATAATATGATATCTTGCTTGTTGGACCATATGAATATGATTTACCCCCATCTCCTTATAAGTATAATTTTTAATTCACAATTTCAACCATCCATCTCTTTATAATTATCAAAAAAATTATAGGTATATTATACCTAGTATTGTAGGTGTTAATGATGGAAAGGACACCTTTCTAATTGCTACAACACTTGTTATATGAATTAGTGAACCATGACAATATTGTAGTTAGATCAGAGAAAAATATGTCTATATAGATCCAAAATTTCATCTAATATATTCCTAATTATTCCCTTAACCATCATCCCTAACTGAAAATGATTTTCTTATCCAAACATAGTATTATTTCTAGTCGGTATCTACTGCATTACCTAGGTGGATTTACCGGTTACTTGATCAAATTACTTATATATCATTCAAGCTCCCATGTCAATAAGTAAGGATACCATAAGGATAAAATCATTGTACTAAATTAGTCTACTTCCATAGACTCTCTTATGATTCCACACAAGATATTTTCTCTTTTATATGCTATTTGTAACTACTGGCATGATATGACTCACTATTGTTTCTTGCACTACTAAGAGATATATCATATGCATTCAAACAATTATTTCTTGTTTTTTTATTGGTTGGATTTATGATGTCTCTTCTTATGGAAATCATATGAGCTAAAATTTCTATGGTGGTATGCCTTACAAATCTACTTTCTTAATGGACATATCAATTATGTAACCAGGGATATTAGAATAATGAGAAGAGATACATGGTGTTACTTTTAATCATGAGATGGAAATCTATAGTCTCCACCTCATTTATGTATTTGCATTGTTCAATGATCCATTTTAGTGGTGGAAGTGTAGTAGTTTTTATAGATTCCTGCATCAGAATTTCTATTTAATTAGGTCATTGGAGAGTCAACGACAGGCGGCATATGAAATTATTGAACCAAGTGATCTCTAATAATTTTATGTCCATTTCACTAAAACTTTGACTAATTTACTCACTCCCAAGTGATATTTCTTGAGCTATAAATGAAATGAAGTTTCCCATACCTTCCAAGCCATTAAATGAGGCGATTGAAGCCATTTCTAACTCCTCTTACAAATACATTGATATGTTAAAATGGTGGTGACAAATTTAACATCTTCATCTCCTATCATACTAACAACATATATTAGTTAGTATACATGTTGGGATATCTCCACATTAGAAATATATTTATATTTAAACCATAGAGCCTCCCTACGATGTAAGTTATAAATATCCTTGGCAAACAATAGAATAGAAGCTAGAAATGATTATGCAATAATTAAAATAAGAATATAAGAAACTAGGACTCCCTAGCGCCATCCCCATACCATATTCTATAATAAGTTTCATCCCAAGGGGGTCTTTCTATGATTCTAACAAGTAACAATATTATATTATACCTAGGATTATAGGCTCATGTCGTGGTTATACATACAACAAATTTTTAGGGCCATCTAGATATAAGATGTTATAGATTCATGCATATTCTCTTTTTCATATTTTTTGGTTTTTATGTTTTTGAAAAAAAATAAGGAGTAACAAAAGGGCCGATTTCTTCTTGTGAAGGCCGTATTTCTCATTTGTTGGCTGATTTTGGACTGTGTGGGCCATGACATCATATGGAGAGGACACAATATTTTTTGTGAGGATGATTTACTTTTTGTTGGAGAGGACACAGTCTTGTTTGTGAGGACAATTTACAGTTCCACATCTACAATGATGCACACGGTTCATATGGGACAATATAAAGGGTTGTTGCATCCAAAAAGGGAGTTGCAATCCATATTGACACCTACAACAATCTACTACAACTTTGTTGGGTAATATCATTGTAGTCTTCCTTCTTGTTACACATTGTAGTCTTCCTTCTTGTTACAACTATGCATAAAGTTTCTGGGTAGTGAAGAAGGGTGCTGCAGCATAGTAACGAGAAGAAGACGATTTGGGTTATTTTGAGGAGTTCGAAGAGCAGGAAAGACTCCAAATAAAAATCGAGACACCAAAGCTCACTTCCATAAATCATTGTGCATGCCAAGGAAGCTACAGGTTAGAGTTAAAGTAATTTCAAATTTGCTTGTCCATCTTAGAATGGTTGTTACTGTCATTGTAAACTCAAATTTACAGTGAATATGATATTTAGGGTTTATTTTCCTTGTTATTTATGCAAAGCAATCTCTATTGCATTTATTGTTCACTGTTAGCACTACAAAAATCAAGATTTGAATATTATAGTCAATTTACATATATGATGGAATTGATTTGCATACAGACTTCAAAACCCTTGATATCTGAAAAAAAATCTTTGTGTTAAACAACTTTCTGCACTATCTAAATTTCTTCCATAGTGGAATTACAGGTTTCTGCACATTCGCTTTTGCAGTGGAATTCTTTCCGAAAAGAGGGAATCGAAAATTGGCTTTTAGAATTTTGACACTTCCGAAAAAAAGATTTTCCACACAACGCTTCTTCCCCGCCGTCGATCTTGATCGTTGATCTATCAATTTCATAGCCATCCTAAGTGTCTATACAACTTACATTTTCATGCATCGAAATGGCTTTCTAATCATTCAATCAGTGCCCCTAGCAAATCAACGATGGATTCCAAAATTTATTAAGTGCATTCCATAGAATATCGCGCAATATTTTTTTTTCAAAGATTGCAAATTCTCCTAACCATATCACTATAAAATATCAGTCTTCCCCATGATCGATCCCCACTCTATGATCTAGTTTTATTTAAGCGACTGGTTAAGGTTTAACCCTCTACAAAGATTCACTAAATTGATCACTGACAAGATCAATTATTCTCTGTAATTCATCAAATATGGAAATACAAAGCCATGGAGTTTATATACATGGCTATATGGAGTGAATGCGGGATGAATTCATACTTCTATAGAATTATATGAAGACATGAAATCCATCAAAACCACACACAGAGTCTAATCCTTGGTTCTTTATTCAAATCTCTGGAAATTCAAATACACACACAGAATTCTACTTGTTCACTCCTCGCTCACTCTTTTGTGCACCTCTCATTCCTCCATTCATGCTATGTGGAATTTCTCTCCCTCTCAAGCTCTATGAGATAATACAATATTCTTTGAGCTATCCTCAAATATCTATGACCCATCCTAAGCTATGTGAGCTAACCTAAGCTTCTACTAGCCAACAAGCTTTGTAAGCTAACTAAGCTGCTAAGAAAATAACTCGAACTGATTTAAATACAAGAGAATTTTGTTTCCAGATCCTATGATAAAGGAGTAATTTCCTTATTGATCTCTTCTAACCCTATGACTCACAACTAACTCAATCCTAACTATTACATGTGGAAAAGGATCTAGATTCCTTATCCATTTTATTCAACTTTTACAAAATAAATCAAATTACAAATGTACGAGACCCTAGGTCTCTTAAGAGTTCCATTGACCTTGTGAATTCATGAATGACTTCTCCCTCTTGATCCTATGCTCCTGCATCAACATATCACCAGTACATTGAATACAAAAATCAACTAAGACTATTTGGCACAACTCAGTGGTATTTTTGACAAGTGTTTTTACAAAATCCCTTAACCATATTACATTAGAAAATAAGCCAAAAAAATCAGCAGGATCGGATGGGGGTCATTACAGTTTACTATTCAAAGCATATCCCCCTTATATAAAAATTGAACCCTCTCACTTCCTTTAGATAAATCTTGTTCATTGGTCATTATCTCATCATGTTGAGTGGAGATGAGAACTGTGTGAATGCACAGAGGAACCATGCACCACTCTCATTTTTGTACTTAATGGTTACTTGTTTTTTTCCATTAGGCCTCAACCAAGAGTAGGTTCCATTCTTTCTAACCTCTATGAGCTTTGCTCCCAGCTTGGTAGCCATCACATGGGTGAGAGGCATGAACTCAGGGGTTTCATTAGTTGCATAACTACTCCAATAAAGGGGAGCAACCCACATACTAAACCTCACACAAAATACCATCCATACTAACAGATCACGGCCTAGTCAAGAAATACACAATTATGCTACCAACAAATTTACATACCCTCACAACACCCTTAGTAACCCACAGTAGGTCATGGTACCTTCATACACATGCTTGGGACCCTTGACAGTCCTCAAGGAACTTTCAGCCAGTCATGACAGTCCTAACAGACTTAAGAAACATCACAACAACCCTTAGTAGGCTCAATCCAGGTCATGGTTTACTCTAGAAAAAATTATCATAATTTACACATATGAAAATGACACAAAATGGAAACAGAAACTGAATATGAACACTGTGATGAATCTCAGAAACTCAAAAAAAAAATTTTCATTAACACTTCCAAGAAAGTTTACAGAGCTACAATCTAAGCACAGAGGCTTTAGAAATGAAAGTCGAACCTTTCCTCCTCCGTAGAGGTTACATTTATAGTGCAATTTACCCCCAAGATGTATCTCGAAATAAGGAGTCAAAATTAGTTACATTGAAGGAATCAAACCCGAAAGCACATCCTAAATCCTAACAAACTCTGATGTGGTAGATGTGTCATGCTGACAAAAAATTTCGAGAAGGCACATTGTGCTGCACGTGACCAATCTAAAATGGAAATCTCAACATCTATGCATTTCTGGCTTGCTTGATGAAAATGACAAATTCGAGTATATTTTTAACAGGCTATGGTTGACTCAGCTACTAGTGGGCCTTCCAGGATGATGATTGCTCACTCTATGTATATCTTTCCATTGCTGATCTGTAGGGATGGCTATCTCAAATATCTCCTTTAGGATAACATCCAGGTCAATCAGGGGGCTATGGTCAGTAGAAGGGAGATTTGATTTGACAGTGATGACTGCTTCCAATAGTTCAAAGTACTCATCGAGTTTATCGATGATTATCTGTCCCTTTATCCCACCATTCGTACCCTAAAAATTTGCATGGTTTAGTATTTCCTCCTGTATTAGTTCAACATATTTTCTCTAAGGGATCAACTTCCCCTCTGGACCCCAAAGCTCAGGAAACCCTTTCTGAAATAGGGGTTTGAACAATTTGTTGAACTTTTCTACCCCTTGCTAAATAATGTTAATTGTAGTAAGGGAATTCTGCAACATGTTGTTCTTTTTGGTCATCCACCTTGCTACCACCATAACTAATATCCTCTTAGTAATCTCTGGGGAAATTAGTTCTTCCCTAGAGGATGAGTTGAGAACAACAATCTCCTTCTAGGCCTCCTCCCTAGGAATCTATGCTGGACTTTTCTACAGGTATTTACATCTTCTACTTGCATCCATAGCATCCTGTTTATGCTCATCAACCATGAACAAATTCTTTTCTAATGAGGGAATCTCCTTTATCAATGTATCTTAGAGAATATGTTTATCCCCTTGCAAAGGAATTCGGCTTATGACCCTTTCCTCATACCTAATTAATTTCTCTTTTAGTGTCCTGATCTCTTCAGCAAAAGTATTCACTTTCCTTAGTAGTGATCCTATCCTTGAGCTCTTGATTGGCCTCCTTCAAATGAGTTATTTCCAGGTTCTTCAGGGCCTTTTCAGACATATATTTGATTGCAAGAGCAATGGGTGATCTGTCCTCAGGGGTTCTATAGTCATTTAATTCATCAATTCTCTTCTGCATCTTTTGCTTCTCTTCTTTCCATGTGCGCTTGTCAGCCTCTATCACAGCAAGGTGGCCTTTCAAATCCAAAACTTCATGATGCAATGCCTCAATATCCCCTTATAACTGCACGATCTGAGGAGGTAGCTAGATGTCTTTCATAGGTGTATTTCTTTTATTTTTGTAATCCTTTACCTTGGCCAGTGGCTTAGCTGGTAAAATAACCTCCCCTATTGCCACTAGCTGCTTAGATGCAAGGGGATGCTATAAAGCATTTTGTGTTGTTAGGTCTGCCACTTGGTCGATTAGTAGTTTCACCTGTAGGTTCCATGCCTTGGTTGTTTCCTTTTCCTGCTTCAATTGGGTCTCCAGTTTAACCACCCTTTATTGGGACTTGATATGGGCTAACTCCTCCTTATTCAAATCAGCATAGATGAGATCTCTAACTCCCTTATGGAATGCAATATTATCTGGGATTGAGAACTGATCCATATTTAACTCAACCTCTAAAACTCCTTCCTCATTAGTGATGGCTAGGTTTAGGTACTTTGCTGTAATATTCCTCACGGTAATGAAAGAGAATTTGCTGCCTAATAGCTTGCTTAGCTCCTTTGACTGCTTCTGAGTCTCAACCTTGGATTTCTCTTTGAACTACCCATATGTGTTCAACATTTTCTTTTCGGTCTTAAATTTCCCTTCAATAGCAGAGGAAAAAAAATACTTCTGATAATTCAGTAGAGACTCCTCACTCTCTTTGTTCATTGATTGTGTGGTTATTTGGGGATTTATCTCTGAGTGTGTAGTGGTTAGATTTACAACCACTAGTCGTTGCACGATCACCATATGATTGGAAAACTTTCTCCCAGTAGGGTTAATTGGATCAAGCTCCTCCTCTATCATTGTTTTGAGGGAATCGGGTTCAAAATTAAACTCCTGATCTAGGTTGATTACGTCCTTCTCTACATCTATCCTAGGCTTCTTGCTAGGGGTTTGTTCATAACATTCCATATCATCCACCTTTGTATGAGACATTCTGCTACAACCATCACCGTTTAGGGGCAAGGGAGTAGCTAGGTCCATACCTTGCACTTCTTTAGGATCCTCAATTTTCTCTACAGGAGTCCAATCAAAATCATAGGCAAGACAGTTTTCCTCCTGTGACAAGTTGGGGATCATAGGTTGAATAAAGGTTGACCTCTCCACCTAGACCCTCATGTGGGAAATGATCCCCTTAGGATCGTAATTCTATGCATGACTCAGCTAAAAGTTCATGGCCTTCAAAAATTTTCCACCTTTGGTAACGCTGCTAGCTTCTTCACAACGAACGGCCTAAAATTAATAGGATATTTGATCCAAGAGTCCTTCCTATGCGTAGTAAAATGCTCCTCATCAACATAAATACTCTGCCTGATCAATTCTAGTGCGAATATTGAGGGATTTAGGTAAGCTGGTAGCATGAAAGGCGAAGTAGAAAAACCATATACCCTGATAAGTGAATACTTCGACATCAGGAACTAATCTCCAATACTATCTTGCTGCAACATAGCCTTCATGTCTTTTGATATCTTCTTCTCTTTAGTGTCGAATAGTCTACAGATGATAGGGAAAATTCTATCAATGAATATGGTGTAAGACCATTCTTGGAACTTCTAGAAAAACTAGGGCCAGTCTTTGAACAACTCTGGATCCATGACCTCAAGGATATGTCAATTGGAACTGACTATGATGCCAAATAGATACACCTGGTATCTAAAGTGCTTATCCAAATCAAACTTCTCAAGCTTAGAATTGATTTGTATGGACAAGAAGTAATCGAACTTAATCCCTGCTTCAGATTGACTAAGGTAAAGGAGAATGCCTAGCATTACTTCAGATACCATGCTATCACTATCAAGACATAGGATTTGACTCAAGAGGGAGATGGATGATACGACAGGCTTTATGAACAATTTGAAGGAGAGTGGGGTGATAAGGGTCTCTGAAGGAATTAAGGTGTTCAAAATGGCTAGGAACATTTTATTCTTGGATTCTAGGTCGGCTTTCCCGAACACCTGCAGAACCTCTGATTCAGTGAAGGGGATCAGGGCCTGACGTTGGGCTTCGGAGAGACCAAGGGAAACCCTAATATATTCTAGTGTAATTTTTCTAACGAAATGGGAGTGGGTATCATCTAAGATGGCCTTCCCAATGGGGGATGAATTGGAGGCTACCCTTTGGAAAATATATGGGAAATTGGGTAATTGTTCTAATGTGAACCCTATTAAGGATAACTTTAAACTTACAAATAGTTCCGACTGCTCTCCGGAAGGTGACAAAAAAGCATTCTAGGAATCACTAACACTATACAATAGAAAATGAGGATCATAAGCATCGTAAATTCGATCACAGATGATCTCCTCGGATAGGTGAAGGATTTTTATAGACGATTCCATGGCGAAACTGTCAAAAGGGTTGATAAACGATGAACGAGTACATGGTGGTGATGGTCAACACTTCTAGAGGTTGCAGTTGTATATATCCAGATAACTCGTGCTAGGCGGACGTTGTATTCGTATGGTGGTGGGTCTATAACAAACTGTTAATGTCAAGCTGATTAGCCTTATAAATCATTGTGCTCCCTAAAGTGACCTTTGTACCTCCAATCTTCAAGCACGATATCCAACGGGGAGGGGCCCACTAGATTTCACAATTTTTTTTTAATCTTCATATTTATATTAATGGGTTAAAATATTAAATATCTTGGCTTTAATATAAAACCAAAATTTTATGTAATTGATGTTTGAATTTGGTTATTATAAGGTGGAATCTTGTATGGTGTAATATATGGTTTTCATGTGATGGTAAAGGCTATTTTGGAAAGAATATGGGTGTACTACATGAATATTCCTAACTGTGTATTGGAAGGAAGTTGAGAGACCAACTCTAGAGGAGGAAATTCAAGAAATTGGGTTTGTTTTATTTTCAAATGGCCAAGAAAAGGGATTGGACAGATTTGAAAATGAGGTATACTTTTTATATTTGATTCTTCAATATGATATTTTATAACATATGTATTCATTGTAATTTGTAGTAGTTTTTCTTATGTGATGTGCAAATTGGTTCTATGTAGGATGTTGAAGGAATATCAAGCCGAGGTTGAAGAATTCATAGAGTTTGGAAAAAGTCATTCAGAGGCTAATAACACCACAAGATGCCCTTGTAAAAAATGTTGCAATGTTTCAGTACTGATGCTTGAGGAAGTACAAGAACACTTGATTCATGGTATAATAATTTCATATAAAACTTGGTTTTACCATGGAGAGAGAGTTCCTACTTGGGACTATAAATTTGACAAGAGCAATAAATGCCACGCAATAAAGATGCATGATTTGCCTCAATATATTACACATGGTGATGAACACATAGTTGGACATAAATAAGATAATCATAATGATGAGTTTGCAACATTGCTTACAAATGATACTGCAGTTATTGAGAATGATGATCATAACAAGGCAACTATGGTTGATGCTCATATGGTTGAAATGGTGAATGATGCTTATCAATATGATAATGAAAATCCATATGTGAATTGTGAAAATGACCAAGTAGAATTGATGGAAGAAAAAAATGATATCAATCAATATCTAAAGTCAATTGAAGATTGCAAGGTACCATTGTACCCAGGTTGCACTAGTTTCACTAAGCTACCGGCCACTGTGAAATTGTACAACCTAAAAGTGAGAAATGGATGACCTGATGCAAGTTTCAACCAGTTCTTGAAGTTGCAAAGAGAAATGGTTCCAACAAGAAATACACTTCTAGAATCAACATATTCTACAAAATGTTTGATTAAATCATTGGGGTTGGACTATGAAATGATGCATGCATTCCACAATGATAGCATTTTATATTGGGGTAAATATGAAAAAATAAATGAATTCCCAACATGTGGTGAATCAAGATGGAAGGTTGATTCTCGTTCTGAAAAGGTGCGTACACGTGTCCCGGCCAAAGTGCTGACGTATTTGCCTATAGTGCCTAGGTTGAAGAGAATGTACAAGTATGATTTTTAACTCTTATAATTTCATTATATCATACACCTTCATGTACTACCAACCTACTAAAAACCCATCTTCTTTAATCTACTAAGTCTTGCAATGTATATATGATTCTTTATGTTTTTGTTACATCTCTACATATATTTCACATAAAATGAGGTGGCATCATGAGAATGAATGTAAGGATGGTGTAGCAGGGATTTGTCCTTGGTACATGGGTAGTAATGGCTCCCTTCCATTTATAGGATGGAAGGGTAGGTTCCTGCATGTGGAAAATGCAGAAAATAAATGGAATAGACAGAAATCAAAGAACAAGAAAGAATGGCCGAGAGCCCCTCTGCAAAGAAGGTTAGGGCTTTTCCTTGGCTACTTGCAAACAACTATTAAATTGAAATAAACCTGCAAAACATGTTAGAGATCAAACCTCCAAACAAATAATGGTCATAAAACAACTAAGCTATCAAAGAAAACACATAAATAAAACTAGGTTATACCTCTCCTTTGGTGAAATGTGCCACCATGCCCTGGCTAGAAGCACCTCCCTATCTCACTCAACAATGGAGGCACTATGGCTCAATGGGGAAGATGAGTGGAAGAGAGGTGGGATGTGGTTGGCTTGAGAGGAAAAGAGGTCTCAAGGCATCCACGGGTAGAATAACATTATGCAAGAGAGGTCTTATTTGAGAGTGGCTCCCCACCCTCCTTTTATAGCTTTTTTTTGGGTTTTAGGGTTTTAAGCCCTTAGTCTGGGCTTTAGCCCCTTTTTGGGATTTTATCCCCTTTCGCCCTAACTTTAGCTCCTTTTAGGGTTTTAGGCTCCTTTGAGGGGTTTTAGCCACTTTTTGGAGGTTTTAGCACCTAGAAGAGTTATTTAGGCTCCTTTTCGGGGGTTTTAAGCCCTTTTCTTCATTCTTAAGCCTTTTTGAGGGTGTGGGGGTCTAATCGGGTGTTAGGAAGGTCGTGTATGGGTGTCCTTGGGTGGTGTAGGCCATATAGAGCTGAGTGAGGGATTTTTTGGGTTAACAAATTGCCCCCTGATGTGTGAGGGCGGGAGCTCATCGTATGACCGACGGACATCATAGGATTTGCTACGTAGAGGTGCTACTTTCAGGGCTGGGGCATGGTGGATTTTGTTTTTTGTATTAATATGTTCCCATCAATGGGTGAGATACAAATAATGTGTGACATGTATATGAACGAGGCGGGCATCCCCATGCTCATGACAATGTCAAAAGAATAATTTGATCTATGCTCTATAATACAAGAGCTGATCATATACAACTGATGATGCAATGATGGTTGCCTCAATTAGAGGCTGAATACAATACTGATATGAAGAACTGGTACAATGGACCCATGGAATTCTCATGGAATTCTATATCTTCATGACTGATGGTCTATTGGATTTGGAATGGTATATAGCTATATGGACTCGTTGATTGAGAGTCGGAGTCTTTGTGGTACAAGTATGATGCATCAATCATAAATCTATATAGAAGCACTGTTGGGGCTTCTGAACAATGTCTCCAACACAACCCAAAAATCAAAAGGGACATAACCTGTTTAGGTCCCTCGAATAGACTCATCCATGTGCTAGAGTCAGGTGACATCCGGGGTCTTCGACCAAATACTGCATGGACCAAACCCTGTACAAATATCAATGGTGCGATGATGTAGTTGAAGTTGAGCACGTGAGAAACAAACATCCCAAGAGGCACTAAGGACTCCTCTCAAGTGGTCCAAGGAACTCATTAATGAGGTTAATGAAACCAGAATACAGGGACCTCTAGGTCTATCCTCTGCAATATGTGTGTTGTTGTCGACAGAGGGAGACCTACTCCTAGTCAAGGCAATGGTGTTTCCTTAACTAGAAGCGTGGGGGAGATAATCGAAAGGTGTGAGACAATCTGCGGACTGACACACTAAATGGGGGGGGAGGGGGAGGGAAAGAATTGAACAGGGGTAGGGGGAGTGTGGTAGAATCAAACTTCCTTTGTTTAGAGTATGACGATAGGGCGGACCAGGCATCAAATGAAACTTGACTCATGGGAATGGGATCATAGCTGTAATACTGGGGGTGTCATTGTAGATGGGAAATACTTGTAAGAGGTAGACACTTTTGATATTGAAGGGATCCAAGGAAGACACATTGCAAAGTACTCTGAACAAAGGTGACCTGATGTGGGAACACTACCAAACTGTTTTCTATGGGGTGGTGTATAGGGACACCATTGTGGTATGATATTGTGGATTTTTGGCGAGCCCGAGAAGGTAAATGCTCGATGGTTCTTTCAATTTTAGAGAGTCTGAAAGCACGAAGAAGACTCCAGTGGGGGCTCTTTCTTGTTGGTAGTCTCCTGTTCCTGAAAAAGGATAAAAGTATAAATAGGGGAGTTCACCCATTCTGTAGGGGATGAGAGACTTCTTTACCATTTGTAGTCCAATCAGGCCAGAAAAGGTTAAACCTATACTGACTAGATGGTCATTCAGATACTTTTACAAGCATGAACGAAACCAAGTTTGCTTGGTGATATTTTCTTGATGAGAAGGCTAGAAAAGAGCTTAACGATAACCCATGGTGAGGTTTTTTTGTAAAGTGCGGCTCCTCTGCCCTAGAAAGCATAAAAGTATGCAGAAGGGAACGATCTTGGCTTGAATATGCCAAGGTGGTCCTTTTCATTTGATTGTCTACATGGACCACAAAAGGAGGTAAACAAGACGATGTAGATGCCCTTTCCTATACTTTAGAGAGTGGTAAAGGAAGCAGCTGCGCTCAGCTATCTTTTCATTTTTTTAAGGAATCAGAAAATAGATTAAACGAAAGTCCAGTACGGTCAACCGATTGTTTTGGCATAAGCGGTGCCCTATGTCGGGACGGTGGAAAGTGGTCCAAAGGTCATCCGTGCAGTATGGATGAAGCAAAAGGCTCTCAAACATACCAATACAGGAATGGGATAGATTGTGGCAGAGGCTCGCGAGTCGTTGCAGCAGAGGCACACAAAATGAGGTGGCTCTTGGACAGAGGTCAAGAGAGTTGTGTGTGAGTTGTGTTGGATGGACTTGAATACATGTGTCGATGTGAGTGCAAGTCTGGGGGCACTTATATGCCAAATACATGCAAGAAAAGTAAATCATTTTGTGGACAATGGTCCAGAGACCTGCATAAGGTGCGGTGGATGGAGAAGGAAACTATGTGTTAAAAATACAAAGCAAAAAAGAAAAATGCTAACCCTTAACAGGTGGTGGACCGAAAACCCGCATGATTAGTGGTAGGCAAGAGTGATGCAAGTATGGGTCTATAGACACTTGCATCATCATTTTGTGGCTCGTAAATCGAGGTGACCTGTGGGAAATGGTCCTGAAATTTATTTTTTAAACATGAGACGATGGTCTCATTAGGAGATGGAGATTTCAGACCAGAAGTGTGACAGGTGTCTCGAACTAGCTCTGGGTGACTTTGGATTAGTCGCTGATGGTGCTACCCTTGACTTGTGCTAAAAAATGTTGAAAAACAAGAAAGGGAGAAAACTACGCTATAAGGGACTCATAGTGGTTATATCAGGCATAGACTCTCTTGAGGTGGAGCCCGTTCCGTGGCTTCTTCAAGAGTCGACCATTTGAGTCAGCGAAGAGGTATGCCCCCTTGCTGAGATGAAGGTCATTGGTAAGGCAGGATGATGAAATTTGGTCTTTTATGGGAAGAACCAATTCCGCACTATGGTTTAAAGGGAATGGGGTAAAACCGAAGGTGGTCTTACATATATCTCGGCCATTACGCAAGTGGTGCCAGGATAGATCAGGTGGATCTTCCACAGCCAATGAGACGGAAGGGAAACTGGTGCTAGATATTATCTAAATGGTATTGGTTGTGGTTTTTGTGGCCTTGCCCCCAATGTATGTTGGAGGAAGAGGGGCAGGCCTAGAGACAAGAGGAGTCTTTGATGGACCTAGAGGTAGGTGCAACATCATCTCAATTGGACGGACATGAGTTAACACATCCTGGGGCCATAGAGGTAGGGTAGGTGGTTCAAGGTACCACACAGGATCACCCAATGTGAAATCCTGTAGATTGGAGGTTGCCAAGATAGACTTACTCATGATCCCAAATGGTAGGAAAAGGAAAAGGATCGTGTTGATCAGGAATGAACCCCAACATTTCCTTGGTAACTGAGGTTGTGGCTGTGGCCGAGGTTTCAGCTACGGATGGAGCTACAATTGTGGAAACAATGGAAGAGACAAGTCTGATGGACCATCGGTGATGGTGGAGACAAGAGGGTCTGTAGAATTGGACATCATGTAAATGGACATGGTGTCCGAAGAAGGAGGTGGGGGGTGAACTTCTTCGATCAAGGTGATTTCAGACTCAAGGGAATGTTGACGGAGGTCAGCTAGAGCCATTTGAAATTTAGGCAAGTCTTGACAATGGTGAGAGTAATGTCCATACAAAATATATAGGGCATAAGCATGTTTTGTTCTCAATGCCTTGTTTCTGACTATCGGCAGGGTTGGGAGTTCAACCACGGGGAGGTTTTCGTTTTTGTCCATGGCATCAAAATGCGCATGAATCACTTGGATTTCAGGGAAATTCTGAGTTGGGTGGTCCTGTTGTTCGCAAACGACGCAAGGAAGGATCTGCCGAGGTTCTGTGGTGGCTTTGGCATTCTTGCCCCTGGCCCTTTTTAGGTGGGGTGGTGCGGGTGCAGGTGCGGTGGTTGGCTTTTGCGGACTGGTTGGAGGGTGAGACTCAACCGTGATGGGTTGCACTGGGGTTAAAACAGCCTGGGGCATTACTGGTTGAGATGGTGGATCAAGATACCACACAATAATTCCCAATGTAAAGTTGGGTAGGCTTAAGGTGGCCATTACTGGCTTGCTCATGACACCAGGTGGGGGAAAGAGGAAAGGAATCGTATGGACTGAAGATCAGCCCAGATAACTCCCTGACGGTTACATGTGGGGATGTGGTTGTGGTTGCAGCTGCATGTAATGTTGCTGCTATAGGTGATGTTGTGGCTGCTATTGGTGTTGCGGCTATGGATGATGTTGTGGTTGTGGTTGGGGCTGCAACTACGGTTTTTGTTTGGGTGGAGCGGTGCTGGATGATACCATGCACAAGTCCGCAATCTCATTTTGTGTTGGTGGCAGTGAAACTGAGGGGAAAGGAGTCATCATGGTAGAATCATCAAACAACCCAGGGCCCACATTCAACAATGGGGAGGATGGTGTGTTGTCAATCATAGTGTTGATTACATGGAGGACATTAGCATGTGTAGTCATCCCTTGTGTCTCAATGGTGGTGATGGTAGGGATAATGTTGGTGGGTGCCATTAACCCTTGTGGATCATGATAAGTGAGTTGATTAACCGTCACGATCTTCCCTTTGTGGGGGAACAGCATGAGATGGAAGACAATTGATGCGACCACTCTCATGGCATACATATAAATTCTCCCGAGGAGAAGGTTATAGTCCAGTTGAGCTTTGACGACCTCTATGTCAATCAAGGATATCTTCTTGGATAATCTGATGGGGACATGGGGTAGGATTCCTTGGGCTTTAGTGGGATGGCCATCATAAGCCCGCAGAGTTGTGGAGGATGGTTGCAGAATTGGTGATCCCAGTTTCTGCCAAACTAGGGTAGACATAACGCACGTAGATGCCCCCTCATCTACTATGCACCGATGCACAACCAAGTTTTGGATAGATACCAATATTTGGAAGGAGATGGTCGATGGCATGCGTGGTTCTCCATTCTCCATGTCGAACATGATCAACTTGGAGTCGAAGGGGTCTATGTCCCGAAGGGAGGCTAGTAACACTTTCTGCTGTGTTGGGAATGTTTTGAGTACCTCTAGAGCGGACATGGTTGTTAGTGTTTGGGCCAAATCATCCACAATGCTATAGCTGACAACAACTCTAGCTGTGGCGTTGTTAGCCACTCAGCATATGGGGGGAAAGGGAGAAAGGGGGTAACTGAAGAGGTGCATTGACCGATTTGGACGTAGATGATGCTGATGTGTCAGCGGGTTCGTTGGCGGTACCATACTGATTTTGTCTAGTTTGTAAGTTGACCTCTTTAGCCGTCATGGCTAGCAGGTGGTGAACACCTGTTTTCAGCCGTGGGAGTTGCCCCTGGAGCATTGGGATTGGGTTGGGGAGGGGGTGTGGTTGCCACCAACCCTTGGATAGGTAGTGAGTTTTGAAACACCATAGGAGGAGGTCCTTGTGATGCTATATTGGGTTGGGTTTGATTTACAGCATTGGTGGCCTATTGAACCTCATTCTGAATGGCCTTATTGGTGCGACCCATGAGGGGACACTCGAATGTGTAGTGCCCATAGACTTCACAGAGTGTGCATGGTTGGTTTGTGCACAATGGGGCATTGTGTCTAGGAGCATTTGGTCATGGGTGGTTTTGGGCAGGTCGGTTCGTTGCAGCATTGTTGGGAGGATTTGGTTGTTGACCACCTCCCTACGGTTGGTTATTGGCTTGGTAGCGGGTTCGATTATTCCGGTCTTTCCCTTGTTGATTGTTGGGGGCAAGATGGTTGGGGTAGTTTTGTTGTGCAAACACTTGTCCCAATAGAGCTGGTGGAGCAGGCATGGGGGCTTAGACTGCTTGCACTAGTGGTTCATATTAGATTTGAGTGGGTGGTGGTGCCACAAATGTGGGCATTTGCCCCGTGTATTGCTATGTTGGACAAGCCATGGCTTGAGCCTATTGCGGTGGCACATGTTGTGCTTAGAAAGTTGTTTCTCTAGACTGGGACATCATTCTGGCATAGTCCAGAGTTTGGGTTTGGTAAGCACCACTAGCAGTTTTTCTTGGTTGTGGTGTAATGGCAGGTGGTGTCAGACGGTGTTGTGGCTGTTGGGATACCAAGCCTATGATGTCATCTGCAGCATGGGATGCCCCTGGTGCATCCCGGTAAGAGGTACCTTGGTGGGGAGCGTCTATAATGACGGTGTATAGATATCCAGACTGGGTATAGATTAGGTCAAATTGTTGGGCTTTTAGTATGGCATCCTCTTCGGATTGGGGACGTTCGGATGTGACATAATTTTCTATGCGCGAGAGCAAGGAGTTGGATTTTACATAAGTTGCGACGTCGCCACCACTCATGGATGCGGTCGGTTATATGTGTCGCAGTGATTTGGCAACAGGATAACAGGATCTCCACCCCTTCATCATATTTGATGGGGAGTTGGAAATACTGTAGGAACATGAAAGCTAGGGAGTTGAAATCTGGGTATTTAGCCTGTGGTAGCTCAATGTACCATTTGTCCGTGGCACCTATAAGGGTACGTTGGAATAGCCTCAGCCTGATGGAATCATCTACGATGTTGTTGGACATGCAGCATAGATGGAATGTCATAATATGGTTTTGGGGACATTCGCCTGCCTTGCCTTCAAACTTGGGGATGTCTGATGGAAGCTTAGTTAGCATTCGAGGCCAAAAGGCTTGATGACGAATGGGGTCATTTGTCAATCGAGCCAAATCACGACAGTAAAGACAAGCCATGAAAGACATATCTTACCCTAGGTTGATGTGAGATGGGGAAGGGATGGTGGTGGGTTTTGTAGGTGCATAATGTACCTGCATAATTGGGGGTATTGGTTGTGCCATTGTAGATGGGCTAGTGTCCCCAATTGTGTTGGGAGTGACAGTGTGGGTGGAGGGGACATTTCCCCCATGTATGATAGTAGAGGCAATGTAAGTGGATGGTCCACTTCCCCCCTGTGTGGCAGGAGGGGAAATGTGTGCGAAAGGGCCACTACCCCCGTGTGTTGCAAGTGGGCCAGCTTGTCTAGTCACTATGGGTGGTGGCAGTTGACTGATGATAGTTTACATGACTATGATTGGGCCACCTGCAGGGTTGTTGGTGATAGGTTGTGGTGTGGACATGGGTCCACTTACTATGGCTATGCCAAAAAATGGATCTGGATTTGCACTAGCCATGGGGCTTGATGGTGTAGTATGGAGTTCTGGTTCAGACTGGTATGGGTCTGAATCTAAATTAGATGTTGTGTGGCATTTTGATGGTGTGGGAGATCACTGAGAATGGTTTCAACGGTGTCGGTTTAATGTCCCAAATGGTGGTGTTTCACCTCTTAGGTGTGAGGAAGAGCATGGGGGATCAATTGTGTTATATTTTTATCAAACTGATGGGGATGATGTTTGGACCCCAGTTTCAATGGCTTCCTATGGGGATGATGCTTGGCAATTCCTCTCAGTGTCCAACTACTTTGGGGTTCCCGTGGTACTCCTCACAATGCGTTTCTGGGCTGATCCCAAGTACTTCCCATAATTGAATTACTCAAGGACTTATGTCCTCAAAGACTGCATATTTTTTGAACTTAGTGTAAATTGATAAATTTTAAGGCTCTCTCAGCGTCATGAACTGAGTTGGGTTGATTTAGTGGTATGGTGTATATGTTTTTCTATCATTCTATTTATGAGGTGTCTGCAATTGGTTTATGAATATGTCATAGAGTTCATATCATTGTTGTGCAAGTAGTGAATAATCAGAAATTTGTAAACAGATACATTTTTAGCCCTGAATGTGACAGCCTAACTAGGTCACTACCTTATACCTATATTCCTCTTAGACCAAGAGAAGGTGATGGGCTCTCAATAAAATGGGACTAATCCCATCCATATATCCATAGGTCACCTCCCAGATGCAAGGTTGGTCAATAGGGAGGACACTTAGCGCCGTGAGAATCCCTCCTTCTCCACCCCCTCTACCTTCTAGGTCATTCGTTTTTAATGGTTTAGAACAATATTCAGTGAAGGGCCTAGGACGATACAAGATATGCCCTTCTTCGTATCCAAGAATACCCCGAAGGGTGATGACTGGGTAGAGGAGGAAGGGTAAGCAATATTTGATTTTAAGTCAATTTTAGTTAGGTTATGTTAATTAAGCAATTAAATTTTTTTAAATTTACACTTTGTTTGTTCATGAAATTGCAGTAAATTAAAATAGAAATAGAAATTGAACTATTGTGCTAGATAGAGGTGGTTGAGCCACACTGACAATCCCTATTAAACTAAAAATTAAGTGCTGATTGACAGACCACACATTTCGGGTCAATTTTGGCGAGGGGATCACGAAATTTTTCCAGAAACGGGCGAGGGGGTTACACAGATTTCACAGACAGAAGCGGTCTACCTGTCTGAGTGAAGTCGCACATTTTAGGGGGAAATAGAGACCTAGTCGTTCCTGTGAGGCCTAAAAGAGTGACCTCATCCCCTATTTAGGCCCGATAGTTGCGAACTGCTCCAGATTTGGGGTTTTTTTGATCCTGAGTCAAATCCGGCCAACAGTAACCTGTATTGTGGCCAAACAGACTTTGATTTTCCTTGCAAAGGATTCGGAAACAATAAAAACTGAAAATAAACTGGATCTAAGCTAGATTTGACAAGAAATTTCTAAAACTAGGGCATAAACTAAAAAAACTTGAAATTTGAAAAAAATTGAACCAGGGATCCTGTGGGATCGACCTAGTATGTTCGCCAGTTTTGTAGCAGGTATTTCTCCTTGCTACAGGCACAAGAATGGCTCCCTTCCGTCTATAGGACGGAAGGGTAGGTTCTTGCGTGTGGAAAATGTAGAAAATAAATGGAACAGACAGAAAGAGAAGAACAAGAAGGAATGGCTGAGAGCCCCTCTACAAACAAGGTTAGGGCTTCACCTTGGCTACCTGGAAACAACTATTAAACTGAAATAAACCTGCAAAACATGTTGGAGATCAAACCTGCAAACAAATAATGGTAAGAAAATAACTAAGATATGAAAGAAAACACAAAAATAAAACTAGGTTATACCTCTCCTTTGGTGAAATGGGCCGCCATGCCCTAGCTGGAAGCACCTCCCTATCTCACTCAGCAATGGAGGAGCTATGGCTCAGTGGGGAAGATGAGTGGAAGAGAGGGGGGATGTGGGTGGCTTGAGAGGCAAAGAGGTCTCAAGGCATCCATGGGCAGCATAACAATATACAAGAGAGGTTTTGTTTGAGAGTGACCCCCCACCCTCCTTTTATAACTTTTTTGGGGTTTTAGGGTTTTAAGCCCTTGGTCTAGGCTTTAGCCCCTTTTTGGAGGTTTTAGCCTCTAGGAGAGTTATTTAGGCTCCTTTTTGGGGTTTTTAAGCCCTTTTCTTCATTCTTAAGCCTTTTTGAGGGTGTCGGGGTCAAATGGGGTGTTACGAAGGTCGTGTATGGGTGTCCTTGGGTGGTGTAGGCCATATAGAGCTGAGTGAGGGATTTTTTTGGTTAACAGATGGAATAATGCACCACCCAGGTGATAGCCTGGCATGGAAAAGTATATATTCTAAATGGCCTATTTTTTCCAACGATCCTCTCAATGTACGACTTGCAATGGCAGTGGATGGATTTAATTCTTTTGGAAGCTTGAGTAGTACTCACAGTGTATGGCCAGTAGTACTAGTCACATATAACCTTCAGCCATGGTTATGCATGAAAATGAGCTTTTGTGTGTTGTCATTGTTAATACCTGGTCCCAAGCAACCAAGAAATGACACATATGTTTATTTGGAACCATTGGTAAATGAACTAAAACTAACATGGGATGAAGGGGCAAGGAAATACGATGCTCATTCAAGTTCATTCTTTAATATGAAGGCTATATTGATATGGGTAATCCATGACTTTCCTTTCTATGGAAATATGGCTGGTTGAACGACTAAAGGTTTTTACACATGCCCTATATGTGGAAAGAACACATATTCAATGTATCTCAAATATAATAGGAAGTGTGTGTACATGGGACATAGGAGATATCCTCCAATAAATCATAAGTATCGTTCACAAAAAGGACCATTCAATGGGAAGTCTGAGCATCTCATTACACCTACAATTGTACAAGTGTCAGATATTTTTATAGAAATAGAAGGAAGGGAAGAGAAATGGGGAAAGTCTAAAAGTACAAAAATAAAGAGAAATTTAAAAAAAGGTGAAAATTCAAAGACTAGCGTGTCGAAGAAAAGGCCAATTCTATTCAATTTACGATATTGAGAGGTATGTGCACACATTAACTTAAGGCCTAAAATGTACGATGCTTGAAGGATTTCATTGTGGTTAATTGGAATATATTGTTAACCTTTTATTTGATGTTATAATTCATTGATTTTTTATATGGTTGGATGCAAAAACTTCTAGTGTGTCACATTTTAGATTTAATGCACATCGAAAAAAATGTATACGGAAGTATTTTTGGAACCCTTCTGAATATAAAAGATAAATCAAAAGTAGGGGGAAAATTCTCATGATGACTTACAATAGTTGGGTATAAGGAAGTCATTATGGCCAGAACAAAAAGGAAAAAAAATATTTCTTCCACTCGCACCACACTCTTTCAAAAAAGGAGAAAGAGATTATTTGTTGTGTTTTGTTCACGTTAAAAGTTCCATATTGATATAGTTCAAACCCTAGAAATAATGTATCTATGAAAGATCTCAAGATCCATAGTATGAAAGCACATGATTTCCATGTTCTCATGCAACAAATCCTTCCAGTAGCATTGCGCCATGTGCTACCAAAAGTGATTTGAAACCCTATTCGTAAGATTTACTTCATTTATAGGTGAATTTGTGCAAAAATGGTGGATCCAATAGATCTTGAAAAATTACAAGATGATGTTGTGGAAACTTTGTGCTTACTCGAAAAATATTTCCCCCCTTGATTCTTTGATATAATGATACATTTGACTGTACACTTGGTGCGAGAGCTACGTTATTTTGGACCAGTTGCATATGATGTACCCTTTTGAAAGGTTAGTGAAATGTTAATAAGTGAAAATCCACATAAATTCCAAAATTTTATGTGCATATAATAATAATACATTACTATGAACTCTTTATTCATACTTTTGATTTCACTACAAATTGTGTTTTTTTTTTCTAGGAAAATGAATGTTTTCAAAAGTTATGTGAAAAATAAGAATAGGCCCGAAGGATGCATAGCTGAAAACTACACAGTGGAGGAATCCATAAAATTTTGTGCTGGATATGTTGAAGGTATGGAATATATTCATAGCATGCCTAGTATAAATGAAGCTTGGGACAATGAATAAGGAGAGGTTGGACAATATCGGAAGGCCTTATCTAGTGGAACTTCTATTGAATTAGATAAAACAGGTTTGTTACAAGCCCACATATGGTTCTTGCAAAACATAGATGAAATTCAACCTTCGATAGAGTAAGTAATAAGAACATCGTTATGAAATCATTTTTTATCATAATATATCACAATATTTTCATAAATTGTTTATTCACATTACTTGAAAATAGGATTCACTTGACAAAAATTGCCAATAGTAACATCCAAGCCCAAAAAGATGAAGTCTTACTACAAAATATTCACGACCAACAATTTAGTGATTGGTTAAGAATACAGGTAATGATATGTTCTTCATATTATATTTAATTGAACTTCATTGATCAAGAATATTATGATGGATGAAGGTGAGATTCTTTTAATATATTTTGAAATTCAATGGTTATGTAACAACATTTAAAAATTTATAGGTGGAAGGAAAAGAAAATATTTCTGATACCCTTAAATGGTTCGCACATGGCCCAAGGACATATGCAACTAAGTATGATGGCTATTTAATCAATGGGTGTATATTTCATGTTAAAAGCATAGAAAATCCCATGGCCACCCAAAATAGTGGCATGTGCATAGATGCACAAATATTAATGAGATCAAGTGCAAAGGATAAAAACCCTATACATCAAATGAAAACATAATATGGAGTAATTCAAGAAATAATGTTATTGGACTACTATTTGGTGAAGTATCCATTGTTCAAATGTGATTGGATAGATGTACACAAGAAGAATGGAATGAAAGTTGATGAACTTGGTTTCACCATGGTGAATCTGAAGAGATGCTTGAGTAATGATAGAGTGCAAGATCATCCATTTATTCTAGCATCACAAGTGAAACAGGTCTTTTATGTACAAGATCTGGTAGAGAATGACTGGTGTGTAGTTTTGACATGCCATCCAAAAGGACCAAGAAATTGTAGTGGGTATGAATTAGAGTATGCAAATTTATCAAGTGTTACAAATTTTGAAGGGACAAAATGCAAAGAGGATGAAGCTATAGGTGATGGTGGCATGGACTATGTTTGACAAGATTGTGAAGGCACATGGTTGGATGTTGTTCATTAAGTAACATGCATGATTTATTTATCGGTTCTCATTTAAGTTGTATCTATGAAAATTTATATCTTAGATTATTACTTGGATTTACCTTTCATGAATATATTTTTTTTCTACTACTGTTTATGCATTGATATTATCTGTTTTATTCTATGATGTAACTTTCATTTATTTTTATAGTAGATATATTAGGTGTGGGGAATTGAGAGTGATGTGAGGGGGGAGAGGGGCCATAAGAGCTTCAATCTTCATGTGGTTGGCCTTGTTTAGTAGAGAATAAGATATTCTTGAAACCAAGAGAAGCTCATTCAGGTATTTTCATTTCATTTTCTTACAATTTCATATATGTTATGACTTTTTTTACATTTCTATCAATGGATTATATGAGCATACCGTTTTGTCATGATATATGTAGGTCTTAGCAATGGAAATGAATATAATGACAATTTGTATCGTTCTCTAATTCATATTTCTAATTTATCACCATAATAAATTTGTCAATTAGATATCTTATTGTCGTTTCATTGATTATAATGTGTTGATTTCTTCATTTTTAGCACTCAAAATCGCACCCAAAGGTTGTGGAAAGGAGGACCCCAAGGTAACAGTATAACTGCTTTAGGAAAGGGATTTGGGTTCCCCCTTTCTATAGAGGAATCACTCTCAAGATATTTATGAAGGAAAGATATATTGTCATGAAATAAAATTCAAATTTTGGCAGTTGAAAGAGGGTAAAGATGTATTGGGATATGGAGTCACAAATGCCAAAAAACACAAAGCCTATTGCATGAAATATTTGCAAGAGAAAGGTAGTAGTTAGGTTATGGTCGATGTGTTTTGGGTATTGTGGGAAATGAATAACGATGATAGTCCATCAATGTAGAGCACCAAAGAGATGAATTCTACACCAACTTTGGGAAAAACATTTGGTGGATGTCCAAAAAAATGTCGAGAACATAAGAATATGAATTCCAAACCATTATACACTAGTTAAAGACATGAATAGAACATAGCGGAAAGAATAACAGGAAATACATGCACATAAGGATAGAAGATTACAAACTCTAACTGAGAAATACACAGGAATTCTTGCATTCAAAGGCTGGCATTTGAATCTGTTTCTTATATTATAGAAAATCAAAATTACATAAGAACCAAAATATTACGAGTTCGAACCAACCTCTTTCTCCCTCTGCAGAGAGTAAACTTTATAGTTCTTCTCACCCCTGAGACTAACTTCGAAACAGGGCCAGAAGTTAGTTACAATATCGATAAAAACAATGAACAACCTCCAATGTTGTGCATTCACCATGATTCAGAGACACAAAACAAAACATTATGGAGCAATGCACATGCTAGTCTTAAATGGTAGTGCAACGTCTTCAAATTCAAGCTCACTTGTCTTAAAAATGATGGCTCGGGACGTCTATGGAAGCTGGTTGCTGACTGGGTTTGAGTTATTTCTTCACCAGTTGGATATGCAACGTGTCTTTTCCTTTCTAGGCCACTTGTGTTCATTTTTTGCTCAATGTCACCGTTATTCCTATGTTCACAACTGGAAAGTAGGTTTGTCTTTCTTCTATGTTCAACTCTCCACCCCGTCCCTTCCTCTCCTGGTACTATTTTTATTTGCCGGGACTTGGGTAAGTACCGCACTATTTTTTACAGTAACAAGTCCGTGAGGAGGCTTGTTATTCTTGTGCTTCTCTTCTCCTAGGAGGAGGGTCCTTCTATAGGTCATACAGTGCGGCACCTCCATGGATTCGTCATTACCCCAAATAAAGTTGGAAAGTAGAATTCACAAAGATGATGATGAAGTCCTTCAACCTCCTCTCCTCCCGTCCAAAAATTCAGTACAAATGCCTCTAGAAATGGTCACCATGTGTTGATATTATGGAGACAGCCACCACGTTTGGAGTTTTTGGAGGGATACCCATTGGACAGGAAATTGCAGGCATAGCTCCAATGGGGGTGTTATATTTTATTAGGAAAATAATTCCCTCACCAGCCTCGGGAGGTCCATCTAATGTGATGAGCATTCTTTCCTCAGCCTCACTGGCACCAAAAACCTCTTCGAATGTAATGAACTTCCTTACCATGATGGTTGGAGTTCCCCTAGCATGAAAACTTAAGAGAAGTGGAATTCCAAGCCTAGGCTCCCCAACTAAAAGAACACCTTGATAAAAAAGCTTCTCAAATGAGGAGGCCATTACAGAATTTCTTTAAGAATCTTAGGATTCTCACTAGACTAATATTTAACCATCCTAACCTCTCTTCAACATTCACCCAGTCTATGTCTTCAAATGGATATGAAAGTGGCATTTATAAAGAGCTGGGAGATCGAACTTGACGATGGCCCCATCAGTACCCTCACACATGCCATCATCTAGTAGCATGATGACAGCATGTGTGGTCACATGAGTTTGGGATATGGCCCTTATGCTGAGATACTACTCACGCCACCATTTCTACTGTGGTGCCATACTATCAGCCATGGAAATGAATTCCAGCCTTGATCTTCATCATACCTCATTTGGCTTAGGGAACACGGACTAGACATCCTGCATCCATATTCCCTTGGTAAATATGGTATCAAAATATTATTGTTCATTGTGTTTCCCACTTTGTGTTGAAGCCATACATGTCTTCTGTCGTTCAATCATTAGGATACCTTTTTGGCTATCATACGCTTGATGGGGAGTGATTTTTTTAGCCATAGATCCACTCCAATGGCATATGTATATTTGATTTCCTGTCATTTTGACCATTTGCGCACTTACTCAAAAATATCACATCGACAGTGGCTCTTGGGAATGAGCGGATCATACCCCAAACCGCATCCTTTGCCTCCGGTTCAACGGTCAAAATCATTTCCAGCCCTTTGATTTGAAATGTCTCTAATATCCATTATCCATGTGGAACGGTTGTGTTAAATTTCACGAATCCAAAAGGTGATTTACTTCGTGTGTGTCCGATAAGTGGAGGCGCTGCCAGTCGTCGATCTTTCCTTGACTCGATATATGCCGTCAAAAATTTCCCCTATTTAACCCATTTCATGGACTTAGGGACTGGAAAATTCATGAGCGCTTTGATTCAGTGGAATTGACCCTCTCCATTGATAGATCCTTTGGTTGATCTCGACCCTTAAAAATTGCTGTCGTCTTAACCTGTTCCGCAATAATACAAAAGTGATTTGGGCCGTGCATATTACATATGCGAAAACATACTATAACCGTTGATCTGGCTCACCTCCATATTGCCACCATTGAGACAATATCTCCTTCCCCATAGCTTTGGCCAATCTGCGTATGATCTTTCTTACGTAATTTAGGACTTGATTTCCTTTCCTTCACATATTTTCAAAGCTTAAGAGACAGCCTAAAGGGAAGTTTACTGGGGATTTCGGTATTCTCCAAGGTGGCTTGTTGCAAATCTTGGCATACCTTATCCCTCTAATCATTTAGCTTTGGAAAAAAATAGTGTTAACATATCGAACCTTCCTCGAGCTAACTAAGATCCAATAAGCTACCTAAAATCTTCTGCGATCTCACAAGATCTGTAAGCTAAAGCTAAGTTATCCATGTAAAATGGCTTAACTGGATTAAATGAAACTCTTACTCTATTTTCCAAATCATTCAAATAAACAACAAAGTCCTTATTTGACTCTACTATCCTCTATGACTTACTATGCTTGATGTTTGTTATTTTCTAGTAAGGTAAACAAGCGGCTCACATTATTTTTGTTTGCTGTGGTTTTTCTACTTTTCGAAAATTATTGATGAAAACTGTCATGGATTAGAATGAAGAAGGAATATTTTGCATGTGGATCATTTCTTCATTCAAAATGACTTATGAGAATCCTTTACATTGGGTATTTTTCCCTGCATTAAGATTTGGTAAGAATTAACATTTTCCTGAAATCATGGTTGTTTAATAGTTAATTTATTGACCACCTTACAAATTGCGGTGATATCATATGATATTTGTATAAGATGTAATTGTATAAATGGTAACTGAAAGGATATTTCTACTATATAATTGTGCTACATCTTTTAGAATGGAAAACATATTAACTTTGATTTTGACTTTGGCTGCAGAGCAAAATTAGTGGATTATGCTCTTACTTCTGGAAAAATCTAAGAGGGAGAAGGGTTTAAATACATTAAGGAGTTATTTTAAAATGCCACACTTCATCTCATTGGCCTTTTGAGTGATGGTGGTGTTCGTTTGCAATTATATCAGTTGAAGGTATTCTATATCTATAAATTCATTATTATGATTTGTTTATCTTAGAAAAGATTATAGATTTATCCATGCTATGATATTTTTAATCTTTGTATTTCTCCATAGTGTAGTCGAATGCTTTTTATATCACTAAACTGGATTAAGTTGGGTCTAAATATGTTATAATTGTAGAACACATTGATTTACTAACATAAATTTTAAGATAAGGCTACTCTTACATGGATCCATCAAGCAACCATTAGAAAAGATGCTTGTCCTTATCCATGAATACTTGAAATTCTAGTTAGATGTTAACTTCTAGAATATGTGTATCAAATTGAGTGCCAAATTTATCATGCAATACGTTTCTATATTGTTGTTTTCTTTATTGAATCAATGCTGCATATGAAACCTTTCAAGTTCATCCAAATTATAAGGTCAGATCCATTCAACCTACTTTCTTAGGCCTCTTGAGTCAAAACCAATGTTGGGATTATTAGTCTTTTCTTAGAATTACAAATATGCAATATTGGTGTTAATATTGCCCCTTTCCCCAATTCTTAAAGAGTTATAGCTCAATAGTAGAGCGTCGTGCCCTAATGATATTGCAATATTGATGTTTTAAATTATGGCTACGAGGGGGGTTCTAAATTGACTTCATATTTCCCTACGAGTGGGTTCATAACTGCCTCTAAAGGTTTGTAAAGTATTTTAGGGTGGGTTTCAAATAGCCTCCATAGGTACCTATGAGGGGGTTTTTGAACTGAATCCATATGTACCGACAAGGGGGGTTAAAAAATGCCCCCAAAGTTTTATAATAGAGACTTTTAAGGGCAGTTTTGGACCACCCCCGTAGGTACCTATGAGGGGGGTTTATATCTGCCCTTAATAGCGACTTTTGTGCGGGGTTTACAATCACCCCCAAAAGTCACTTTTAGGGGCAGTTTTGATATCTTCCACAACCCCCCTAAAAGTCAAAACTTTTAGCGTCGGTGCTATTCGAGATGGTTTTATAATGACCACCTCCAAAGCCAAAACTTCCCCCAAATCAATTTTGGGGGGCAGGGGGGGGGGGTGGTTAGAACCACCCGTAAAAGTAACTTTTAGGGGATTTTTTGATCGCCCAAAACCGCCCATAAAAGGAAAAAATTTTGACGTTGGTCCTATTAGAGGAAGAATTGTAAAGACTGCCTCCAATGTCAAAACCGCCTCGAAAAGTCACTTTTAGTGGAAATTTTGATCTCTTCCAAACCGCCCCTGAAAGTCAAAACTTTTAGCATCGATGCTATTAGGGGCAATTTTGTAAAGACCACCTTCGATGCCATAACCGCCGCCAAAAGTGAATTTTTTGGGGGGAGAGCGTTAGAACCGCCCCAAAGCGACTTTTGGGGGGGGGTTTAAAACCGCCACCAAACATCAATTTTGGAGAGAGTTTAGAACCTCCCCCAAAAGTCACTTTTGGGGGCGGTTTAGAACCGCCCCTAAAAGTCACTTTTGTGGGCATTTTTTATTTCTTCAAGAACGACCCCTAAAAGTCAAAACTTTTAGCGTTGGTGCTATTAGGGGAGGATTTGTAAAGATCACCACCAAATCCAAAACTGCCTCTAAAAGTGACTTTTGGAGGCTGAAGACAACCGCCCCTAAATGCCAAATTTGTTGTAGTGAGAATTTGAACAACTACCTATAGGATTCCATATGCAACATTACAACACATTACTCTATTATATCTAATTTCGTTCTCATGGGGATAGGTTAGATACGTAGTTTAGAATATATTACATCATTTTTTCTTAATTTAGAAGGGTGAATCCACGGACCTGGGTAACACTTTTTGGCAAGCGAATTTCAGCAAAAACAGAAAAACGCA
>LPNX011116196.1:53312-65363 GCA_001517045.1 Pseudotsuga menziesii | reverse complement strand
GCTTAAAAAAACAGACTTAGCCCTCATTCAAACAAATGGAAAATTTCTTGTGCCTTGCAGAGGTGTAAACCCTACCAAACCTAGCACATAACTGAGCGGAGTTAATACCGTTAGATTCACCAACGAATCTTCTATCCATTGACGTATCATACACGCATTTTGGCATTCATATGATATTTATTTTTTAATTACTTCTAAAACTTATACGTAGAAAACCACACTGCAACTTCGAAGCAGCTCAAAGAAAAATCCGCAGAGTTAAAAATACACAGCCAACAAATTCTTAAAAATGCACACATCACATATCAATGTGTCCTCTTTAAAAGGGTATCTTTGGTTTTTCAATTTTTGAAAAAATAGAAAAAATTCCTTTACGTGGACAAATATGTGTTTAAAACGATGCTGAAATCGAATGTGGTCACTTTCGAAAAATAATAAATAATTGTATAATGCGAAAAAAATTAACAAAAAAATATGCACATCAAACTGCATTTTATGTAGATCATGCTCATATATTTATTTTTTTTAAATTATTAATGCAAGATTGAATTACTCTACGTGGACACGAGCCAGTTATTAGCTTCTTCAAATTTTTAAGGTCACACAGTTCATTAAATGCAAAAATTCACACATTAAATGACATCGGAATATTTTAAAAAAAATATCACTATGAAGCCAACATAATATTCTACAATTTGTTTTTTTACTGCAAGTCGAAATTCACAAGGCATATATGCATTTTGAGGGCTTCTATCTAGCACATGAGTAAAAAATCAGGTTTTCATCGCCACATTTGGCCAAAAAGTGTTACCCATCTTCATGGAATCACCCAGAAGTGATTGAGGGGTAAGAGCAATAAGATAGGAGGTAAGAACCCACTCATCACAAGTTGAGGATTTTTCTCACCGGTCTCTTGCATTCAGTTTAGGAACTTGCATTTCATCCTAAAACATAATATTACATAAACGGTGGATCGAGCTGCAACTGATAAAACATAATTAAAACATTCTTTCAATTCTATGGTAATCAGGCCGCTAACCATATGGATTCCCCATACCAAAAAATAAACGATCTAATTGGGGACAATTATTGGGGAGAATCCTTGCTACGGGTAGCTGGGATTTTGCATGAATCAACAATTTTGGTGCTAGAAGGAGGGTCACCAATGCATGGATAAAAAATGAACTCCATTTACTAGAAACTATTCCACTGGTGATAGCTCTGAAATTAAGTTTCCCGAATATTTTATTTCTGAATAAAGAGTAGGTTCTGAAGAAGAAGGTTCATAAAATTTATACATTGTTCCAATTGAAGAAGTTAACCAGTTAAGAAGACATACCTTATCTTATGTAAATAAACTTGGAGGATTGAAAGCAATTCATGTATTACCAAGAAGGTAGGCTTCCATGAAAGTACCTGCTTACACTGAAGATTCGATTTTGGTGGGAAATTTGGAAGAGTTGGTAAATTTTTCCATACAAGAGATTGTCCAACCACTTGATCAGTTGGGACCAGATTCCCCTATTTTTTAGTCTCCATTATAGTCACATGTTCAGCCTTCACCACAGATTCCTTGTTGAATTATGGCTAACATTAATCCACCTCCAAATGATAATGCTAATCAACCCAATCCACCAGCCTCGAGATCCAAAACACCACTCAACCTAACTTCTCCTTTACATGGTTTTCCTAAGCATCATAAAAAGGAATTACAAAAGTTAGACCCCCAAAAAGGAATTTCCGTAGAATACCACCTGCAAATTTTATATTTGGCTCTAGAAATTTTGGCCGTTGAACATGAAGTTGTGGTATGCAAACTTTTTCCATATACCTTTGAAGCTAAGGCCTTTGCTTGGTATTTCAATTTACAAGAAAAGTCAATAACAGATTGGAATACTTTTGAAAGGGTGTTTAAGAGCAAGTTTGGTATTCAACAAACCATTGCCACTCTTATGAAAGAGTTTTTCTCTCTAAGGATGGATAAAAGAGAAAAGGTTCAAGATTTTAACCAAATATTTTCTACTCGTCTCAGTAATTTTAGTGCTACAACAAATCCTACTGAAGAAACTCTATTAGAATACTATACTTAGGCACTTTGTCCCAACATAGCAATGTTTGTCAAAAGAGTTGTGAAATGCACATTGGTGGAGAATTATGAGGAAGCAAATAAGGTAGAAGCTAAGCTTGACAGCATAAACAAACACACTACAGAACCTGAGGTAAAGACTTTTAGTGGTAAAAAACCTATTTTGTTAACAAGACCTAAGGAAAAACACTAAACTAGATTACAAAATGTGGTTAAGATGGTACAAAAGTTATCAAATAAAATTGTAGATTTGGAAAAGGACAAACAAGTTAGTTCATCGAAAAAATAGTTTAAACCTTATTTCAAGAAAAGAGAAGAAAGTGGAAAATCTCAACCACCTGTGTATAATTCTTCTGTTTTGAATTTTAATAAAGTAGGAATAGATCATTTCTACACTTTTCATCAAGAACGTCATTCTAAAAATAATTTCCCACAATGGATTAACTCAATGACTCTAGTTATGAATCAAATATTAGATGTTCAAATAACAGATCGTGAGGTGGCAGAAGAAAACGCAAATGAACCAAAAGAAACACATGAAACCACAATGGTCTTATGCGACTATGCACCTACACTAGGATTAGATGAAGAGGAGCCAACTGAAGAGATCTAACTTTCATCAGTTAATGTTACAACCAGAAGCAAAGGACTAGTAATGGATGAAATATTAATACTACCTAATATTTGGAAGATACAATAAAGTATGAAGAAGATTAGCAGTAATACCCAAACAACATCTAAGTTTGATTTGGTCACCACAAAAGATAAAGTTCCACCAGTCAGTAATCCTATAAGGATAGTAGAAATTAGTAAGAAGGGTCCAGTATAATATGATATGGGGTATGACATAGTAGAGGGCATCAAGAAAACGAAAGCAAATATTTCTTTATTTGAATTATGTAATTTACCCAAGTAAATAAAGAAGCTTCTAGAGGCTTTTGATCCACAACGTAGAAAATCCCAGGATGACATTCAATTTGACAAAGAAATTAATGAAGCTAGCATTGGAGGGAAGTCTAAATCTCAAACATTTGCATTCTTATTGTCTTTTGATATTTTTAATCATAATGTGCATAGTTATTGGGTGATTATAGGGTTTCATATAATGTCATGCCACTCTCAATATGTAAAAATCTCAATGGTCAACCTACACCATCCTCATGTAAGATCATTCAGTTGGACAGATTTGCAGTCAAGGTAACATGTGAAATGAAAAATGTGTTGATTCGGTTATCTGCAAATGAGGGAGTTTTCCAGTTTATAGACATTATGGTGGTAGATATACCAGATGCCTATGGTTTGATATTGAGAAAGCACTGGTCTACAAAACTAAATGAGTACTTCACAACTAATTGGTTGCACATGTGGCTTCCATATAAGAACAGTCAAAATCAGATTAAGGTGATGAGGGAATCACACATGAAACACAATGTAACTCAATTGGAAGGAAAAAATGAACCTATAAACTTCTCATCTTCGGTCTTGGGTAACAACTTTTTAGAAACTGAACTTGGAAATTATCAAGCTAAAGAATCCAGTTGTGAGTCAGGCACGCAGTCCAAACTCCTTCATCTTTCATGGACTGATGATATTGATTATAATATAGTTAACTTACTTTCTAACTTAGAAAGTAACACAAAACAAGTAGATTTAGAAGATAGATTTTGGATTTTGTACGTTGATGGTTCCAAGACACAAGAGGGAACAGGAACCGGTTGTGTCCTGATTGATTCAGAAAAGAACAAACATTTTCTCTCTTATCGACTAGAGTTTGAATGTACAAATAACACTGTTGAGTATGAAGCTTTAGTCCAAGGCCCGAGGAAAGCCATTGAACTAAACCTTAAAAACTTAAAAAATTTTGGTGACTCCGAGATAGTAGACAGGCATGTTAGAGCTACAATACATTGCTTATCACCACACCTGAAAGGGTATCAATCTGAGGTCTGGAATCTGATTTCACATTTTAATGCTTTCTATATAATTCAATTCTTAGATTACAGAATGCTATAATAGACTTCTTAGTTTTTTATGTTGCTAGGTCAGTTTCTATTAATAATAAATGCGCTATTAAACTCATTTTTAGGCCAGCAGTACCAGATAATGTTACAAACTTGAGGATGCTTGATGATGACAAGCAAATTATTGATTTCCTGACAAATAAAGAAAATTTTAAAGACTATGTTATTGATAATGAAGAACATCAAGAAAATATGCAAAACAAAGAAGTAACTAATGAGAATTTTATGCCCAAAGGAGTGAGAACACTAGAGGGGATGTTTGACGTGCATAACAAGTTCAAGAATCCAGCAAATGTCAAAACTAATAGTTCATCTATGCAGTATGAACTGATTAATCTAGGGACAAAGGATGAACCCAAGTATGTAAACTTGGAAAATTTTGTTCACCATGAGAAAGAAGAAGATTTATAGGTTTGTTTCAGCAATATAAGGGGGTGCATCCATGGAGCTCGGTTACACTTTTTGGTAAGGCACTTTTAGAAAAAACTCAAAAACTTTCCTTGATCGATCAAGTTTTAAAACCTCGATCAAGATCATAACAACTCGATCGAGGTTTTCTTAAACCCTCGATCGAGGTATTAAAACCTTGATCGAGGCTTTATCAAAACCTTGATGTAGGTTTTAAGAATACATCAATCTAGGTTTTAATACATTGATCTATGTTTTAAAAAATAAAACCTTGATCGAGGGTTTATCAAAACGTTGATCGAGGTTTTAAGAATAACTCGATCTAGGTTTTAAGACCTCGATCTAGGTTTTAAGACCTCAATCTAGGTTTTAAGAAAATCTTGATCGAGGTTTTAAGACCGCGATTGAAATATAAGTAAATATTTTTTTCAATAAATATATTTATAAATATTTATAAACAATAACTTTTACAAGTCACATAGCATGTAGTAATGCTTATCCAAAAGAAAGCATAATATAATTTATATTATGAAAAAAAAAATAGACATTGTTTAATGTTTATAAATTAAATAATAGGTTATTACTTAATTTGTCATAAAAATAAAAATTATTTGAAGAATTTAATGAATAATATGTTTAATATTTAATATTATTATTATAAATTGATATTATAATATTGATATAAATTTATTTTAACGTGAAACTTTTAAAAGTCAAGATAGATTAAATCTTTTATGTGTGCTCAACTCATATCTAAATCTTTCCTATGAGCTTCAACCTATATCTTCCATATATATATATATAAATGTGATGATTCATTCACGATGCACTTATCACAAAATCATACTCTCCTAAAATATAGTTTACCTTCATAATTAGAATATATATCTCATCCACTTTTAATTTAAAGTGAATAGTGTAAAATTTGTATTAATATTTTATTATTTTATTACATTATGTTGGAAAACAATTCCACTCTTTTTCTCGTACTATACTCTATATATAACTTTTATGATCAAAATGTATTTTCAAGTTTCCAACAACTAATCACAACATAAATAACAACAATAAGCATTTTGTTTTTTACTAATCTTATTTTTAAAAAGCTTGGGTTTATAAAATTATTATTTGATAAAGTTTTTTTTGGTTGTGTAATAGAAAAGAAAATTGTGTCCATATTTTTTAAGAGATCTTTTATTAAAAAGTTAGATTTAACTTTTTTATATTAGATTTGAAAAATTAGAATATAATTATTTATTTATATATGATGATGATAATAATGATTAATGTCTATTGAAACCAACTTTATTTTATGGAAGCATAAAAAGTAAAATACTTGATTTATTTTAAAATCGTGTTCCTGTGCTTAAAAAGATTACCAAGAAGCTTTCCAATATCACCATAGTTTTGGCAAGTTACCGGATTTTAAAGGTTTGTATTGTAACAAATACTATGAAACTCAGATCTAATGTGGGTATAAGCAAGGCACTTAGATGGCAAACAGTTTCCGCCCATGAAATTTTAGGAATAGACCAAGGCCATGTTTCTCTATGAAGTTCATGAGAGTTAGTTCTAATCTTGCTATATTAATTTTCTTAGATGAGCTAGCTAGTACTGAGATAACTTGTAATAGAATTTAATTTTCGATTTTTAATTATTTGATCAAACTGATTTTTATTTATGGGTTACCTAGTTTTATAATGAATTTAATCTTTATGTCTTAATTATTTGATCAAGCTAATTTGTAATAAATTTAATTTCCCCTATTAAATGGCAAGTAATTAAAATTGATTTATGAATATTTTCTTTTATTATGGTTTTTTTCTTTAAATATATATATATGAATTATGAATTAAATTATAATAACTATATCTTTTAAAAGTGTTTGATAATAATGTAATGTATTTTTATGTGGGCATTTTTATTTGAGATTTTGGGTGGTGTAGTTGAAGAATGATGCCTCTATAAAGTTCATAAAAGATTACTAAAAATGTGAAATTAAAAAAAATAACATAACTAATGATGATGATAACATATAAAAAGGCATAGATAAACTCGTCTAACTAAAAGATATATAAAAAATAAAATAAAATAATTCAAACTATTTTTCGTTTTCATTCTTTTTCTCGACCATTCTTATGCTTTATATTTTATGGCCGAAAGAGGTTACGAATAATTTATTTGGAGATTAGCTAATTACTCTCTGGTGTCGTTTGTTGCTCACCTGAAATTTTCCACAGCGCGCCAACCAGAGAGGATAATGTTATCTGAAATTCATTCTTGTTGCATACGTTTTCGCGAACAATACCAAGTCCATGCATCTAGAGAGACGATTCTTCTTCGTGGATCGCTGCTGGCTTGGCCACAAATCTAGTCGTCGTTGGTATTTTCTTGAAATGCATGGAACATGCAACCAAATACCATCCTTTGAAAGTCCAAGCATTAAGACTTCTTAACAAAAATAGTTACAGCTTTGAAAAACGAAAAAGAATGAAGAAAATAGCGTCATGGGCGGCGACGGCTATGACAGTAATCGAGTGGCGACACTTGAGTTAGTAGGAGTTTTTACAGATTGTTGGGATTGATTCAAACTTTGAAAAACGAAAATTGAAGCGTACTTAAGCTCTTATTAGGCTTAAATTTATGACGATTCAGCGCCTAAAGATGTTACGAAAGTAATTTACTTGGGTATTAGCTTACTCTATGGGGTTGTTTGTTGTTTGGCTTACTCTGTGGTGTCGTTTGTTGTTGACCTGAAATTTTCCAGAGAGCGCCAACCAAGTTTCCGTCTTGCATAATCTCCTACCAAGTTTTCGCGAACAATCCCGCATCCATGCATCTAGAGAGACGGTTCTTCTTCGTGGATCGCCGCTGGCTACAGCTTCTTACCTTTGGTATATATAGGGTTATAATGACGCAGATAGGCCTATATATGTTAGAATTTTGGGTGGAATACTATCTATGCTTTTTCATCTACCGATGAGAATGAGACAAGTGTACTGTCCAGATTGATTCTATCGTTAAACGAGAATGAGACAAGTGTACTGTCTTGATTGATTATATGAGTGTCGTCCAAAATTAATAATTAATAATTTCAAAAAAATAAAAAATAATTTAATTAACATGTGATAAGTAGAGTTAGTGATACTTGTAAAAATTAAATTTAATCTTGAACTATTTGAATATTAGATACAACTACTAGCTTAACTCCATCGATTATTTGATACAACTATTTGCTTAACACAAATGTGTCTAGAACTATTAGCTTAACTTCAACTCTAATCAAAGTTATATTGGATAACTATTATATGCAACTATTATGTTAACTCCAATGATTCTACAACTATTAGCTTAACTACAACTCTTGATTCTACAACTATTAGCTTAACTACAACTCTAATTACATACGGCTTAGTCCAAGTGCATTTGGCATCTAGGAGTCTAGCTGCACTTAGAGGCATGGTATTGTGCAACTCATGTGACACTCGAACTTTACCTACCAATTGGGATTCCACTTAATGTGCATAAGGCTTACTCGAACTCCATTTTGAAGCTAGAAGTCACGATAACTCATAGCTCTTTTATTAACTACAATAGATTTATATTTACGCCGATAGTTACATCGATAAGTGTATATATGTTAGAATTTTGGGGTGGAATACGGATGTGTGCAAGAAGTCGAGGGACCTTTTAGATGCAATCTTACTTTTTAGGAACAGGCTCACGTTACATAGAAAAAGAACGCGCTCCTCTTCCATAGCACTTGGAATAGTAAAACCGAGCCTCACATGTAAGCAGACATGTAGGCTAGGTAACTATAACGCGCACGCGTTATAGACTTACAAAACGCATGCGCGTTTTGTAACTCTATAACGCGTGTGCGTTTTGTAAATCTAAAAGAAATAAAAAACCCACAGTCCCGACTCGAGAGTCGTTTTCACCAAACAGAATCGCGATTACGACGGCCTGCCTGTGCCCTAGGAGCTTGGAAGAGTGCCCATTCCTCGATTTGAAGACAAATCCTCCGGTGAATCGTCATATTAACAGGTAATTCATTCACCCATAGCTTTTTTTTTTCAATTAGATACTTAAATTACCATTTTTTGTTTGTAAATGCAATAAAAACCATAAAAAAATACAGCGAACAATCCCATTTTTTCACGAACAATCCCGCATCCATGCATCTAGAGAGACGGTTCTTCTTCGTGGATCCCCGTTGGCTTGGTTATATATACAGCGGTTATATATACAGCGTCTTACCTTTGGTATATATAGGTTTATAATTACGCAGATAGGCCTATATATGTTAGAATTTTGGGGTGGAATACTATCTATGCTTTTTCATCTACCAATGAGAATGAGACAAGTTTACTGTCTTGATTGATTATATGAGTGTGGTCCAAAATTAATAATTAATAATTTAAAAAATAAAAAATAATTTAATTAACATGTGATAAGTAGAGTTAGTGATACTTGTAAAAATTAAAATTAATCTTGAACTATTTGATTATTAGATACAACTACTAGCTTAACTCCATCTATTATTAGATACAACTATTTGCTTAACACAAATGTGTCTAGAACTATTAGCTTAACTTCAACTCTAATCAAAGTTATATTGAATAACTATTAGCTTAACTATTATATGCAATTATTATGTTAACTCCAATGATTCTACAACTATTAGCTTAACTACAACTCTTGATTCTACAACTATTAGCTTAACTACAACTCTAATTATGTACGGCTTAGTCCAAGTGCGTTTGGCATCTAGGAGTCTAGCTAATGTGTAGTCATGTAAGAGTCGAACTCCAAATAAAATAGTTCGAACTCTTAATAAATTCCTTTGAACTAGTGTGATAACTGCACTTAGAGGCATGGTATTCTGCAACTCATGTGACACTCGAATTCCACCTACCAATTGGGATTCCACTTAATGTGCATAAGGCTTACTCGAACTCCATTTTGAAGCTACAAGTCACGATAACTCATAGCTCTTTTATTAACTACAATAGATTTGTATTTATGCCAGTAGTTACGTCTATAGGCATATATATGTTAGAATTTTGGGGTGGAATACCATCTATGCTTTTTCATCGACCGACAAGAATGAGACAAGTGTACTGTCTAGATTGATTATATGAGTGTCGTCCAAAATTAATAATTAATAATTTCAAAAAAATAAAAAATAATTTAATTAACATGTGATAAGTAGAGTTAGTGATAGTTGTAAAAATTAAAATTAATCTTGAACTATTCGATTATTAGATACAACTACTAGCTTAACTCCATCAATTATTAGATACAACTATTAGCTTAACACAAATGTGTCTAGAACTATTAACTTAACTTCAACTTTAATTAAAGTTATATTGGATAACTATTAGCTTAACTATTATATGAAACTATTATGTTAACTCCAATGATTCTACAACTATTTTCTTAACTACAACTCTAATTACTTACGGCTCAGTCTAAGTGCGTTTGGCATCTAGGAGTCTAGCTAATGTGTAGTCATGTAAGAGTCGAACTCCAAATAAAATAGTTCAAACTCTTAATAAATTCCTCTGAACTAGTGTAATAATTGCACTTAGAGGCATGGTATTATGCAACTCATGTGACACTCGAACTCCACCTTCCAATTGGGATTCCACTTAATGTGCATAAGGCTTACTCGAACTCCATTTGGAAGCTAGAAGTCACAATAACTCATATCGCTTTTATTATCTACAATAGATTTATATTAGCTGAATTATTAGATACAACTATTATCTTAACTCCGATGATTCTACAACTATTAGCTTAACTTCAACTCTAATTACTTACGGCTTAGTCCTACTGCATTTGGCATCTAGGAGTCTAGCTAATGTGCAGTCATGTAAGAGTCGAACTCCTAATAAAATAGTTCGAACTCGTAATAAATTCCTCTGAACTCAAGTGATAGCTACACTTAGTAGCATGGTATTGTGCAACTCATGTGACACTCGAACTCCACCTACCAACCGGGAGTTTAGTTAATATGCATAAGGCTTAGTCAGGATAAATCATAGCTCTTTTATTAACCACAATAGATTTTTATTAACTTTTAAATTAACTATTAATCGTTCAAACTCCTTATAAACAATTATAAAAAATAAAAAATAGCTCATGTGATAAGTGAAATTAATGGCATGGTAATGTGTAGTCCATGTGACAGTTGAACTCCATCTAGGAGCTCGAAGTCAAGTTAATTAGTCAAACTGCATTTTACAGTTGGGAGTTGAAGTAAAGTGCAGTTCGTGTCATAGTATAATTCCTAATAAAATCCTATGAACTCCTAATAAATTCCTCTTAACTCATGTGATAACTACACTTAGTGGCATGGTAATGTGCAACTGATGTGACACTCAAACTCCACCTACCAATTGGGAGTCCAGTTAATGTGCATAAGGCTTAGTCCAACTCCATTTGGAAGCTAGAAGTCAGGATAACTCAAAACTCTTTTATTAACTACAATAGATTATATTAACTTTTAAATTAACTATAAAATACAACTATTAGCTTAACTCCAACATGATGATACGACTATGAGCTTAACTTCAACTATGAGCTTAACAACCACAACTTAAGTGGCTTTTATGTTAGATTAACTATTAGATACAAGTAATGAACACGTTCTTTAGGAAAAACAATTATAACTATTAGGTTAAGTCCAATGATGACACAAATTTAACTTAACTTCAACTCCAATCACAAATTTTAATTGAACTACAATTGTTGATATATTAACTTTTAAATTAACTATTAGATACAATTATTAGTTTAAATCCAATGATTCTACAACTATTAGCTTAACTTTAACTCTAATCGCAATTAAATAGGATAACTATTAGGTAACTCCAATCATGATACAACTATTAAATTAATTTCACTGGTGATATATTCCTTTGGGCATATTCCAAACATATTAATCTTATTAATATGGTTGTTGCTAGTTATATATTTCATTTTTAATAAAGTGAAACAAAACATGTGTTAATAAGAATGTTAAAATATGTAAATGATGTTAATACAATTAATGTGTAAATAAAGTCTAATTTGTGGGCAAAAAACAATAATCATGTTTATATAATTTATGATTAAAAAACATTCAAGAATGAAAAACAAGCACATGGTAAATATATGAATCTTACACACTCATCTTATATGTGCAAAACATTTTATGCCTCTAGAGCCATGTATTAATTGTTAAAGAATGTAATCTCACTTGGAGTTACTCAGTAAGTAGCAATACTATGGGTGAATACCATGGGTCACCTAACTCACTAACTAACTATAGGTGAGATTACATTCTTCAATAGTTAATACATGACTCTAGAGGCATAAATTGTTTTGCACATGTAGGAAGAGTGAAATGTTTTGCACATGTAGGAAGAGTGAACTGTTTTGCACATGTAGGACAAGTGTGTGAGATTCATATATTTACCATGTACTTGTTTTTCTTTCTTAAGAAGACATAAGCACTTAGGCATAGATAGTGATCAAGATGTACAACTA
>LPNX011116196.1:26036-52884 GCA_001517045.1 Pseudotsuga menziesii | reverse complement strand
TCCATATAAATATTCATCGCATGTGTGCCTTTAATTATGATGGCGTCTGCACATTGAATCTATGCTTCACTCCAAAATCCCATACTCACAGGTGATTGAATGCCTCACATATTTGGCATTTCCAATTCCTAGTCCTCATCCTTCATTCACGTCTAAACCTTCCACTCTCTTCTCATAAATCTGTCCATTCTTTATCTGTGGTAACCCAACTGTCTCAGGATACCTCTTTCTTATTGCATTAATTCCCCATCTCTTTGCATGATCACGAGACCCCTAACACATTGTTTACCAAATCGACACATGTCAAGGATACTAGCAGTTATCCACATCCATGTTTTCCACATCTTGGAGGTCACTTCCATGCACTGGCCAATAAATTCATGCTCCCCAAGATCCCTTTTCCCTCCTTCATTTAGTTAGACTCATTCCCGAGTTCTTTGTTTTCCACGAATTACACCACCTTACTCCTTTTTGTTTAACATGACTGATATATTATCCATTCAGTCGAGTAAGCACATATGCCAATTTATCCATTATAAATTCCATATGCTAATGAATCAACACCTTTGAAACTAGTTGACCATTTTGAAGGTGTTCTTCCATAATCACATTGATTTCATAATCACCCTCCATAATCATAGGCTCTAAACCTTTCCCTTTAACACTTGTAATCACTTGCAATGAACCTTCCAATTATGTCGAGTTGTTTGCTTCATATTCTATAAATCCGCAACAAGACCCTATGATTTCTCCTTTGGGATTTGGGATTACAACCATGAACTTCATTGGCCCATGGTTACCTTTCAATGCCCCATCAAAATTCATTTTGAAGAGCCCAAGTGACGAATTATTCTAAGTATATGGACTACGACAACGTATTTGATTATTTATACTACCTCCAATTGTTGAAATATTGGAACTTTGAATAATATTCTAAACAAACTTTATTGTTGTAACTTATCGGAGATTTTTTATTCCTCCGTCAGGATGTTATTATTGCATTTGGCCATCATAGAGTCATGAGGTAAAACCTATGTTGTAAGTTGGATCAAGAGAACCCTCTAGAATATAGTTTTATATTTTTTTGTGTCTTCCTAGGATAATTCATCCTAGTAAGTTTGTTAGGGTCGACTTGTTAGGGAAAAATTCAAGTGGAAGAAAGAGTATAAATAGAGGAGGTGTGTTCCTCATTTGAACACACACACACACACTTGTGTATAGAAAATAAGAGAGAGAGAGAGATAACCATGTCAACAAGGAGAAGGAGAACCTCTTTGGGGTCTTATCTTTGTACTTTTGATGCATCTATATAGATAAAGTTTTGATGGCTTTTCTTCCCCTTGAGGATTTCCCACGATAAATATGTTTCCATCTTGTGATTGTTTTTATTTTAGTGATCCTGCATATCTTATTGTTGTGAAATTGAATTGAATACTAATGATATATTTCTAAGCATATGGAATATTAACATGGTATGAGAGATAGCATGAATAAAACAACTTTCACAAGGTGAAACTCTCTCTTGTCTCCCTCTGGCATGAAATTAGAGTTTCTACCAAAGTTGGAATTTTGAAGATTTGATGGCATAGAAATTTGGAGCTATATAGAAAGAATCTATTGAGGCTTGAATTAGAATTTTTGAGTGGGTAGATCTCAAGGAAATTCAAACCCTAGTTTGGATTTAAACCAAAAAGCTGCAAAAAACCAAAAAACTAGAAAACTACAGATCAGAATCTTGCAAGGAAATTTTGAGAGGTAAAGATTTGGAATCTCTAGAAATCAAGTGTGCCAATAAACTTGCCTCAATCAAGAACATATCCTTGTAAGGTCATACTTGCATTTTGAAAAAATTCATTTTTTAATGAGCTTCTCGATAAGATGGCCTCAAGCACTAAGCTTGAGGACAAGCTATAAGAAATAGAGAATTTCAGAGCATGGAAATATAGCATTGCTATCATTCTTAGAGAGAATGATCTTGACAAATACATCAAAGGAGAATTTGCACAACCTAAAGAGGATGAAGCTAAGGAGAAGCACAAGAAGGACCTAATTAGGGAAATGAGGATCATTGCCGATTCTATCAAAGATCACTTGATTCCTCAAGTGTCATCCAAAGAGACTCGAAAGGAGATATATGATTCCCTACCCAGAATGTATGAAGGAAGGAACATCAACAGAAAGATGAATTTGAGAGCTCAATTGAGGAGTACCAAGATGGGCCAAGGAGAATCCATCCATAACTACTTCACAAGGGTCTCCTAGTTCAAGGAGTAACTAGAATCCATTGGAGACTCCCTTGATGAAGATGGACTAGTTATGACAGCTCTCAATGGTCTCACAAGACCTCATAATTTTTTCATTGAGATTATGCGTTCTAGAAAGGTAACCATGAAGTTTGACATTGCATGGGAAGATTGCATCGAAGAGGTGGCTAGAGTAGCCAATAGAGAAGCTATACTTAAATAAGATGATGAAGCACTAGCCATCCATACAAAAAGAGGAAGAAGTTAATCTAAATTCAAGAACGAAATCCACAAGGAGTCCCGACCTCCCAATAGGTTCCAAAGGACAAGATGAAACGATCAGAGGAAATACTACTTCAACTTTCAAAGTTACAATTGTCACAAGATAGGACACATTTCCAAAGATTGTCCATTGAAGAAAGAAGAATATAAGAATAAGAACAACAAAATACATCATGCACGTCTAGTTGAATATGAAGATGCAGAAAAAGAATAACGAACTCAAAGAAAAAAAGCAAAAGAAGAAGATACAGAAGAGTATGTATTATTCTCTACGCTCTCTAAGTATGTGACACCTGGAAAAGATTCATGGATTATTGATAGTGGTGGTTTAAAGCACATGACAAGAAAAAATAAAACTCTGTCAAAACTTGAAGAGAAGAAATATCCACAAAAATAATCATTAGAAGATGAGTATAATTATCATATCAAAGGTATTGGTGAAGCAATCTATAAGATTGAATCTAGAACTCCCATCAAGATGAAGGAAATCTTACATGTACTAGGTGTGAAGAAGAATTTACTTTCTATCTCAACATTAGATACGAAAGGATATAGGGTTACATTTATATATGGACAAGTACTTATGTGTCCTAAAGGAAAATCAATTGAAGATGAAGTTGTTGTTTATGTAACTCATTCATGACAATAAGTTTGATTTATATGGTATTTGGTATGTACAACCTTTTTTTATGCAGCAACAATCCCCTTCTATTTAGGATGAAATCTGTTTTTAATTGATTTTGTTCATTTTCAACAGTCTTTTCTTTTAAACTTTGGTATTCCTTATTAGAATTTTCTGCACTTAGGCACCGGTTTTACAAATCAGATTCAGAATTACTGCTAGAAAATAATAAATTTATGTGACGGCTCAAAGTGTTTGAAACTTTGTTTTCCTTTCCTTTTATCTGTTTGATTTCAAAATCATATTCACTTAAGAAACACAACCATCTTGCCTATATACCATTTAATTTTTGCTGGTCAAATATATATTTTAGACTTATGTTATCTGACATAACAAAAATTTCCTTCCAATAAGGTAGTGTCGCCACATTTTTAATGCGTGAATTATGGCAGCAAGCTCCAAATCATGCGTAGCATAATTCTTTTCATGTTCCTTTAATTTTCTAGATTCATAAGATAAGAAGTAATTTTCTTGTATTATGACCCCGCTTAATCCTTCTTTACAAGCATCGCTACATATGACGAAATCCTTCAAAGGATAAGCAATCTTTAGGATAGGGGCAGTAGTTAATAGATGTTTTAATTTATCAAATATTTCCATACATTTTTCAGTCCACTCAAACTTTTTACCTTTCTTCTGCAATGAAATTATGGGGTAGTCAATCTTAGAAAATCCTTCGATGAAATTCCTGTAGTATCCGGTAATCTAGTTTCCTTCATGGGCCTTACCATAACCTAAGATCATGGTTTACATTGTGAGGACTACATCCTAATGTGCGATGGTGTAAAGTGTATGGTCTTTACCATAGTGGAAAACCCTTCACTAATATGTGATGCAAAGGTTATAAGTTATAAACATGGTTTCTTGGTATATTATAATGGAATATGATGTGGCATGTTCTATGTCATGGTTTTTACAATATATTATATGGTTTGTTAGTTTCATGTTTTACCACACGGTTTGAGCTAGTTTAAAAAATTTGATTTGCAATGATTGTTGGCCATGAATGCATCAGGCCGTGAATTATGATGTTTTACTTTGGCTGACTTCGAGATTTAAAGATTTGTCTTGGATGCGAGTTGACAATGCATCCAGGCCCTTCAAGTTGGCTCGAGAGTGGATCTCGGCCGCCCACCTATATGATGAGATTTCAAGGGTTTCATAGGGTTTTTATTATGTCTTTTTGGTTGTATGAAACATTCGTTAGTTTCATTTGGTAGTGGGTATGTAGAGGAAAATATCCTAAGCTCTTCTCTATCAATGGCTATGGTGTTACAGTTTCTAGTGTATAGTTGTTGAAATAATGTTAATGGCATTGTGCCCGTTTTCATTTTCCAAGGGATTCCTAGCTTCCACGGCTTCTACGGAAGTCTGTAGCATGTTGCTCGTGCCTCCATGACCTGTCCATCAACTCAACCTTGTACACGTCCATGCTTAAGATGTAAGAGATCTAGAACTCTGTAAACTTTGTTTAGTGAATTCATTTTTTTAAGGCATAAAGTGATAGTACATTATCACTTTGTAGGAAGAGGAGGGATAAGGGTAACTTCGAAGGAGCCAAAGCCTGGCCCTCTCTGCAACTCTCCCAAGGTAAAGTTATAAGATTTATAAAACTTGTTTCAATTTTTCCTTTTGGTTATTTATCTGATTCTAACCATGACATAAACTTTTGCAGGTGGAGGGCGTTGGAGAGGGAGGCAGCATGGTCACCTCCTCAAAGGCCCGTGTCTTTGGACACCTCATGAAACACCAAGAAACCCCACCTTTGTGATTTTATTTCATACAGTGGTTTGAAGCACTCCGTAGATTAATGTTTTTTTATATGTGTTGCTGCAAGTACTTAAACCTGAGCGTTGAGGATCCAAGAGGAGAGGACTCCAACTCTGCTTAAGATAAGTTTATTTCATTCAAACCCAAAAGGGTTTACTTTGTGTTTATAGAAGGTTTTACATCCTTATTTATTTGTAAGGGGTTTAAGTGTATTCATTTTACAATCCTGTGTGCATTTCACTGATACTGTGGGTTCCATTGTTGATGGTCTTACCTCCACATTGTTGGTTCTGTTTAAATGAATTTATACATGGTTTTTAAATAACAAAGGGGAAGCGATTAAAGAGTGACTTACAACCATCTTATATTCATGAAATGTGTTGTTTAATTATATCTTTTAAAGAATGACCCTTAGGGTATTTACTGCGAATTCTATCAGTGTTTATTCTCTAGTTCACAGGCTGCCATCCTTGATGGTCTTATGACTGTGCTAAGTTTTTTTCAAAATTTTTTTAGTTTAAAACCTTAACTCTGTAAATAAAAATGATGTTATTATTATTATCACGGTGAACCCGTGAGAGGGTTTTGAAAATAGTTTATGTAGCTTTTATTTCTCTACCTTGTAAATGTATTTATCTCTATTTATAATACTAGTATGCAAAGTTAGTAGTATTTATGATATTATGACCCGTATCAAGGTTTTTGCTGGGTTTATACCACATAGGTTTAACTTCTATATGTGTATGTAATGTTAATATGTAGTATAGGAAAGAAAACCATGACCATGGGATTTCGACCATAGTTTAAATAGCTCATTTAATGTTTAAGTGACTTATGTGGACCAATATAGTTTGATATTCTATAAATTTGGTTCCCTCGAACTAGTCGAGTATTGCTAGTTATTAATTATGAATTATATAAAGTAATTGTATATCTTGTTTATAGAGATAAACTTAGATATAATGGATCTCGACTTGATCACTTGCGACCTATCATGGAATGTATTTAATTTTGGTTTGTATTGATTAAATATCATATGAGATTTGTTTACTTATGGATATGTGATCTGGATATGACTGTTTACTTGCGTATCCTCGATCCGGTTGTGATTGTTTACTTGTGGATCCGTAAAGGATTTGTTTATAAATTAATTATGTTTAATATGGAGGTGTTTATCTCTATAATATATGTACTCTTAAGTTTGTTTGTAAAATACTTGTACTATACATATTCATAGGACTCTTCGAATGTAGATGATTATCATAAATAAATACGGATTATTCCTCAATCTTCCCTAATCGTGAATTATCTAAATTTATACTAACAACATCAAAAGAAATTTAAGATACTAATTGTTTATTATTCAATATTGGAAAAATTAATGGAAATGAAATATTACAGAGATACATTAAAACTAAATCTATCACTTAGGAAAGAAAGAAGGAAAATTTTAAGGGCAAAATTTAGCCTAGGGGCGAAATCAGAGGGGTCACCAAAAAATTGAGGGAGAAATTTTAATATAGCAAAGGTTTTTGAATTTTAATGCATTAGACCAATTTTTATTAAACCCCAAACCATGTGAAATATATTTGCCAAAGGTGTGAGAGAGGGAAAACCAAATTTCTCCCTATAAAAAATAGCTGAAATCATGCTCTTGCCCTTGATTTTTTTTGTAATGGAAGAAAAGAACTATTGGTTCACCCTCATTTTTTGTAATGGAGGGAATAACATTCACTGTTATCCCTCTATTTATGTATATTAGGGTAAATATCAGTGAGAACGCCGCAATTTTATGGATCCTACAACAAATATCAGTTAGTTCGCCTTCGATTAGGGGTTTTGGAGCAATTTTTTCAGAGTATCAGACCTTCAGAGTTGAATTTACCTAAAATGCGCCTTGGTCCATTTATTTTCCTTAATGGAATTTTAAAGAGTGATTTTTCCATTCAATAAACTTTGACTTCAACGATTTTAGGCCCAAATTTGTTAGGTGAAGCATTTTGGCTCGTCAATTTTCCTTAATGGAAGTTCGAAGAGTGATTTTGACCGTTAATCAACTATGAATTTGACGGTTTCAGCCCCAAATTTGTTAAGGAAATCATTTTTTAATTCTGGAATGGTCAAAATTTGGGAAAAATTTGAACGATTGGGAATGGATTTGTGCCTATATAATGCCACGGGAAGTAGTAATTCACTCCATAAAAAACCATCTGAAGAATTGACAAATGTTTGTTTATTTCAATTATAGTTTTGCAATGGTTGAGTGAAAATACTCTTTGTAGTGGTTGAGTGGAAAATTTGTGCATTTGTTTAAGACTTCAAGTTTCGTTCATATCTGGACTCTGCTTCAAGTTTCCTTCGAGTCTGGAATCTGCAATCTTTATAGAGGTTAGTGAACTTTTATTTCTGTCACTCAAATGAGTTTCTCAGATTATGTATCTTCTTAATGCATACAAATGTTGAATTAATCTATAGTTTTAATTTCATATTGCATATGGTGTCCCGTCGGATCTTATTATTAGTTTGCTTCTCCCTTAGGACCTACCCTTCCTCCTTTCTTATAGCCGTATTTGTCACTATACGAATCATCTGGATCCACTTTTTGAAGTCATTTTGAACTTTATATTTTTCCTCTATAGAATTATTTGCTTAGTGTACTCTATTCCCTCGAAACTATACATTGTAAAAATATTTAACTCTAGCGAATCTGGACTATAGCCCACACGCATCTCAACATCCATCATTATGTTCCTTAGTATTCAGAAAACCTATCTTAGGACAAGCTTATACATTAGAACTTATTGGTCAAATTTATATTGCATGTGAATGGAATTGTAGAGATGTAGTTGCTTTCTCTCATGGTTGTACAAGTTTTCAAATTAAATCGATTCTTAAGTTCTATAAATTCTAGGGAATCAACATAGCCTGCTATGTTCCTTTTGCAAATGCCTTTATTTTTACAACTGTGGTCTTTGGTGGTTGTGATATACTTTGACCATGTGCTACACTGTTGTGGTTTCAACAATTTGCAATATGAGAAGAATATATTTTTTTATTTTTATGTACATATTTCCTGTGGGTAATCAAGTTTTGGATAGATAATGAAACTCTATAGTTAATAATGTCCCTTTTCAGTACAAATTTGCAAAAACAAAAATTCAGTAGTAGAGTAGTGTATGAGTCATGATGTCTTGAATAGCTGGTTTTGAATAAATCGCCACCAGAAAAAGTGAGTGATTGTAGGCCAGAATTGAACCAGCTTTGACACCTCTTGTGGTGTACCTTACGGTCTTCCTTTATGAGTAGGTTGTCTAGTCTTTTTGTTATGTAGGTATTTCCCACTCTTCTGTTGTTCCATGTGAAGAATACTTAAGGTTTTATGGATATTAGTCTATTGAGATGAATGGAGTGTATTAGGTTCCCATTTTCTCAATACACATAATTATTTTATTTCATTTCATGAAACCCTAGAGTATAGTTAAGGACCTAGGTCACCCCAAACATTACTCAGAACTGCTGGATATTCTTGTTTTTCTTATAGAAATTTGATCGAAATAATTTTTTCTCCATAGAGTTTAGAATACCATAACCATTGGTTATGATAAAAGAAACACTAAAATTTTGATGCAAAAAGAATGTTGTCCCTAGATAGGCCAGGCCAAACTTATTTTCTCTCTAAATTTATAATTGCAACCTTTTTCAAGGATCTTCCTTTTGGATTTTCACCAAATCCATTGTATTCAAGACAATTATTCTCATCAATTGCATTTTTTATGGGAAGGATTATGCCATTGGTTATTTCTAAGCCCCACACAGGCCTCTTATTGCATATGTTGACCTGCATCCACCTTCTCATTAGAGGATGTCTGCATTTTTATCTATCTTTTCACCTTTACTATGGTATCCTTACTGTATTTAGAGTGTAATAGGTTCTTGACACATTCTAATGTGTTTGAGGCACTTGCTAAGTCAACAATCTTCCTCTAAAGATCCTTTTTTTCTGGTTGTTCCATCCTTGCTCATTATTCTTTCATATTTTAACTCCTTATATTCAATTCCACAACCATAATTGGAAACGTATTTATATTAATAATACATTGATTCAACTTATTTGAGACCATCTCTCATATTTTTCTATGCCATTCAATCATGTCAAAACCCCAAATTTTCTGAAAAATTTAAAATTTTCAAAATACAGATAAATTTCATAAATGGAGTCAACTAATTATTTAATTAGTTAAATGTTAATGAATTTGTTATCTGAATTATTTATTTAATTATGTTTATCTTATAGAACTATTTCTTTTTCAGTTTACTCACTTGTTTTTTTTCTTTGCGACCACAAGGTGGAGCTGTCATGAAAAATTTATGGGTTTACTTAGCTTTCGAGCTAACGCAAAAAGTTTTCCTGCTCTTATAGACATAAAGGTAAGAAGTTCGAGTGCTGCTTGTCAAAATTCTAAAGCATTCAATTATAAGTTCGTTGCACAAAATAAATCAGTAAAGAATATTAATGCTAAACAATTTCCAAAGCTTATCAAGGTAAAATCATTAAACTGTCTTTTTTTTTTCCTTAGACTCTAAGGAAAGCGATTCAGTTCTATCAGTACTGGCTGTAACTATATTCTTTCTAGTAGATGTAAACTTATAGTCCTTAATGCTTACTGAACTGTTTGATGTCTATTAAAGTTGTCAACTGCAAAAATTCCTTAAATCTTTCTTTATGAGCAGTTTTAAGAATGGCAGAGTTATTAAGTCAAGGGTCTAACTTAAATTATGTACAAGTACCACTTACGTCACAATGGTATTGGTTACTACTTGTGATAAGAAAATAATGTACCTTGATACAAAGTTTATGTACTTCTGTTCTCACTTCCAAGATTTGAAGTTTTTAAGGGGTTTACCACTTTATTACAAGCTTCCTTTAAAGGGTTTACATTAGTGTTTAATGATTTGAATTTTTCTGCACATAACTTGCTTGGGAACTGTTAGCTATTTTAAGGCCAATATATCATTATTAGTTACATGCCAAGCTTATTTATCATTTTAAGACTTACTATACTCAATTACAAACTTTATTAGTTTAATAATTATACAATCAAGCAATTGAGATTAACTTTAACAAAAGGGTATTTATCATAGAATGATTCTATAACTTCCTTTATAACATTCTATAGTATACATTCAGATTAGAATTATATTTATTGGTTCAGATATTACTTTATATTGCATAAAGAAGGTGCAAAGTGTGAAAACAAGAAGGCAAAGAATAAACCATGTTCACGATCAGTTTATAGTTTAACCTTTTTTTAAAGTTCTATAAGCTTTATAAAATGCCTCCTTTATTTGCTTTTATGAGCTAGGGTAAGTATTGTTTACATAGCATAGAGAGAAAGGTCATAAAAAGGACCATGCCATGATGAGCATAGGCTTAAACTTGATTTTTAAGTTATATGAACACCATAATTTATAAATCAAGGGTCGTAATACTTCCCCACGATTTTGATGATTGCTAAGGCAAGTTTTTAAAATAATTATTTGTAATTGCCATGTATCTTGCATGCTAGGTTGGCAAAGGGGATGATAATTACATTGGAAACTTCGATTTGCCAATAATAAGAAATGATACTCTTGGTTTGTCAAAGCTCATCGGGACTATGTAACTGTACCCACTGCATGCAGAAATTTGGATGAAGTACGTGTCATCACTACAGCGAAGTGATCCGTGAATAAAGGACTCTCACTTTCAAACCCTAAGCTCATTGTTTCAACGTGGTTTTCGGTCTCCTGCCGCTCTGCAACTATGCTCTTGTCTGCATTATCGCTTACCTTGATTGTCGGTAGTCTCCCTTCTTGATGTTTCTATTAGCGAGCTTACCCTGAAAGCATGACAGAGAAGTGTTGTCACGAAATTGTTTATTACTTGGGTTTAGGTTTGTGACACTTGCTCCCGAGTTTCTCCTTCATGGCTAGCTCCATTCTGAACCTTTCGACTACAACAGGGATTTTCTTCCTCCTTGGCCTAGTACTGAGATTAGTGGCCTTGCGTTTCAGAGTTGTTGGGCATAGGGTTTCACCGTAAAATAGTTTTCGTTTGGCTGGATGTAAAGTGACGAACGGAGCGTAATTGCTTACTGTGTTAGCTACTTCTATACTCAGTCGTTGTTGGTTGTTTAAGGTGATAGAAAACTCCTTCTATTTTGCAGTAGATGAAGGGTTTTCTTCTTCTCGTATTGGTGGTCACTTTACTGCTCATGGGTGGTCGCGCTTCAGTAAAACTCTAGGTAAGAATTATTTATTTCAACAAATATTTATCATTCCAGTATATTTTCAATACACAGTTATTTATTTTGTAACAAGTTTTTAACATTTTCGTTCTCTTTGTTCGCAGGTGTTGGCCTATCTCCCTCTGCGTGGTTTGGTATGAAGTTGAGGCACCTGCTTGTTGGTTCATGAGTAAGCCCTGGGTTATCCATGGAACTTCTTCCTTGTTTGGTCCCTTATGGTTCCTTTATCAGTCAGCCACCATGGCCTACAAAACCCTTGTGGTTTTGGTTTATTTGGTTAACCGGTTCGCTTTTTGTTGTTCAAGTCAAACCCTCCGCTTGATGCAGGCCTCTGGCTTAGGCCATGACTGTATAAGTTGTTTTTTTTTTTTTTATTTCCTGTTACTGTGTATATATAAATGTAAATGATGGAAAGGCTCTAAAATCCTCACTCTACAGACTTTGTTTAAGGCTGCGAGGCATTAAAGAGTTAGACTCTTTCCATTTAATGTCTCTGTTGTATATTTTGATACTCATAGGGTTTTACCCTAACTCGACAGTATAAGTAAAATATTTACAACTTCTTTAAAATTATCTTTAATTTATGTTGCTCTACTGTAAATGGTTTGATTGTTATTTACAATGTGTAAAGATTGGTTGAGTTTGGTAAATCGAGCCTGATATTATTCTGTTGGTTTATTTTCTATGCATTAATGCATTTGATTCTTACCCTGTAATATTATTTAGATTTTACTTACTAGGGTTTTTGCATATTGTTTTTATAGTATTTAATTACGCTATTTTAAATAAGTTATAAAAATGGTTTTATACTTGTTAGCCTTTTGAATATAAGTAATTAATGTTCTTACGGTGTATCTGTGTAACTGATAGATTACTGCCTTTAAGGTATATAATTTATATTTAATTAATATATATTCATATTGAGAAATGTGTGTTGTTTTACTTACAACAAATACTATTTTATAGTTGTACACATTATCTATATATTTAGTTCATTTATAGCTATATAAAGAGATAGTATTTTTATTGTTGTATTCTAGTACTCTCTGCACTGAATAATTTATAGAACTACTTCCTGTATTCTATATTATCATGTTTATATTAAATACTAGTATTTATAGAATAAAAGAATAACACCTAACTATGTTCTCTGTTTATTTAACCTTTTGTGAAGGATAGATTAGTAACTACAGATTTTGCTTAAGCTCTAGCTGGATAATAATAATAAAAACAAAATGAATTGATTCCATTACCAATCGTAAATAAAGTCTAAGACCAGCTTGGTTCAACTGTAGAATTAAATCAATGTTTAACTATTCTTACGTTCAGTTTTGTTGTTGCTATACCTATAGTAGTTAAATTACCCTAAACTGGAAGAAATAAACTGTAAAGTTTAAAAAGCATGTTTATTTAGTCTAATCCTACTTTAGTGTAGCTATTATATTCTTCTCTTTGGTTTAAAAATACTAATAGGATTAATAAAGGTAAATACTATATACATAACAGTTTCATCTACTAACACATACTACTGTCAGTAAAAAAAAATGATATTTCTTCTGATAATAGATAAAAGAAAAAAAATCTAATATTCATGCTAACATCTTAATCTACATTTGCATCATACTAAATTCATTTATGTATTTTCACCACCTGTGCTGGAGTACGATCTAGATCACTCTAGATGAGGAAAAACACAGGTGGGGTTTGATTCTCATTAAGCATAAATTCATTACTAAACAAATTGAGTTATCCTATCCTCTAAATTTCTTCATCATAACTACAAATACGTTATTCGATCATACACAGATAATAATGCAGGAATTAAATAATAATAGAACCTGTTCTTAGAGCTTGGATGACAACAGCAATGGGAGGTTGTTCCTCCCTACCAACTCTTGGAGAGCACTCAAACAACGACTCCTCAAGACCCCCGAGATTGCTTTGGTCTCCGTGGCTGGAACTAGGTGCAACAATGATAAAGTACTAGTCCTAAGACTCAATACCAGTCCTGAACTTGTTAGTAAATTCCTCCTAGCTAGCAAGTTGTATCAGACCAAGTTACTGCAGTTTCTCTCTCAGAACACCTTCCTTACAGTTTTTCCCATTTTCCCAATGAATTCCTTAAAGTGCATTCCTCCTGAATGATTCTTCTCCTGGAAAATATCTGAGTAGCCTCAACTCTCTACATTGGGTACTTTTAAAAGATTGCCTAGGTCTTTTTGGGTTAGTTTTTTATTTATTGAGCCACTTGCTCTGATCAAACTTTCTTGGGGGATCATGACCCCAAATATAGGGAAGTTGCCACCTGCAACCTAGGAAGTGTTTGAGGATGCTGCCACTTGTCTTTTGCTATCCACCTAGTTCCTTCCACCAGTTTGACTAGTAACACTCTTATTAACAGCTCTCCCAAGCTATTGTCTCCACTTTTTATTTATTAATAATAAAATATTCAGAATTACATTCCACTTCTTTTGACTCTGCTAAGTCATCAGTTCCTACTTAGCATTAAATTTAACATAATGTCTTAGGAAATCAAATTAAAACAATTAACATTAGTTTACAAAATTGGGGTATCTGACATACACACCCCCTTAAAATGTAACATCGTCCTCGATGTTACTTATTCTTCATCCTCTGTAGTCCCCTGGAACAGATTTGGGTATGCCTCCCACATCTTACTTTCAAGTTCCCAGGTGGCCTCTTTAGGACTAAGGTGCTTCCATTGCACCTTCACCTGAACAATGGTGCGGTTCCGTAGTATAATTTCCCTCCTCCCAAGGATACAGTCCGGTTCCACCAGAATTTCTCCTTCTGGTTCCACCTGTACAACATTCCAATCAACCACATGAGTAGCATCATGAACATACTTTTTCAAAACAGAGATATGAAAAACATTATGTACTTTCAAGTTAGGTGGTAATGCTAGCTGGTATGCAACTTGACCAATTCTAGACAAAATTTCGAATGGACCACAGTAAAGTGGCGCTAGCTTTGCACAACTCCCCAGTCTTAGAGAGATTTTCTTTGGCCTTGCCTTTATAAATACATGCTCACCTACCTGGAACTCCTTGGGATTTATTTTCAAGTCTTCTTGGCTCTTTTGCCGGTTCTGTGCCGCCTTCAAATTTTCCTGCACTTGTCTCACAATTTCCTCCATTTCCTTCAATAATTCTAGTCCTAACACCAATCTATCTATTGGATTATTCCAAGAGATAGGAGTGTTGCATTTATGTCCATACAAAATTTCAAATGGACTAAATTTAGCTGATGACTGATAGTTATTATTATATGCAAAATCTGCTAGATGTAAGTAGTCTTCCCACTTACCTGGATGATCTTTAACATACATCCTTAATAAATCCTCGAGCAGTTGATTCACTCTTTCAGTCTGTCCATCTGTTTGAGGATGGAAGGAGGTACTAAAATTCAGTGTTGTATTTAATCCCTTAAACAAGGACTTCCAAAAATTTCCTATGAATTTAGGATCCCTTTCTGAAATTATAACTTTCGGTACTCCATGTAACCGAAAAATCTGCTTTAAGAAGATATCAGATATATTGGCAACCTTGTAAGTAGTTTTGACAGGAATAAAATGTGCTGCCTTACTCAACTTGTCAACTACCACCATAATAGAGTCATTTTGATTCTGATTTCTGGGCAGTCCAGTAATAAAATATAAGATAATCATTGCCCATTTCCAGTTAGGAATAAGTAAAGTTTGTAGCAAACCCACTGGATGTTGATGTTCGGTTTTCACCTGTTGACAGTCTAAACACCTAGCAATGTATTCGGCTACCTCAGATTTCATGTTTGGCAAAAAATATTCTTTTCTTAGCATGGTTACAGTCTTTTGATAACTTGGGTGTCCTGAATATGGTGTTTTATGGACTTCGTCCAGAATTAACAACTTAACCTTAGGCACATTAGGCACATACAGTTTATCTTTAAATAATAAAAATCCATTTTCATTTAAACTATAACCTTTTTCTAAGCTTTCTGTAGGTTCTTCCTTAGCTGTAATTTGCAATTTTTGATAATTTTCATCTTGTTTTACCCCTTCTTTAAGCTGTTCATTTAAATCAGAAGCATAAGTACTAATTGCTGCTATAAAGTTCAACTTTGAGTTTCTGCTTAATGCATCAGCCACCTTATTTTCCTTACCCTTTATGTGCTGGATTTCAAAATCATATTCACTCAAAAAGGCTAACCACCTTACTTGTCTTGCATTTAAATTAGGCCGATCTAAAAGATATTTCAGTCCTTTATTATCAGTCATTAGAATAAATTTCCTACCTATTAAATGATGTCACCACATTTTTAAGGCGTGTATAATAGACGCAAGTTCAAAATCATAAGTTGCGTAATTCTTTTCATGAAATTTTAACTTCCTAGACTCATAGGCAATGACATGCCCGTCTTGAGTTAGAACACCGCCTAAGCCATCATTACAGGCATCAGTGCATACTATGAAGTCCTTATTAGGATATTCTATTATTAGAATAGGTGCGCTAGTCAATAAGGTTTTTAATTTCTTAAAACTTTCTTCACATTTTGAGTTCCAATCAAATTTCTTGCCTTTCTTTTGCAAGGAAGTGATTGGATTTTCTATTCTTGAAAAGCCTTCAATAAATCTCCGGTAATAACCGGTAATTCCCATGAACGACCTAACATCCGTTACATCTTTAGGAACCGGCTAATCTTCGATTGCCCGAATCTTTTCTGGATCGACTGAAATTCCTTCCTTAATCACTACGTGACCTAAGTACTAAATTTCATCCTTAAAGAAGTCACACTTACTAAATTTCGCAAAGAGTTTTTGTTCTCGCAACTCTTGTAAAACTATCTTTAGGTGTTCTTTATGTTCTTCTTCCATTTTAGAGTAAATTAAGATGTCGTCGATAAACACGACCAAAAATTTATATAAGTACTTATGCATTATATTATTCATTAAGCACATAAAGACATGTGGGGCGTTGGTAAGCCCGAATGGCATTACGACAAACTTGTAGTGTCCATACCTTGTTCTAAAGGCTGTCTTGAAGATATCTTCATCCTTAATTCCTACTTGATGATATCCTGACCTCAAGTCTATCTTTGAGAACACCGTGGCTCCACGTAGTTGATCATACAGATCATCTATGCGGGGAAACGGATATCTGTTTTTAATAGTCATCTTATTTAGCTGATGGTAGTCTATGCATAGTTGCATAGTTCCGTCTTTCTTTTTAACAAATATGACCGATGCTCCCCAAGGAGACACACTAGGTCGAATGTAATTCTTATCTATTAACTCTTTTAGTTGTGATTTTAGCTCATTAAGTTCTAAAATATTCATTCGATATGGAGCTTTTGAGCTAGGTACCGCACCCGGTACCAGCTCAATAGTGAAATCCAATTCCCTCCTTAGAGGTAATCCTGGAATTTCTTTTGGGAATACGTCAGTATATTCTTTTAAAATAGGAATATCTTCTATTTTTAACTTATCTGTTTTAGTTTTACCTTCCTCATCTGTAATAGTTATTGTATAGGCTTTACATCCTTTTCTAATAGCTCTTTTAAGTTGTAAAGCAGAAATCTGTTTGATTATAGTTTTTCTAGGAATACCCTTAACCTTTACTAGTTGTTCATCACTATTTAAACACGTGAAAGTTTTATCGTAACAATTTAAAACTACCTTATGCTGCTCTAACCAATCCATGCCAATCAGTAAATCGTATGAGCCAAGTGGCAAAACATTAAGCTTAACTGTAGTTTTAAATTCATCCATAAGTAAAACACATTATTTCACAAAACAGGTTACTTTTATTTTTGCCCCAGTGGCTAATTGAACTAACCAGGAATTCTCAAACTTATCGACAGACAACTTACATTTTTCCACTATCTAAGGTGCAATGTAACTAAGACTAGCTCGTGGATCGATTAAAATTGTTACAGTGGTTTGATTAATCATACCTTCTACTTCCACCATGGAAGTCTGATAGTCAGCTTGATGGTTCTCCAAAGCTGCATTAATTCTGGGCATAGTCCTCGCTAGTTCTCCAACGTTCATTTCCTCCTGCACAGTATAAATATTGTTGACTAACTTTTTCTAGTTTGGACAGATCGAGGCATAGTGCAGGCCATTACATTCCCAGCACTTAATAGGCTCTTTACGTTCAAAACTCTTGGTAAAATTTCCATGGTTATTTGCAGCTTCCTTGCCCTTAAAATTATTCGAATTATTGGAAGTACCATTTCTGTTTCCCTGGAAATTCTTATTGTTAGAATAATTTTTAGTCTTATTATTCTTGAAATTCCTCTGGGGTACAAATTCTTTCTTCTTAAACTCAGGCTGATTGTTATTTTTCTTAGCCTTCCAATTGGCTAAGCCTTCTTTCTTCCAGTTCCACTCAAAACAAAAATTAGCCTTCCTCATGGCTTCCTCCAGAGTCTTCAGGTTATCATACTCAATTCTGTCCTTAATATGATACGGTAGACAACTGAGATATCGCTACACTTTAGGTTTCTCATCTACTAGGTAAGGTACATACCTAAGTAAGATTAAGAATTTACTGTTCAAATCCTTCATAGTCATTGAACCTAACTTCAATTCATAAAACTCCTTAACTCTTTCTTCGTAATATTGCTCGGACAAAAATTTCTTCTTGAAATACCTTTTAAAGCTACTCCAATTAAATTCTTTTTCTCTGATACCCTTGACTCTCTTTAGATATTGCCACCATATATTAGCTTTTTCGGAGAGGTTATATATTGCCATCCTTGCCTTTAGCTGATTAGATTAATTATATATATGAAAATATTTCCTCATCCCGGACAACCAGGACTCTTCTTCCTCCCCTTTTTTAGTCTCTCCATTAAAAGTTGGGGGCTTTATCTTTTTAAACTCCCCTGAAATTTCCTCATATGGTCTGTATTTCTTCTTTTTTTCATACAAATCAGCCTCACTACTATGGCTAGTAGTATGGTAACTTTGTCGTTCACCGAACCCTTCAGATGATGAACTACTTTCAGTTTTTTCCAGCTTCATCTTTTTAGATCTTCTTTGATGACTACTATCCTCAAATTCTGATCTTCTGCTCCTTCCTTTAGTTTGGAACTTTTCTATTAAAATTTGGTTCAATTCTTCCTGAGCCTTCAAAATCCTCTCATTCTCGCTCTTGACTGATTCCATTTCAGTCTTCAAGTATTTTACAGTCTGCAACAGTTCTGAAGAGTTGGCAGTCACCTCTTGTAACATAGGTTCTCTGGGCAATTGTCTTGTTTCTGTGTCTAGAGACTCCTCCTGTGCATACTCTCCTAGTTTTTCCATACTTTCCTGTTAACTTCAGAAAAAGAAAATTTTCTGTTCTTAACATAAAACAAAATATATGTTAGCATCTTATTTTAATTTACTGTTCTATGAAAGCTAGTTGGGTTGCGTCAAGGCCTAGTGTTTGAACCTTATGCTCTGATACCACATGTCAAAACCCCAAATTTTTCGAAAAATTTAAAATTTTCAAAATACAGATAAATTTCATAAATGCAGTCAACTAATTATTTAATTAGTTAAATGTTAATGAATTCGTTATCTGAATTATTGATTTGATTATGTTTATCTTATAGAACTATTTCTTTTTCAGTTTACTGACATGTTTTTTTTCTTTGCGACCACAAGGTGGAACTGTCATGAAAAATTTCTAGGTTTACTTAACTTTCGAGCTAACGCAGAAAGTTTTCCTCCTCTTATAGACTTACAGGTAAGAAGTTCAGGTGCTGCTTGTCAAAATTCTAAAGCATTCAATTATAAGTTCATCGCACAAAATAACTCAGTAAAGAATATTAATGCTAAACAATTTCCAAAGCTTATCAAGGTAAAATCATTAAACTGACGCTTTTTTTTCCTTAGACTCTAAGGAAAGTGATTCAGTTCTATCAGTACTGGTTGTAATAGTCTTCTTTCTAGTAGATGTAAAATTATAGTCCTTAATGCTTACTGAACTATTTGATGTCTATTAAAGTTGTCAACTGCAAAAATGCCTTAAATCTTTCTTTACGAGCAGTTTTAAGAATGGCAGAGTTATTAAGTCAAGGGTCTAATTTAAATCATGTAAAAGTACCATTTATGTCACAATGGTATTGGTTACTATTTGTGATAAGAACATAATGTACCTTGATACAAAGTTTATGTACTTCTGTTCTCACTTCCAAGCTTTGAAGTTTTTAAGGGGTTTACCACTTTATTACAAGCTGCCTTTAAAGGGTTTACATTAGTGTCTAATGATTTGAATTTTTCTGCACATAAATTGCTTGGGAACTATTATCTATTTTAAGGCCAATATATCGTTAATAGTTAGATTCCAAGCTTCTTTATCATTTTAAGACTTACTATATTAAATTACAAACTTTATTAGTTTAATAATTATACAATCAAGCAATTGAGATTAACTTTAACAAAAGGGTATTTATGATAGAATGATTCTATAACTTCCTTTATAACATTCTATAGTATACATTCAGATTAGAATTATAGTTATTGGTTGAGCTATTACTTTATATTGCATAAAGAAGGTGCAAAGTGTGAAAACTAGAAGGCAAAGAATAAACCATGTTCACGATCAGTTTATAGTTTAACCTTGTTTTAAAGTTCTATAAGCTTTATAAAATGCCTCCTTTATTTGCTTTTATGAGGTAGGGTAAGTATTGTTTACATAGCATAGAGAGAAAGGTCATAAAAAGGACCACGCCATGATGAAAATAGGGTTAAACTTGATTTTTAAGTTATATGAACACCATAATTTATAAACCAAGGGTCGTAATACTTCCCCACGATTTTGATGATTCCTAAGGAAAGTTTTTAAAGTAATGATTTGTAATTCCCATGTATCTTGCATGCTAGGTTGACAAAGGGGACGATAATTATGTTGGAACCTTCGATTTGTGAATAATCGGAAATGATACGCTTGGTTTGTCAAAGCTCGTCGGGACTATGTAACTGTACCCGTTGCATGCAAAAATTTGGATGAAGTACGTGGCATCACTACATCCAAGTGATCCGTGAATAAAGGACTATCACTTTCTAACCCTAAGCTCATTGTTTCAATGTGGTTTTCAGTCTCCCGCCGCTCTGCAACTGTGCTCATGTCTGCATTGTCACTTACCTTGATTGTCATTTTTCTCCCTTCTTGTTGTTTCTATTAGTGAGCTTACCTTGAAAGCTTGACAGAGAAGTGCTGTCATGAAACTGTTTAATACTTGGGTTTAGGCTTGTGACACTTCCTCCAGTGTTTCACCTTCGTAGCTAGAAACATTCCCAACCTTTCGACTGCAACAGGGATTTTGTTCCTCCTTGGCCTGGTACTGAGAGTAGTGGCCTTGCGTTTCATAATTGTTGGGCATAGGGTTTCACCGTAAAATAGTTTTCTTTTGGCTAGATGTAAAGCGACGACCCAAGCGTAATTGCTTACTGTGCTAGCTACTTCTATACTCAGTCACTGTTGGTTGTTTAAGGTGATAGCAAACTCCTTCTCTTTTGCAGCAGACGAAGGGTTTCCTTCTTCTCGCGCTGGTGGTCGCTTTACTGCTTGTGGGTGGTCGCGCTTCGGTAAAAATCTAGGTAAGAATTCTTTATTTCAAAAAATATTTATCATTGCTATTTATTTTCAATAAATAGTTATTTATTTTGTAACAAGTTTTTAACATTTTCATTCTCCTTGTTTGCAGGTGTTGTCCTATCTCCCTCTACGTGGTTTGGTATGAAGCTGAGGAACCTGCTTGTTGGTTCACGGGTAAGCCCTGGGTTATCCATGGCACTTCCTCCTTGTTTGGTCTCTTATGGTTCCTTTATCAGTCGGCCACCGTGGCCTACAAAACCCTTGTGGTTTTGGTTTATTTGGTTAACCGGTTCACTATTTGTTGTTGAAGTTAAACCCTCCGCTTGATGTGGGCCTCCGGCTTAGGCCGTGACTGTATAAGTTGTTTTTTTTTTCCTGTTACTGTGTATATATAAATGTAAATGATGGAAAGGCTGTAAAATCCTCACTTTGCAGACTTTGTTTAAGGCCGAGAGGCATTAAAGAGTTATAATCTTTCCGTTTAATGTCTCTATTGTATATTTTGATACTCGTAGGGTTTTACCCAAACTCGATAGTATAAGTAAAATATTTACAGCATCTTTAAAATTATCTTTAATTAATGTTGCTCTACTGTAAATGGTTTGATTGTTATTTACAATGTGTAAAGATTGGTTGAGCTCGGTAAATCGAGCCTGATATTATTCTATTGGTTTATTTTCTATGCATTAATGCATTTGATTCTTACCCTGTAATATTATTTACATTTTACTTACTAGGGTTTCTGCATATTGTTTTTATAGTATTTAATTACGCTATTTTAAATAAGTTATAAAAATGGTTTTATACTTGTTAGCCTTTTGAATATAAGTAATTAATGTTCTTATGGTGTATCTGTGTAACTGATAGATTACCGCCTTTAAGGTATATAATTTATATTTAATTAATATATATTCATATTGAGAAATGTGTGTTGTTTTACTTACAACAAATATTGTTTTACAGTTGTACACATTATCTATATATTCAATTTATTTATAGCTATATAAAGAGATAGTATTTTTATTGTTGTATTCTAGTACTCTCTCCACTGAATAATTTATAGAAATACTTCCTGTATTCTATGTTATCTTGTTTATATTAAATACTAGTATTTATAAAATAAAAGAATAACACCTAACTATGTTCTCTGTTTATTTAACCTTTTGTGAAGGATAGATTAGTAACTGTAGATTATGCTTATTCTCTAGCTGGATAATAATAATAATAATAATAAATGAATTGATTCAATTACCAATCATAAATAAAATCTAAGAACATATTGGTTTAACGGTAGAATTAAATCAATGTTTAACTATTCTTACTTTCAGTTTTGTTGTTGCTATACCTATAGTAGTTAAATTACCCTAAACTGGAAGAAATAAACTGTAAAGTTTAAAAGGCATGTTTATTTAGTCTAATCCTACTTTAGTGTAGCTATTATATCCTTCTCTTTGGTTTAAAAATAATAATAGGATTACTGAAGGTAAATACTATATACATAACAGTTTTATCTACTAACACATACTACTCTTAGTAAAAAAAAAATGATATTTCTTCTGATAATAGATAAAAGAAAAACATTCTAATATTCATGCTAACATATTAATCTACATTTGCATCATACTAACTTCATTTATGTAATTTCACCACCTGTGCTGGAGTACGATCTGGATCACTCCAGATGAGGAAAAACAGAGGTGGGGTTTGATTCTCATTAAGCATAAATTCATTACTAAACAAACTGAGTTATCCTATCCTCTAAATTTCTTCATCATAACTACAAATATGTCATTCGATCATACACAGATAATAATACAGGAATTAAATAATAATAGAACCTATTCTTAGAGCTTCGACGACAACAACAATGGGAGGTCGTTCCTCCCTACCAACTCCTGGAGAGTGCTCAAACAGTGACTCCTTAAGACCCTCAAGCTTTCTCTGGTCTCCCTGGCTAGAACTAGGTACAGGAATGATAGAGTACTAGTCCTGAGACTCAATACCAGTCCTGAACTTGTTAGTAAATTCCTCCCAGCTAGCAAGCTGTATCAGACCAAGTTACTGTAGTTTCTCTCTCAGCACATCTTCTTTATAGTTTTTTCCATTTTCCCAGTGAATTCCTTGAAGTGCATTCCTCCTTAATTATTATTCTCCTGGAAAATATCTAAGCAGCCTTAGCTCTCTACATTGGCTACTTTTGAAATATTGCCTAGGTCTTTTTGTGTTAATTGTCATTTATTGAGCCACCTGCTCTGATCCCACTTTCTTGGGGGATCATGACCCCAAATATAAGGAAGTTGCCACCTACAACCTAGGAATTGTTTGAGGATGTTGCCACTTGTATTTTGCTATCCACCTAGTTCCTTCCACTAGTTTGACCAGTAACACTCTTATTAACAACTCTCCCAAGCTGTTGTCTCCACTTTTTATTTATTAATAATAAAATATTCAGAATTACATTCCACTTCTTTTGACTCTGCTGATTCATCAGTTCCTACTTAGCATTAAATTTAACACAATGTCTTAGGAAATCAAATTAAAATAATTAACATTATTTTACAAAATTGGGGTATGTGACAAATCATGTCTACTGCATTTATTTGATTTAAATCCACTTACACAATAGTTATCTCATATCCATTATTTCTTGAGGATTGATCCGGTTGAGGCAATAATAGATTAAATTTGTTTTTATCACGATTCATCGAGGTGAGAAACCTTAAGATAATCCATTCATTTAACAATTCTTACAAATGTTAATAAGACTTCAAGTGTTTTATGACCTCCATTCTAACAAATTCTTGAGACATAGGAACAATAGATGGAGTTACTTTGATGAATTGATCCCGAGTGCTTGAGGGCTCCAATTCTTGCAGAAAGATGTCACATATAAACCTTTAATCTCTACTTCTATCTCATTTTGAGACAACGAGATGATCTATGAACCATGTTCTAGCTCATTTGAACAATCTTCTAGCTCACCCGATTCTTCAACAGCATTACTTTTCGCATTAATCACTTTGATATATGGATAGGGACATCTCATTAGAGGGAATTTCAACTCAAAATGGGCCTCCTAAGGAAAATAATAAAAGAATAGTTAAAATAATAAAATAATAGTTAAAAAAATAATATTTATTAATTTTGGAGGAAGGAAAGAAAAAAAACTACTATTTTTTTCTTATTTTAGACATATCTGCCTGTGATTTTACTCAAATTTCCATTGGGAGAGCTTGTTGGATGCGGAATTAAATTCCACATCCAACAATCTCTCCCGATAAAAATTTGAGTAAAAACACAGGGAGATATGTCGAAAATATGAACAAAAACAATAGTTTTTTTTATGATACCTATCCCCAAATTTATATTAAAAAATTGTTTAAGAGCTATACGGTATTTTAAATTTGAAACAATTATATTTTTTAACACATGATGACATGGAATTTTTAAATTATGGTTGAAAGGCCCATTTTGAGTTGAAATTTCCTCTAATGTTAGGGCCCCTTTATCTTGATGTGATGGCTGAGACACCATTAATCTTTGTTTCTAAACTCATCTAACCTATGTACCTGTAATTGGTTCTCCCATTTTCAATGATTTTTATGCAATGAATTCATAAGTATTGTCCTCAATCTCCAAAAATCCAAAGGGAATGAATTTATAGGTAGACAACTTTGAATATTTATCCTTTCATTTATGATATCCTGCATATGCATCAAATTTTGCACCTCTTCATGAGGGTCTTTGTTTTCCATCATTTATTCTATAGGATTAATATGTTGCATATATGTTGAAGACTTTAACTCAACCTTTTTCTTAGAAATCAAATGATGAGGGCCATATAGCCATATTGACCTTTTCTCAAGAACAAAGGTATGCAAGATAGTATTAACCACAACAATGGCAGTCTCATGTCCAAATATTTTCCTTCATTGTAAAAGGAGGATATCATGTGCAAGTTGAATTGTACAATAGGTCAATTGGAAAATATTTTTTTGGATGAGAGTTAATGGTCAACAAAACCTGCGAAAATATTTGGCATCTTTCTGGAACCTACAACTTCAGCAATCCCAAACCCCTGCAAATTTTAAATATTACTTGTCCAACTTGGTAGAAATGGATTCATCTATAAATCTAGTTTCCAATGATATAATAATTGTTTCATTTCAATTTGAATTTCTATTTATTAATCATGTTTTTCTAAACCTTATCCCTTAACAATTTTATTACTCTGAAAATCACCCAAAATGAAAATTCAATATCATAACAAAGACAACACCAAAAAAATTGAAATCTTCATAGAGATCATAATTTCCTTGTCATATTCAAAAGGGTACTTTTATTTTTTCCAATAAGACTCACACTAAAAACAAAATTGAAGCTCACCAACGTGTGTCGATAATGTACCATTTTCTGAACTTAAGATGTTTTCGTAAATAATAAAAAATAGTTCTCAAGTCCGGAAAACCTCAAAATATAGTCCATGCACAAGTTCAATTTCTGTAGATTATGAGTATAAATTGCATTTCCCTAAAATGAATAAATATCTTTAAAAAAATGTGGTGCACACAGGTCACTCATTATTCTCACTTAAAATTTTATGTATATGTCGTCGGTGGGCACCAAATTTTCCCCACTATATGTCGATAATTTTTTTTTAAATATGAGTACGTAGCTTATTCAATTCTCTAAAACGTGTGTGTTTACTTCAAGGTGAAATTCCTAAGGGAGATATCAGTTTGAAGAGGATGAAGTTGAAAAACATAAAATTTTGCAGTTTATTTTGTCAAAAAACAAGCAAAAGTGTTTCCCAACTTCATGTTTTCACCCTACACCTTGTCGATTTTTACCTATATTATCTATTAAGCGATAGCAAATCATGTTGTACATTATTTATTTGAATTCCAACTTTTTTTTCACTCCAATAATTTATTACGATTGTTGATACAAAGGAAAAATAAAAATAGAGGATGTGTGTATCTTTTTTCCATGTTAATGAGTTGTTCCCATTGTAATTGCTAGAGAAAACTTAATTGGCAACAACAATTCTGAATAGTTTGCACAATTAAACTTTGAAATTGAAACTAAACATATAGCAATTCATAACAACAATAAATCTATTGTCAAATGTCTCCAAGATAATGTATTTTTTTTTAAGATCATTAGAGGGCTTTTATAAATTAACGGATGAGAATGCAACAACTTAATTTAATAATTCCAAGAATAAAATTTCCTAGAAATTGTTTGAGTTTATAACATTGCATTGAGGAATAAACACATTTAGTAATTGTCACGTTGTATAATGCACGTTGTAGAATCACACAAATTGATGAATTCAAAGATGGAATTGCATCTAAAATTATTATTTACCAATCACAAAAAAATTCAGATAATTTAAGGCAAAACCATATTGGTATACAAGTAGATTTATCTATGGAAATTAGAAGAAAATATGTAGCTACATTATATCCTCGAAAGAACCTTACAAGAAAAGAAACCTTACAATAGGGATGGTACTTCATTACTGTAGTTTGGAAGGTGTTGAAGGAGAGTTAAGGGATGTCTATACAACAAAACCGAAAGTCAGTCATGCCTGCATTAAGAAGGTAGAGGATGAATTGAACTAGTCAAAGATTCCATCCCCTCGTATTTATAAAATCTACCTAGTACAATATTTGTTCCTTTAAGATTGTAACTCCTAGATCATTTAACTCTACAATGTTGTGGTAGCTGAAGAAGCTTAAGCTGAAACTAGAAACTAGAGGTTCATATCATAACATGGAAAGCAAGGGACAACCATTGCAGAGAGGCTTTAATCAATGTGTCATGGTAATCCCTCAATAGAATACAAGGATTCATTCAAAGTTGACCTTTGCTTTCCCTACTTATCTCAAACATGAGGTGAATCAAATGAAATCAGATTAATTACATCTTGTTTTCTCATCAAGAAAGTATGATAATCATGTATATTCAAACATCAAGAAATATTGCTTT
>LPNX011116196.1:8302-16034 GCA_001517045.1 Pseudotsuga menziesii | reverse complement strand
ACTTTATATTTTTAAGATGTACTTTATATTTTTAAAAATAGATCAAGATAATAAATTGTAATATCATATTATGTTTTGTTTTAGATAAAAATTACTAAATGTAATGTGACTTGTAAAAGTTATTGTTTATGAATATTTATAAATATATTTATTGAAAAATTTGTTTACTTATATTTAGAAAATGGTATTGAAAAGTTGTTTTTTTAATAATTACAAAAATGTATTTCAAATAAAAATATTAGTATAACAGAATTTGAAATAAAATATCAATATAAATTTGTTATAATAGGACTTTTATATCGACCTTAGTTTTTTTTAGTAAAATTAAGAATTAAATATGGAAAAGGATAAAATTTAGGTAAATAAAAATTTGACATATTTTGCTTTGGATTATACTTCTAGATTTTAATGATTTATCTAATAGTGGTCTTTGTGTACATAATTTTTTTAACATTAATTTTTACATTTGAAAAATATTAATCAACTCTACCTGCTAAACACATCATAATTCTATATGATACTTGATCAACATTTTGAAATAGACCTATAATCATTAAACTAAAATCACTATGATACCCAAACATTAATTTTGGAAGTCATGTTTTTCTCTTATTGATTTTTATCTACCTAAATTAAAATCACAAAACATCGTAAATTAACATATGGACAATTGGATTAAGGATATGGAATTTTAATGGATAACAGATAAATATATTATCCTTTAAAATTTAAAGATCCCCAAATATGAAGAAACATTATTATTATTTTTTTATTTAAGGATGTTCATCATGTCTAGCCCACATTCAAGGTTTTAGTTATTCTCTACTTATACTTTGAACTTGGGATCAACTCTCTTAATTTTTATTTAATAAAAAAGGTTACATTATAATAAACTAGGCTTATGTGTTATTTAATTTTAATATCTTTATATAGATTAATTCTAACCAACATTTAAATGTTTTTCATGTTCTTGTTTTAGTTAATTTTTCCTTTATTTTCCAAACGCAATTGGTGACTAAATATCTATATGGCAATTGGTGACTAAATATCTATATTAATAAATAAATGAAATGTATCCTAACATAATAAGATCTCACTAACTTCCATAGCACAATCATTGTACACTCATAAATAAATAAATTCTCATCAAAACACAAAGGATCTCACAAGACTTTGATATACTATGTTTTAAAATAAATACACCCAAATGCTGAAATGACCAAAATAATCAAAGATCCCAATATTAACAAAAATCATATACTTCCATTAACTCATATTAGCTTAGTCCTATGATAATGCAAACTTAGTACAATTAATTATTAGCATAAGTTTTTGAATTTAAATCCATGGTTCCATGATAATGTTGTGGAGCTTAGCTACTAGTCAAGAGCATTGATATACGTTGTGGACTCAAGCTTGCTTGAATCCATCATGGAATCCTCAAACTTCTCATAATAATGATTCCTCCCACAATCGGATCTATTAATTCATTTGGTTTGAGTGCTTCTATGTTAAACCAGATATCTTTTTGAATCCTCATATATGGAGTCCATAGAGGATCCTGTTTCATGAGTTTGTTGTGGATATATGAAGAAACATTATTATTGTTTTTTTATTTAAGGATGTTCATCATGTCTAGCCCACATCCAAGGTTTTAGTTATTCTCTACTTATACTTTGAACTTGGGATCAACTCTCTTAATTTTTATTTAATAAAAAAGGTTACATTATAATAAACTAGGCTTATGTGCTATTTAATTTTAATATCTTTATATAGATTAATTCTAACCAACATTGAAATGTTTTTCAATGTTCTTGTTTTAGTTAATTTTTCCCTTATTTTCCAAACGCAATTGGTGACTAAATATCTATATGGAAATTGGTGACTAAATATCTATATTAATAAATAAATGAAATGTATCTAAACATAATAAGATCTCAATAACTTCCATAGCACAATCATTGTACACTCATAAATAAATAAATTCTCATCAAAACACAAAGGATCTAACAAGACTTTGATATACTATGTTTAAAAAAAAATACACCCAAATGCTGAAATGACCAAAATAATCAAAGATACCAATATTAACAAAAATCATATACTTCCATTAACTCATATTAGCTTAGTCCTATGATAATGCAAACTTAGTACAATTAATTATTAGCATAAGTTTTTGAATTTAAATCCATGGTTCCTTGATAATGTTGTGGAGCTTAGCTACTATTCAAGAGCATTGATATACGTTGTGGACTCAAGCTTGCTTGAATCCATCATGGAATCCTCAAACTTCTCATAATAATGATGCCTCCCACAATCGGATCTATTAATTCATTTGGTTTGAGTGCTTCTATGTCAAACCAGATATATTTTTGAATCCTCATATATGGAGTCCATAGAGGATCCTCTTTCATGAGTTTGTTGTGGATATTTGTCACCAAAAACCACCATGAAACACATACCTGCATGTTTTCTACCCAATATTTAGTAGACCATATTTATGTTACTTTGAGAGACTTGAACTTAGAAAAATTTAAAATTAAATGCATGCAATTATTAATCATTCTCTAAATTGAATTAAATTTTCAACATTCTAAAATTCTATGTTTTTTATGCATCCAAATAACTAAAATGGTATGGGTAGGTGACAACTAAGTTATGTGACGAGGATACCTTTTCTATGATAGCTAGTTTAATCAATGACACAGAATGTGATAGCTAGTTTAATCAATGACACAAAATGTGATAGTTGGTTTAATCAATGACACAAAATGGTGTAGGTTAGGTGACAACTAGGTTATCTGATATATGGTTTAATCAACGACACAAAATTGTTGGAAATATTAATTATTTGCTGATCCATAATCACATCAGCCGACTCTGTTAGAGTCTGTAGCAGGTCAGAAAGTGTCAGAGAGTCTGACAGGATAAAAAAAGTTCAGATGTCTCATATATAAGACAGTAGAATTTAGTTGTTGAAGATAAGTTTCTAGGTAGAGAGTAATTACAGTATTTAATGTTAAGTCGGTTAGTCAGAAAAAAAATTCTATATGAAGAAGGAAATTATAAATCTGAAAATAGAATAGACAAGTAGAATAGAACAAAGAAGAGAAGTGCAGAGAAAAAGAAGAAGAAAAACGCACTGAAGAGTTTGAAGCTCAAGCTTCTATATTTTTACTAAGTTTCTATTTATGGCTATAAGTTTTGTTATGTCGTCACAAGAAATATAGATCCTTAAGTTTATGGTTTAATGCAAGTTTTTAGTTAGCTTCATATATTCTCCATATTTACCTGAGTGAATGTTGTTTACATTTACTGTGAGTAAAAGACACTTGAAGAATCCATAATTATTTCATTGTGTAAAATTTCTAGTTTTACGTGCAAAGGTTCAACAAAAATCTTGTTTATTATTTTCTTATACTATATTGTGAGTGAGTCGCAATATAGTTGTGTCACGCAGTTAATCCTAGGTTATCACAGTGAAATTTTTTTTTCATATTCCTAAGTCCTTAGACTAGGAAATATAAAGTTGTGAAAACTTGGTCACAACCTAATTCATGTCGCAGTAAAAGTCGATAGAAGCCAAAGTAAAAGTATGTCGAGGTGAAAATTCTGTGCACTTACTCCATGGTGGTAACTGTGTCGCAGCATAGTAATTCCATCGCGTATTAATTTTGTCATGCAATAAATTCCGTTGCAAGTAAATTCAGTTGCAAGATTTGGAAAAAGTGAAAAGTGGAAAACAAACGTTGTGCTATGTGCGGTATCTCAGGTTAATTGTTGCAGGCGACGTTTTTCCTAGGATCTGGTATCAGAGCTAGTTTAGGAAAGAAATATTGTCATAAAAGGGAAAAAGTAAGTTTCTAAGGAAAGATAAAAATTAAAAATTAAAATGGCTTCTACTTCGGGGTCAAATATGTCGAGTTTACAAACTCCAATTTTGACAGGAAAGAATTATGAATATCGGTCTCTAACAATGAAGGCTTTGTTCAGAGGTTAAGATGTTTGGTATATTGTTTAAAATGGTTATGCAGAACTAGCACATCAAGCGACATATAATAATCTCTCACCAGATGAAAAATATGTCCCGAGAGAACATAGGAAGAAAGATGAAAAAGATCTATTCTACATACATCAAGCCATACATGAAAGCATACTCCCAAGAGTAGCAACACCAATTACCACAAATCAGGCATAGGACACATTGGGGACAGCCTATCAAGGTTTGGACAAGGTAAATACTTCAAAGCCACAAATTATGAGAAGAGATTTTGAATCTCTTTCCATGAAAGATTCAGAGTGAGCAGACTCATTTTATACCAGAGTTGTTGGTTTGATAAATAAACTGAAATCTCATTGAGAAACCATAACAGACCAAAAGGTGGTTGAGAAAATTCTCAGGAGTCTTCCCCCAAGATTTGAATCCTTGGTTGTGACCTTGGAAGAACACATAGGCATGACAACATTTACCATAGATGAGATGCAAGCTTCACTCATCAATCATTAACATAGGATCAACAGAACACAAACATCATTGGAAGTTTCATTTGCAGCACAGTCATCTATAAGCCATGGAAGAGGCATGGGGAGAAATATTTCTAGAGGAAGAGGAAAAAACTTCTCAAGAGGAGGATGCAATAGTAGTCCTGCAGATGTTGCTCGTAGATGATAGAATCAGAACACAAGTCAGCCAAGTGGTCACATGTTTGATAAATCAAATATTCAATGCCATTACTATAATAAATTTGGTCATTCTACATATGAATGCAAAAAGAAGCAATATGACCAAGGAAAGCAAAGCCAGAATCGATCGACGAACACCAACATTTCATTGAGCGCAATGTTGATGGCATGCGCATCCCCAATTGAATGTAATACCATCCAAGAAATTCCATGTAACATATGGTATTTAGATTCATGCTGCAACAATCATATGACTGGTAATTTAAATTTATTTTCCAATCTAGATAAGTCAGTTCAAACTGATGTTACACTTGGAAATAATGTCCAAGTTATTGTTTTGGGAAAAGGTACTATTAGTATTTTAACCAAAGAGGGGGAGAATAAGTATATGTCTGATGTTTATCATGTCGAAGGTCTGAAACATAATTTGTTGAGTATTGGACAACTGATACAGAAAGGTTACAAAGTCTACATGGAAGACAATCACTGTGTGATTAAAGATATACGTCCAAGCAACCAGCTGATAGAAAGAGTGTGACTGAAAAGCAATCGCTTGTTTCCATTGAAGATAGTTCCAAACAATACAGAAGATGCATTCAAGGAAGAAAGTAAAGAAGAAGTTGCTCACTGCGACAAGAAAAAAAATGACAGCGTCAATTTTCAGGATGCATTTCAAACAGAAGTTCAGAATGATTCCTGGCTATGGCATTTCATATTTGGACATCTAAATTTTGGTGGGATGAAGCTACTGCAGAAAAAGAATATGGTAAAAGGATTTCCATTGATTGACAACCCAGATAGAATTTGTGAAGGATACATTTTTGGCAAGAAGCATAGAGAAACTTTTCCAGTTGGAAAGTCATACAGAGCATGCACACCACTTGAGATTGTGCAATCTGATATTTGTGGTCCAATAGACAACGTCCATTGGTGGTTGCAAGTATTTTCTTACTTTCATTGATGAATACTCAAGAAAAAAATGGGTATATTTTCTGGAACATAAATCTGATGCATTTAGTTGTTTTCAACAGAAGTAGAGTGGTCACCGCATCAAAATCATAAGGACAGATAGAGGTGGTGAATATGTTTCAAATGAATTCTATTTTTTTTCAAAACTCATGGCATACAGAAGAAAGTCATTGTGTGGTATACACCTCAGCAGAACGGTGTCACGGAAAGAAAAAACAGAACCATTATGGAGATGGTGTGCAACATGATGGAAGCTAAGAATTTGCCAAATGAATAATGGGATGAAGCAGTCACAAATGTTGTATACATCTTGAATCAATGTCCAACAAAGAGCGTGAAGAACAAGGTTCTTGAAGAAGCATGGACATGTATGAATCATTATGTGTCTCATTTAAAAGTTTTTGGTTGTGTCATATATTCTCATGTGCCAGATGAGCTAAGAAAGAAGTTAGACAAGAAGGGACAAAAATGTATTTTGCTGGCTATTCTAAAGACACAAAAGCATACAAGTTGTATGACCATGTCACAAAGAAATTAATTATTAGTTGTGATGTTCAATTTGTTGAAAATGAATCATGGGATGGAATCATCAAGAAGAATGTCAAGATTGTGTCAAATGTCGAGCATGAAGACATGCTAGAGGAAGTGGTTCAAACACCACAAGTAAATCAACCGGTCGCAGCACCCTCGACTCCCATGACACTGCAACATGGTTCAAAAAAAGGAATATCGACACAAGTTACAGCTCATGCTACACCGATAAGCAGACTAAGGGGACAATAGACTCCATCAAGTACTTTGACATCAACAGATCCAGTGAAGACAAGAAGTCCGCGTGAGATATATGAATCTGGTACACCAAATTCCTTCTCTGTTTTTGCATTGTTTTCTCAATAGATGATCGACTAACATTTGAGGAATGTGTTGAAGAAGATGTATGGGCACAAGCCATGGATGAAGAAATATAATGCATTGAGAAAAACCAGACATGGGAATTGGTTGATGTACCAAAAGATAAAAGTGTAGTTAGCATCAAATGGATTTATAATACCAAGCAGGATGTTGATGGGAATGTGCAAAATAATAGGGAAATAATGGTAGCCAGAGTGTTCACACAACAACCCGGCATAGATTTCAATGAAACGTTTGCACTAGTTGCACGCATGGATACAATAAGAACAGTTTTGGCCATTGTCACACAAAACAAATGGATTCTTTATCAAATGGATGTTAAGTGAGCATTTATGAATGGTTATATAGATGAGGGCTAATGCACAATCATGGACTCCTTTAAGGACACTTTAGATGCCACATAATACTAGAATAAACGGAAAACTATGATTTTAGGTGACAATTAGGGGTACTTCCCCAACTTATTTGAAGATGAAGTAAAAAGAGAAAAGATAGGTAATTGAATCAACTTTCATAATATATAGCATTTGTGCATAGAAAATGTGCGCAAATGATTATAAAATTAGTTTCTGTGAAAGAGGGTTTTCAAATTTTCAGCACATCTTAACATATATGTTTGTGTGGGTGCAGCAATATATGAGGTAAATGATGTCCATTTGGGATAAAATATTGCAGACATATAAAGGACATATGGGCCTAGTGCAACACTATTTATTCGGAATTTTTCATGAATTGTTTTTTTTATTATTAATTATTGAAGTCAGAAAAGCTTGAAATTAAAACCTTATGTGCGGGTGCAACACTTTAGGGGCAAAAATTAATGAAATCCTTGATTTGTTAATATAATATCACAGAGCTTGATCTCATCTAGTGCACCATATAGTTTTTATGGGAAATGGTGATGGAAATCAAAAGTTATATAACAAACAATCGATGTATGTATTTTTGAAAACTAACATGTGTCATTTAGAAAAATAATTATAAATAAATAAAACATAGTTTTGAAGGAAAAAATTATATATTCAGAATCATCATTTCGTACTCTACAATATCGTACATTTTCATAAAAAAATATTGTGTATGTCATATCAAAACACAGGATCTAATCTGAGCATATTGATAGAGTTCTAAAAGACAAGCAATAGCCCTATTTGATTTGTCCTAGCCA
>LPNX011116123.1:7201-31309 GCA_001517045.1 Pseudotsuga menziesii | reverse complement strand
ATATATATATATATATATATTTATGCATTGAGAAAACAAAAGTTTGTTGAATGCATGTATGACTGAAAAATAGAATGTGTGTATTTGCTTAAAGTAAATTGTGAATGCTGGAATGGTTAATTCCATGCCCAAGAATGGACACGAATGAGCTCATGTTCCTGTTGGGAAGGCATGAAAAATATGAAAGTCTCCTTGATAAGACTTGGACTGTCATGCCAATTGCGCAATTAATTGACTGATATTAATGCCTATATTATGCTTGGTCTAACAGAATTTCAATGATGCATTTCACAGGTGAGAAAGGTGAAATCCAGTGGTGCACATTGATAATGGCAGCAGACCAAAATTTGCTATACTTGGCTAGAGGTCTCCTTCAAATGATTTTTAGGACCCAAGAGAATCTTGGAGAGATGCTCAAGATACAGAAAAGGCAGAGTGAAATGAACCACCAGATTTTGCAAGACTCTATTGGTTTGCAAAGGGAGGTGAAAATCCTTCTGGTTGCAATCGACAAAGGAAAGGAAGGTGGATCAATGATGGGACATTCATCCAAGCGATCTATTGAGAAACGGTCCAGGCATGAAGAGTACTCAAAGGAAATTGAGCATGTAAAGATGAAGTAGCCAGTGAAATGCCGGGAATGCGGAGGACATCATTTACGCTGGTACTGTCCAACGAGGGAACATGAAGAGGGAAGTAGCCACAAAGTTCCTAGGCTTCAAGATAAGCCGAAAGCTGAGAACCAGTAGGAGAAGTTTGTGGAAGCCAAGGGGCTTGGTCTTGAATGTTCAAAGTAAATTATTGAACATGAGACAGATCTGCGAAATTTTGAAATTTTTGATGTGCAAATTGTATATGTATTCCTATATATTGGAACACCGAGGACGGTGTTATTCCAAGGGGGAGGGGATTGTGATGTCCCCGGTTTTGACCCCAGTTACATTAAAAGGTACATGATGTATATATTTTAATTAATCGTGGTGAGGAGCTAAAGGAAAAATCCCCACCATCGATTTGGTTGTGTATGTTTTGGCAATAGGGATAGTTGTCAATAGTATATCATGCTATCTGGCACATTATAGTTTTGGCATCATGTAAATACGCACATCAATTAAAATAAACCTACAGCCAGATACGACGGTGCAACATTGAATGAAAAGGGAATGATTCCTAAGGTTAAGGGTGGGGGGGTTTCCAACCCATGGGGGTCATTGGGAGTTGCCATGTGTCACCACCCTGTTTGTTTTGCTCATCTTCCCTTGTCTCATCCAACCACCACTTTAATGTTCTATTGAGTTGTTGAGGCAGTTATTGTTGGAAGTGGAGGGTGGCAGGACTGTCAGTCTTTGCCACACACTCACTCCACCAGCTGTCTCTCCACCTTCACGTGGGAAAGGGAACCATCACTACGTCACTCTCTTGGCCATTGGATTCACTCTCATGCAGGGATGCGTAGGGGGCCGGATAATCTTCCTCACTTAGAGCTGACTTAAGAACGGGTGCGATTTCTGTTTGGGGGTTTGCCTTTCTCTCTCTCTCGCATCGGTTACAAGTCGATGGTTGTGTTCTTTCCTCATGATCACACATAGAGTCGGCGTTTTTACCTCCACCATTTCCGAACTGTGAAGGATCACTGTGGTTTTCTTTTGTTGTTCATGGGATGTTTTTTTCCATATTTTGTTGGCCGCGTCCTTTCCCCTCATGCACAGATTGATTGAGAATTGGTTCTTTTCCCATTTTCATTTGTGTAACTTTCTTCAATGATTGCATTGAGGAATTGTGTGTTGTGGGCTTTTGGATGTTGGACGACTGTTGATTTCTACATCCGTTGGCTGATTTTTCCCTTGTCTATGCTGGGAGTTTTGCTTCTTCCCCAATTGTAGGATCTGTAAGGCTCTCATCGTTTCCTTATCAGATTGTGGTCTGTGTTTATGTCCTTCTTTTGTCCAAGATTGAGAATCGGACTTCTCCCCTGCTTTGGGACTATGTAATGTTGCCATAGTTTTCATTGTGAGTTTGGGCTGTCGATCTACCCTGGTTCTGGGTTGCTTCTTGGTTGTTGAGGCTGCAGACGTCTTTTGGGGATTGTTGTTGAGTTTTTTGGCCATGCTAGGGCCAAGAACAACTCTGGAGCGTGGTTTGACCTGAACTGTGTTTCACATTTTGTTTGGGGTTGTCACCCTGTTGTCTTTGCTTTCTTCACAGAACTGTGAGCTATTTGTTTTACTGCAGCATGCAGTGGTTGGTATTTGGACTATTGAGAGTAGGATTAGAGGCTGGGTATGCTTGAGAAAACTGGTGTTTGAGGCCACCGGCTTAGCATTTAGCCTTTCCTAGCTCCTTGATGGCTTGCTAAACCCTACTGTGTGGGATTGGATGATTGGTGTACCTTGGCTATGTGTAAGCCTGCTTTGACCCTTATTCCTCGATGAATCATGCCCAGCTCAGGGGTGGCAATGTTGCTGAGAGATTGATGAGCACGCTGGCCTATGGTTGGGTGGAACGTTGCAACGACGTAGCTGGTTGCAAGACGAGTTCCTATTAGATGAGTATTCTTATCCATTTTACTTCTGCAATTATATTTATTGATTAATGAATATGATGAACATGTGGCATGCTTGAATGAATGTTTGTTTGCTTCCACTATGTATATGAAGGATTATGCATCTTAGTATGTATTGTGTTTAAGCTTTTTATTTCAGCATTATATGCGTGTTCATGTTCATGGGATTGTTTGTCCATATGTTTGGTGTTAGTAGCATCCTTTTCACCGGTTAGAGGGTCGGGGACATGATAGAGTCAAACAGTAATGCCCAATCCCCAGTATTAAACTGATTTTGTTTGATAAATTTATCATGCCATTTTTTTCGTTGGTTTTGTATTAACATTGTTCTTTGGAGTGTATCTTATCTAATCTCATCTAACTCATTAATCTCTAAAACTTGTTGTTTTTGTGCTTCTTCGAAATCCATGCCTAACTGTAAATCCATACGAAAAGTCTTAACTTGGAATTCGATAGGTAAAAGAACTTTTTTTTCCATATACCAGCTCATAGGGTGTATTTCTAGTAATGTTTCTCCATGTTATTTGATAGGCCCACAAGGCCTATGAGAGTATATCTGCCCAGTCCTTATGATGTAGCTGAATAGTTTTGGTTAAGATAGCTTCCAATACCTTGTTGGTCAATTCTACCTAGCCATTAGCCTGTGGGTGGTAGGGAGAGGGCTTACAATGTCGGATGCCATACTTTGTGGTAAGTTCTTTAATCAATTTGGAGGTGAATTGAGAACCCTGCTCAGTGGCAATTTCCCTAGGCACACTAAACCAAGTAATATCTCTTCATATATAAATTCTACCACAGATTTCTTTGTGGCTCAAAACAAAGCTTTAGCTTCTACCCATCTGGTGACATGGTCCATGCAAACCAGGATATACTTCTTTTTGTGGGACATGGGAGAGATTGGCCCTACAAAATCAAGATCCCATTTCTCAAAAGGCTCAATCATGACCTGAGGCTGCAAGGGAATCTCGTCAGCTGATGTAGGTCCACCCATTCTTTGGCAACTGTCACATCCTCTAACATACTTGGCAGCATCCTTGAAATGCTTGGCTAGTAATATCTAGAATGAAACACTTTGTATGTTGTCCGCTTGTAAGAAAAGTGCCCACCAGATGGCCCATCATGGCATGAGTGGAGGACTTCTATCATCTCATCCTCCCATACGCATTGTCTGATAATAAGATATAGGCCAGTACAAAAAAGTCCATTGTCAACCCAATAGTAGTTAGAACTTTGTACTATAACTCGACATTTCTCATGTGGGGACAAGTGGTTTGGTAACTTCCCAGTTGCTAAATAATTAGCAATGTCTGTGAACCAAGGAGTTTGAATGGACACAACACATAGATGTTCATTGGGAAAAGTACCATCAACGGGTTTAGCACTATCATCATGTTGAATACAAGAGAGGAAATCTGCTACCAAATTCTCTCGACTAGGTTGATCAACGACGATGATTTTAAAATTTTGTACTAGAAGAATCCATTGGGTTACCCTACCATTGGTAATTGGTTTGTTCCTTAAGAATCTAATGGCAGAGTGGTCCATATGCACAAAAAATTCATATCATGTAATGTAATGGCGAAATTTGTTGATAGCATAGACTACTGCCAAAAACTATTTTTCAGTAACAATGTAATTCAGTTTGGTAGGGGTAAAATTCTTGCTAGAAAAGTAGATGACATAAGATGCTTGGTCTTCATTTTGACCTAGGACCCCTAAGTATTGGTGCCACTGATAACTTAGCATTTAATACCTCAAAAATACTTTGATAGGATTCAGTCCATTGGAATTCTGCATCCTTCATAAGCAGCTTAAACATTGGTGTAGCTATTTTAGTAAAATTTTCAATAAAACGTCAGCAGTAGCTTGCATGGCCAAGAAAGCTTCTTACCTCCTTTTTAGTTTTTGGAGAGGGAAGATCAACAATTACTTATATTTTGGCAATGTCTACCTTAATCCCTTGTGAACGGACATGATTCCCCAAGACTATACCTTTTGTTAATAACATTTTACATTTTTCGTGGCTAAGGGCTAGGTTTGTCTCTTGCCATCAGATTAGGACCTTTTCAATATTATCAAGAGCCTCCTAAAAGGTATTACCATAATCTATAAAATCATCGATGTACACTTCTACGCAGTCATGTATAAGATCATCAAAAATTCCTAAGACTGCACATTGAAAAGTGGTAGGTGCATTACATAGGCCAAATGAAAAAACTCTATAGGCATATGTCCCCCAGGGGCAAGTAAAAGTAGTATTATCCTAATCCTTATGTGCTATCAAGATCTAATTGTATCCACTATACCTGTAGAGAAAGGAAAAGTATTGTTTTTCAGACAGGGTATCTAGCACTTGTTTGATAAAGGCCAAGGGAAAATAGTCCTTAAGATTAGCTTTATTCACCTCTCAGAATTCAACTCAAATATTCCATTTCCCCATGAATTTATTTGGGAATACCACTAGTAGAGACACCCATTTACTGTCTGAGATTGGGTAGATGAAACCAGTATTGAGAAGTTTTTGTAACTCCTCTTTAACTATGTCCTTCAAAGCAGGATTCATCCTCCTCTGAGGTTGCCTTAAAGGTGGTATACTCACATCCATGTAAATATGGTGAATATAAGTGTCAAGGTGTATACCCTTCATATTGGTGTACTCCCATGCAAATTCTCCAGCTTGACTTCTAAGAATCTTAAGCAACTGCGCTTGTTGGTTTTCACTTAACCTTGCATTTATATGTAGAAATTTTCCAGGGCTGACTTCACAAGGTATGGTATAAGACCCTGTATGCTCTTCAATTGAAAATACACATGGTGTATCCACAAATGTTGAGAGGTCAAAATTTTCTTGAAAATCATCTCCAAAAATTTGATCGAATTGAGCAAAAGACTGAAGGAAATCTATACAAGTTCTTGAAGAAACAAATTAATTTAACACATTCTCAGTAGTTTTCTCCTAAAGTTCCCAGAAGTAGTAAATAGGAAGGGAAAGGTCTTCAAAATTTTCATCCCAAAAAGAACAATCTAACCACCACAAGTTTTTAGTTACTGGTTGTGCTGGGGGGTATAAAACAAGTTTCTACATAGACATGCCATTAGAAATGGTCATTTCCATGTCCCTACATCCTATACAGGCATTAGAAGTAGCTAGCCATGGTCTTCCAAGAATAATAGGATGTCCTTTATAAGGATCCTTTGATTCTACAACCATAAAGTCAACTAGGCATTCCCACGAAGCCACTGATACAATAATATCATCCAACACTCCCTCAGGTTTTATCGTGGTGCAGTCTGCTAGTTCTAGGATTAAAGGGGTAGGTCAGAGAAACTGTCCCAAATGTAAAATTTCTAAAATTGTGGTGGTCATCATATTAATAGCAGATCCTATATTGATGAGTGTATTTTCTATGGAAACATTATTTACAATAACAATTACTAATGGGCTCCTCGAATTTGTATATTTTGCAATTCTAGACTGGTTTGTCATACACTCAGACATCTCTCCTATAACATGAATTGTGAGGGGATATTTCTATTTCTTACCTGGTCATTTGATGTACAGTTCCTTTATTACCTTATTGGAAATTGGGTTTTCCTTAATAGCCTGAAATAGAGGAATTTTGACACAGATAGTTTTTAGTTCATTTAGAATATCATACTCAGGACAAATCACAGGTTTTTCTATTGCTAGTCGTTCCAGGAATGGAGGAATTTTTTGTTCCTGAATTGGTTCTTGCTGAGGATGGGTATGTACTGGAATTTTTGAAATATCCACATCCTGCAGAATAGCGTCATTCATGACTTCATTGGGGTCTTCTTCTTCTTCATTATCCTCACGAATGACGACTGATGACTTGGGTTTGTCATTCACAACTCTTCAAGATTGTAATTGGATCTCATGCATAGGTGCAGTCAAAATAACATAGGATGGAAGATTTTGCAACTCAATGCTGTTGAGAGATTGAGTTGTCTTATTATTTGGGTTAGGTATCGGTTGTGTGGGTAATAGTGTGGGTCATGGGGGAATTTCATTTTGGAAATGATGAGGTTGTTGTGCAATAAGGGGAACTGGAGGCACAAACCCAAGAAAAAGTTGTTGGATATTGGGTGGGTGCTGAGGATAAGGATAATTAGGTGTGGAGACAGGTGGTGACTAGGGATATACTTGTCCCCTCCATCCTTGCGGCCAATACTGATGCTGATCAAAATGAGGAGGAGGATGAGGGTACTGGGGTGGTTAGTTCTTCCAACATGAAGTGTTCCATTGTTGAGGTTGTTGGTAGGGATGGTAATAGGGTGGGGGATGTGGTAATGAATTCTGATATGTTGGTTGGTATCTAGGTTGCCAAGGCTTCCTAGATGTTTCACCAACATCCCCACTCTTATATATGTCTTGTAACCCAGGTAACGATGGGAAATTTTCTATTGTATGATCCTTCGTGAGAATGTGACATACTGAGATATCGTTCAATATGAATTCCCGTTGGGGATGCTTATTCCTGCATATTGGACAGAAAATTTGCATTTTGTGCGCTCCTCCTCTTGCCTCTTCCTAGCCTGTAAAGCATCTAATTGAGAACTCATTGCTCCTAAGATATTAGTTTTGAATTTTTCCAATAGGTTTCATAATTCTATCCTTATGACTCCACTAGAAGTAGAGGTATTTCCTTTTGGATTTCTATTGTAGGGTTCCTGAATATTTCTCCCAACTTTTCCCTACTTCTATAGTATTTTATACACATCTCACATATTTGTGCAAAGGTTTTGTGAGAGATAACACCCAATTCCATGAGATTAAGGGTTTCTATCAGGTCTTTTGAGATCCCTTAAAGGAAGAGTATATGTATTGCATCTTCTTGGAGGTCATTATATTTATACTTGTGTAGTACATAATTAAACCATTTGAGATAATCTTCTAAGCTCTCATCTTCAAGTTTTTGTATCTTGAAAATGTCGTTTCGAGAGTCTCTAGGTTTGCAATACTCTTGATATTTATGCAAAAATGGGGTTTTCATAACTTCCCAAGTTCTGATACTATACTCTCCTAATCCCATGAACCATATTAAAGCAAAATATTTTAGTGTAGCAGGGAAAAGTTTCAATTTTTGAGCATCTTGTAGATAGTTATAGCTTCTACAAAGAATGCCAAACTCAAACATAAATGTATCTGGGTCTTCATTACTCTTCCCATATAAAGTAGGTAGTGAAGAAGGAGGGATGTTTTTCATATTTACATCGCATGTAGTTTCTAGGATAGGAAATCCAAAGGTAACTTTAGTTCAATTTTTTGCTTCTTCTTCTTCCTCATCATTTCTATGATCTTCATTTTCTCCCTATCTCTCCATGTAGATTTGATTTTTAAAGAGAGTGTTCCTAGGAGGTTCCTTTCTTGGTGATAATGAGGCGTCCCAACGTTCTTTTTCAGGGGATATATTCCTCCGATGAGAGAAGTTGTCAGTCATGTTTTTATTAGGTTTTACAGGGAGGGTAGGTTCTACTATGGATGTCTCAATCTATGAAAGAACTATATTTGTTGAACTTCCAAAGAGATATTTTAAATGTGCGATATCAATAAGGTTAACGAAGTTCAGATCCCCGACTAGTGAAAAAGTTGTATTGTTAGGTTTTGGTACTAGTGGAGGGTTAAGGGTTTACAATGGTTGACCCTCTTGAACTTCTTTAGGAATGGGGTCTTTAGAACTTCCTTCCAGGGTTTCTCTACCTTATATGTCTCCTCCTATAAGATTTCTCGAAAGAGTCTCTTTAGGTTTCCAAGTAGAACTACTTTCTACATGTATCTTTCCATACCTTTCAGTTGAGTTAGTGGTTGGGGTGGCACGCCCCCCGTAAAGGTTAGTAGGAATTTTGACAGAGTTTTGGGAACTAGTTATAACATATCTACCTTTCTAATCTCTAGGTATGTTCATGAAAAATTCAACTTAAACGAGAACCTACAATACAATTATTATTTTTGGGTTTGGGGGTGCCTATTATAACAGATGCGCAAGTTCTTACCTCTCGTCTTACCACTCCCCCGCCATCAGCCTATTACTAAATTTCATAGGGAGACTCTACGTATTCTACCTTACAGAACAAGTCCTCGACAACAGAGCCAAAATGTTGGGTGTTTTATTGTCTTAATGAATTCACCAAATACTTAATTTATCGACTAGGGTTTGTAAAGTTGGAGTTGACACAAAATATATGCTAAGGTAGAAGGGTACCTAGGATATCGTAGAAATATTTTAATAATGAAAATATCGAAAGATATTTCAAAATGAAAAACCGAGTAAAACTTCAGAAATAAAACTACTAAGTTAATTACACTTGAACAAATCCAATAGATCAGAGTAGTATCAATATATACTACTCTACTCTATGAACAATAACTAAAAAGATATAAACAATACTATTATAAGAAACAAGACTTGATCAAAATTAAAGTACTATGTATAGTGAAACCTATTGATCAATTATTCACCTTCTAATCTAGGAATTAGAGAGTCTATGAACAAGTTCAAAACCCTATTAATGAAATGATTCAACTTATAACTCACTATATGAAAATAAGAAATTATATTATCTGAGAAAATATTACAACTAATTAATATACTTAATATATTCAATAGTTAAACTATACATGCATTTAACAAATACTCAAAACTATGATAAATGATCTAATTCCATTCCCCTTGAGGATTCTGAGGATATGTGTCAAATGTAATAGGAACTGGAAAAGGTGTATCGAAATGAATTTCAAAGGTAACAAGGAAACTGAACAGAAGTAAATCTAATTTAACCTCTACAAACATATGTAAGCTAAAAAGTGTCCAATTACAAGTGATTGTAAACATTGTAATCTATTGTTTATCCATAAGCAAATGACTCCAGTTGTGCTACTTAATACTGATTTGAAATGAGATGTTATTAACAATTAATATATTAATCAAGAAACCAAGAACATGTATTCCCAATGACTACTTTGAAGTTGGAGGTATGTTATCCTATAAAGGTAAAGCATGAAACAAATTTAAGGAAATCTAAGCATATGCAAATGATTTGGAAATAAATGTAATCTAGAAGAAAGTAGAAAACTTAATAAAGATATTTTATTTATGAAACAAGTCCCATCCGATGAACATCTTTATTAACTATGTGAATGGAAAAAGAAAATCTTATGCTTGAACTAAGAAACCATAAAAACTAATGTGATTCAGAGAATGAAATTACTTAATAAGAATGAAGTAAACTAAGTTAAGGATGAAACTAACAAGTTCTAGATTAATAACAAGTTTGGAAATCAGATATAAAAGATCAACTACATAAACATAATCTAAGAAGTAAACTAAGGCAAAGTTAAAGAAATGAACGAAAACTAAGGATGAATATGAAGCTTTAATTGAAATCCATATGGTGTAGAACAAGGTCCTAATTACATGTATAAATGCTGATCAATTACAAGAAATATTACAATTCGAAAATCTAAGAAATTGAATCATGAATAAGCATAAAAACAATGCAGAAAATATTAAAGCCCGTATGACAATCCAGATGATAGTCTGAAAGATAGTCCGAATGATAGTCTGGATGACAGAAAATGATATAAACTAAGAGAATAAGTAGACTAAACACTCTAACGTCAGTTGGTTTATGCATATGAACCTGCAGTGCAAGGAAAATAGTAAATAGACTGTTTAAAGCTGAAATAACAAGAAGTAGCTTATACTAATCATTATCTAAGGAAATAAACTATTTCTATTGCATAAGAAAACACGGCTGAAATGTAAGTGAAACTAATCTATAGCTACAGGAAAATAATCAGAACTAATTCCAACTACAGAATGAACTTGAAACATTAACTGGTTAACTTTATCTAATTACAAATGAACAGACTGAAAGCAAACTAAGAGAAACTATGCATGATCGGTCGTTCTAGATTCTGAAAATGTAAATTATATTAGCAAGAGGAAAAAAATTACAGAAAATAAAACAACATCTATAGGAAACCAAGTTGAATGAAAAATAAACTATTTACTTGCAGAAAAGAAATACAAAATATACACAAAAACCTCTAGTTGTTGAGGGGCCCTTCTCAGCAATCAGGGATTTGAAGCTAAATCAGCTTAATCGCCAACAATACATCAACAACTAAAAACTAGAAAATCCCATTAACTGAAAAAGATTACAAAGCATTTTCTAACTCAACATTTCTATGCATAAAATTATTGTCATGTTTCTCCACCAGAGGTGTCTTTATATAAGTTTTACAATAAGAACAAGGTCGACCCTTTCAGTGGTTGACCTCTCTAAAAATAGAGGTCTTAATTGCTACAGAAACGGCTCAGCACAACACACTAACAATCTGCCTAATTCCACGGGTGTTGGTTCTCCTTGACACGAGCAGTTGTGCATTGATTCCCTTTTACGTGTGCAGAGGATGCATTGTCAAGCTGGGCGGACAAGAACATGGATCTTCTAGAACGAAGGCTCATGAACCATGAGGGACATGTTTCCAACATAACCCATATCATGGTTTTTGTCTTTATTGCTCCGGAATATTCCAACCAACGAATCCAATGGTGCGAATAGAGGGCTGAACGATGGTCCAAATGTGGCTAGGCATATTCAGCGTGAACACTCATCTAAATGAAGGTCCAAATGACGACCACAACCTATAGAACAAAAACTATATGCCAAGCACGTCTAGAAATATGAGATAATTTTTAATAAACCATAAAATGATGAGATTTAATCAAGATTCAAGTGATATGTAAATAACTTCATACCTATGTCTAATTGATGGTCTGAATAGCAAGAAGTATGGATTAATATGCCAAAAATGACAAAATTAGTGCCATCAGAGTACGTTTAATGGAAACAAATGATGACAAAAATGGACATCAACAATCCGCACAAATTCTCCACTTTCCATTCTTCTTAGGAACAACAACTAATGGAGAAACCCATTGACTGTTAGAAATAGGGTATATAAATCCTACTTGTAACAACTTTTGCAGTTCTTCTTTGACTATTTATTTCAGTATAGATTTCATCCTTCATTTAGGTTTCCTTAGAGGTCTTATGTTGTTATCTATGTAAATATGGTGAGTACATGTTTCCTGATGAATACCTGGCATGTCAGTGTACTCCCAATCAAATGCTTTGTGATACTTATTTAGTAATGCAATCAATTGTTCTTCTTGTGATAATGTAATATGTACACCAATATTTAAGTATTTTCCAATATCGATTTCAATGGTTTTGCTTTGAGAATTTTTTATTGAGTGAATAGAAAAATATAATCAAATGATGTTTTGAAAGAATCAATTGTGCAATTTTCTTGAAAAGTTTGGCCTAAAACTTGATCTGCAGCAATATATTGCATCTTCCTTAACTATTTAGAGATATCAGGTTCAAAAATAAAGTAATCTAGCAAATCTTCATTATTCTCCTCTCGAAAATTGAAAGCTTGATTAATACTTAAGATAGGCTGAATAACTTCTTGTTTTTGCTCTTTTGTTTCGTTAATCCAAGATAATTGATTTGTCATAGAAGTTCTTTGAGCAGAAGGATAAAGTGTAATTTGTTTCCTTTCAGTCCCATGTGAGATAATCATATTTCTTGCTCTGCCACCAATAAAAGCATAAGTTGTAGCTAAACAGGTTCTTCCAAGTATCTGTGGATGTCCCCCTAAGTTAGATTTTGGTTGAAGAACCAAGAAATCTATAGGATACTCCCAAGAATCCGGAGAAACTATGATATCTTCAAGTATCCCTCCTAGTGCTATTTTAGATCTATCAGCTAGCTCTAGGATTGTAGTGGTTGGTCTAAGATTCTTCCAATCCATATATTTCATTGTTTACAGTGGCATTAAATTAATAGCTGCACCTAAGTCAATTAATGTTTTTGAAATTGAAAAGTTGTTGATTGTTATTATTACCATTGGAATTCATGGATCAACATATTTCTCAACAAGAACAATTTTTGACATTAAGCCTACTAAATTTCCAAGTACATGAATTGTTGGTGGATATTTCTTTCGTCGGCTAGTCTTGTTTAAACATAACTCCTTAATTTATTTTGTATAGATTGGGATATCCTTAATAGCTTAAGATAAGGGAATTTTTACACAAACATTTGTTAATTCATCTAAGACATCAAATTCAGCAAGAGAAATTGGAAATTTTTCCTTAACTAAACTTTCTGGAAAAGGGGGTGTTTGAGGTATATCATTTTATCATTATGAGTTTGTTTGTTTAGCTGCAAATTTTCTGTATTAGATATTTTTGGAATTTTCTCTTTTTCTGTTTGTTCCTCTATGAGAAGAGGGATTCTTTTTCCAAAAATTTTCCAGACCTCAAGTGGATATTTGAAATGGGAAGGGTCGAGTATGAAACTGTTGTTCCTTCATCAATATTATACATGGGTTTTTCCACTCTATTATTAGGATTTGGTATTGGCTAGGATGGTAACTGAGTTGGTCGAGGTGGAAGTTGGTTAGATGGGATATAAATTTGTTGGGGTTGGGTTAGTTTAAGAGTAGGATTTGGTTGTGGAGGAAATGAAGGTTGAATTTGCTGGTATTGTGGGTAAGCAAAAGATTGTTGGTAAGGCTCTGGGTAAACCTGCTGATATGTTTGGTTTCCATTAGCATATCCTCACCAATTTTGAACGGGATGATTTTGGTTTGGATGAGGAGACAAAGCCTGCCAAGGCATAGGTGCATTCCATGCATTTTGAATAGGATATTGATAATTTGGAAAAAATTGTTGCATAGGGTCTTGAGACATACCTGGAAAACGTGGTTTCCATGGTATTTTATGTGACATAAGGTAAAGATACTCCATGCGTTGGATTTATTCCACTCAAGATGCTTGTAATTCTTTCAAACAGGAACATTCATTAGTCTTATGATTTTTTGCACATAACCCACAAATCTAAACATTATTTAAAGGACATTTCTTCAATTGATGTTTCTTCCTACATTTAGGACAGAAAATTGATAGAGATTGATCTTGTTGATCTTGTTGTTCTTGTATTTTCTTAGTTTTTAAGACTTCTACTTGTGTCCTTAAATTACTCATAATATCAGCTTTAAAATCCTCTAACAAGCTTCCAAACTCATCTCTTGCTATACTTCATGTTGCTGACTTAGTTGTCTTTGAAGTGATATCTCTTTTCCCTTTTCTGGCTCTTCCTCTTGAATACTTTTGACATGACTCTGTAATTTCATCAAATGGTAAGTAGGAAACATATCCCTTCCCCATTACATTAAGAAAATCAAGATACTCATCTTGGACACCTTTCAAGAAGATACGGTTCTAATGATGTCTGAAGTCAAAGAAGTATATTTGGATTTTTATACATTACACAGAAATCTTTCAAGATATTCTTCTAACTGTCATTTTCTTGCTGAGACATCTTAAAAATATCATCTTTTGAATCTTTATATCTATAATATGCTTGATATTTTTTAAGAAAAATATTTCTCATGTCATCTCAACTAGTTATAGTGTGTTCTCCTAAACCCATGAACCATTTCAGTGCAGCAGTTTTAAGAGTAGCAGGAAATAGGAGAAGCTTATGTGTATCATCAGTATATTCATAGGTGTGACATAAATGATCAAATTCAAATAAAAATGAATCGAGATCTTCAGAAGTCATACCATAAAAGTTATGTAAAATAGATGGTGGAATGTTTTACATTTTTACCTATTCTCCTAGGATGATACTAAGTATCTAATATTAGAAATATAAAGGTAGTATCCTGTTCTTCTTCATTTCCTCCGTATTCTACTCTTTCGTCTCTCCCATTTCCTTTGTTTTCATCTTCCAACCTTCTTTCATACTCTCTTCATTGTTCTAGAGTTGGTCCTCTAAATACTTCTTCCTTAGCCATTTCTCCTTGTTTGTTTTCCATATCCATCCCTCTTTCATACTCTCTTTGTTGTTCTGCAGTTAGGCCTCCCTTATTAGAGGTTTCTTCCTCATCTATTTTGAAAGTATCAATAGTTGTTGCAATGGATCCTTTCTTCTTAGATGAATAATTCTCTGTTATCTCTATTTTTGGGGGTTTTTTTAACAAATTTTCCTTTTTCGTTTCTCTGTCTTGTCATAAAAAAAACTAAATTCTGCTCTATGTTTTTGTATCTTTTTAAGCAGACTAAACTTCCTAAGTCTATTTATAAATATGCTTCCCTGGCAACAACACCAAATGTTGGCCCAATCTACTGTCATAAATCAAATATTAATTTTTAAATGTCAACCCAGTATCCTAAGACTTAGAATCATATCCAACATATATGGACTTAGAACTAGGCTAGTTTGAAATCTGCGATGCTTCATAAAACCTAAATCTGTTTAAATGCTATAAGTACAAAATTACCAAAAATCACTTACAGTAAATGTATACATTGGTAATTTTTAAGTCAACCGCATCTAAAACATGAATTATAAAATGTAAAAATCATAAAATCTAAAACAATGCTATTCCATTGCTGAAAACATAAAACTTTGAGCCCTTTTACAAGAACTGCCAATCCACAATATATTTAAATTTTGCAATAGCATAATATTTTTAAAATAGAACTAAAACAATTTCTACAATAACCTAGGAAACATATGCTACTTCCAAATAACAAACCCTACCTATATCACACAGTCTAAAGCTCACACACATTCAAATTGAAATGACATTGTATTATCGAATGTGCTTTCAAAATTTAATTGAAAAATGTACCAAAAAATGCATCTATAAGAAAACTACAGATATACTAAAATGCATCTATAGGAAGAACTGAAATGTGCATCTACAGGAAAATAGAAATGTGTGTCTACAAGAAAACTAGATGTAGTAGGGATTTCTCCCTAGCTACGAGCAGGAACGACTACCTTCCGTCTATTAGGACGGAAGGGTAGGGTTCCTATGGATGCAAAAAAACCATGCAAGGAAATGTTAGCTCTAAGCCAGAGAAACCCTACAAGAAAATGCTAGAAAAATAAGAAATGGCTACAAGAAATCAAAGGAGAACCTGCAGCAAACTATGAGCAAATAAACCGACAAATAAACATGATCTAGAAAACCAAACTATCAACAAAAACACATGGTCATACCTTCAACCTTTGTAAACAGGTCACCATGCCCTAGCTTTGGAAGCACCTCTCTATGAAATGGGGTTTTGGCTTGTGGGATAATGTTGCAAATGGGAGATAGGGGTGAATGGCTTGAGAGATGTGGGTCTCAAGGCACTAACATGGGAAGCATAACTATAGGGTGAGAAGGAATCTTTTGAGAGTGACCCCCACCGCTCTATTTATAGTTTTTTCTTGAGATTTTTGGGTTTTAAGCCCTTGGTCAGAACTTTAGCCTCTTTTTTGGGATTTAAGCCCCTTTCACCCAATTATTAGCTCCTTTGAGGGGTTTTATCCCCTTTTTGGAGGTTTTAGCCCCTATGAGAGCTATTTTGGCTCTTTTTAGGGGTTTTTAATCCCTTTCTATGTTTTCTGAACCTTTGCAAGGGTGTGGGGGTCAAATGAGGGTAGTGAAATATATGCCTTTGGGTGGTGTAGGTCATGTAGAGATAATCAGGTAATTTTTTGGGTGAACATATTTCCCCCTTATATGTGAGGATAAGAGCTCATCGTATGGCTGATGGACATCATAGGATTTCTGGGGAGAGGTGGTGCATCCTAGGATGGGGCATGGTGGCTTTTGGTTTTTGTATTAATATTGTTCCCATCAATGGGTGAGATACAAATAATGTGTGACATGTATATGGACGAGGCGGGAATCCCCATTCTTGTAACGATGTCGAAAGAATAATGTGATCAAAGCTCTAAAATGAAAGAGTCGATCATGTAAAACTATTGTTACATAGTGGTTTCCTCAATAAGAGGTTGAATACAATACTGATATGAATAACTACTACATTGGACCTATGGAATTCTCATGGAATGCTATATCTTCATGACTGATGGTCTATATCTGGAATGGTACATAGTTGTAGGGACCCATTGATGGAGAGTTAGGGTCTCTATGGTACAAATATGATGCATCAATCATAAATATATATAGAAGCACTGCTCTGGGGCTTCTAAACACTGTCTCCAATGCAACCTGGAAATCACAAGGGACATGAACCTATTTGGGTCCCTCAAATAGACTCATCAATGTGCTAGATTCAGGTGACATCCGAGGTCTTCGACCAAATACTGCATGGACCAATACCCTGTACAAATCTCAACAGTGCGATGATGTAGCTGTAGTCAAGCATGTCAGATACAACCATCTCGAGAGGCACTGAGGAATTCTCTCAAGTGGTCCAAGGAAATCATCAATGAGGTTAATGAAACCAGGATATAAGGACCTCTGGGTCTATCCTCTAGAATATGTGTGTTGTCGTCAACAAAGGGAGACCTACAATTGGCCAACAAAATGGTGTTTCCTTGACCATAAGTGCGAGGGAGATAGCCAAAATATGTGAGAAAATCTGAGGACAGACCCATTGAATGGGCAGGAGAGGAGTTGAATAGGGGTAGGGAATCAGGGGGGACTCAAAATTCCTTTGTTCAGAGTATGACCACAAGGTAGACCATGCATCAACTGAAACTGACTCATGGGAAAGGGATCATAGTTGTAATATAGGGAATATAACTACAGATGGGAAATACTTGGGGGAGGTAGACACTTGTGTTATTGATGGGATCCAAGGAAGACACATCACAGAATACTCTGAACAAAGGCGACCCAAAGTGAGAATGTTGTCAAATTGTTGTATGTGCAGTGGTGTCTAAAGACACCGTTGTGGTACAATCTCGTGGATTTTTAGCGAGCCCAAGAAAGTAAATGCTCGATGGTGCTTTCAATTTTAGAGAGTCTGAAAGCATGAAGAAGACTCCAGTGGGGTCTCTTTTTCGTTGATAGTATCCTGTGCCTGAAAAAGGTTAAAAGTGTACATAGGAGAGCTCGCCCATCCTTTGGGGGATGGGAGACTTATTTACCATTGATAGTCCAATCAGGCTGGAAAAGGTTAAACCTATATTGACTAGACGGTCATTCAAATACCTTTACGAGCATGAATGAAACCAAGTTTGCTCAGCAATATTTTCTTGATGAGAAGGATGGAAAATAGCTTAACAGTAACCCATGGTGAGCTTTTCCATAAAGTTCGTCCCCTCTGCCCGAGAAAGCATAAAAGGATGTAGAGGGGAACGATATTGGATTTAATGTGCCAAGGTGGTCCTTTTCAGATGGTAGTCTACATAGTCTGCAAAAGGAGATAAATGAGACAATGTAGATGCCCTTTCCTATACTTTAACATGTAGGAAAGGAAGCAGTGGCATTCAACAATCTTTTCATTCTTTTAGGAGTAAGAAAAGAGCTTAACAGAAACTCCATTATGGTCAACCGATAGAGGGGGAACTGAAGGTGCCCCCCTCTCGAGACTATGGATAGTGGTCCAAAGGTAATCCGTGTAGTATGGATGGAGCAGGTGACTCTTGAACATACCAATACATGCACAGGAGATTGCGACAAAGGCACGTGAACCAGTGCGACAGAGGCACACAAACTGAGGTGGCTCTCGGAAAGAGGTCAGGAGAGTCTTATGTGAGTCGTGGTGGATGGACTGGCCTACATATGATGTGAGTGTAAGTCCAGAGGCAGTTATATGCCAAATACATGCAAAATGATGTGCCTTCCGAGAGGTGGTCTGGAACCCTGCTTAAGTTGAGGTAGGCATATGTGACAATTATATGCTGAAATAATAAAATGATGTGCCTTCTAGGAGATGGTTCGGGATCCCGCATGAGTTGCGGTAGGTAGGTGTGATGCAAGTACAAGTCTGGAGACACTCATATCACAATGTGGTACATAAATTGAGGTAAATATCAGGAAGTGGCCCTGAAAATTACTTATTAAGCATGAGATGATGGTCTCATTAAAATATAGAGGATGGAATCTTGAAACTGGTGGTGTGAACGACATCCCAAATAGACCCCGTATGTCCTTGTTATGTGGAAAGGAAGAAAATAGGTCAAATGGGACCTATAAATGGGTGGGGACCACTTTGTGAAGTGTCATTGTCATTGTTCACTGCTGAGTATGAGAGGAGGTCCCTGAAATTCATTTGTTGTTTTCTCCTGTTTCGATCGGTGGTTTCGAGATCTGTGACTTGCAGGTAAGATCTCTTGCAAAATCTATCTTTTTTAGTGGTTTAATTTTTGGATTTTCCCACCTGGGGGACCTCTGTGAGCTTGCTAGGGCTTCTACAGGCTAGGTCACACTTTTTGTGGGTAAAGGAGCAACTGGGTCACTCATTCTATCCAAACAGGTGTGTCTAGGTCACTCCTATCGGGCATAAAGGAGTGATCTGAGGTCGCTTTTGTGAGGCTGAAAAGTGTGAATTAGTCACTTCTGTGAGGCTGTTTTGAGTAACCTGGTCACTCTTTTTGGCTTGAAAAGTGCGACCTGGTCCCTGGGTGGCCTTTCCATTGAAATTTGTGGCTAACAATTGTGTTATGCTTGTGCAAGATTCTTGAGACTAAGTGGTGTGAGAGAGACTACAAATACCTTCGGGAAGAGGCATTACGGGATGAGAATTTGCATGGTGTACTGGCCTATTGTGGGATGCTGAAGTTCATGTGGATTCCCCTGATGAAGAGCTTATGTCTACTGTAGCAGACTCTGGTGAGCTTCTAGGATATTAGGGAGGATGATTTCATGATCCAGGGGTAGCGTGTTGAGATTACGTTGTTGGATCTGTATTTTTTTTACTGGGCTCTCGATGTTGGGATTCGTTGGTGACTTGGTGCCAGTAATGCCTCATGGGGAGATGTTGGAGGAGTTATGTGATAGGAATTGTTACGCTACTATGTATGTACATGGTACACATATCTTGACGTGTGATATTGAGGACTTGTCGACACAGGCTATGGCGAAACTGGTGCTGCATGTCTTGGGTTCCACAGAGAACCATAAGATATCGGGAGGGTAGCTGTAGATGGTATAGCATGCCATGAGGGGCACTTACTACGAGTGGGCCCAGATGTACCTTCTGACGGTTTGGCGTCAACTGAACCATGCAAGGGAATCTAGGAGAGGATTTTGTTTTGGCTCTTTCTTATGTGCTTTCTTTTTTGAGAAAGTATCTACTGTGTGTCCGCATAAGGCAGTGCAGGATAGTGGTCTGCGTGAGCTGTGGATGCATAGATGGTGCCAGATGATGGTGTGAGAGGGCAGTGGTAGAGTGGGATGCTTCTTTAGAAAGGATTTGCTAGAGCAGCGGTAGCATCTCCCAGCAGTTATTGAGGAGTACCTGTATGCAGGTATGGACTATCATGGGGACCCTGAGATGCCTCGACTTCCAAGCCAGGCATGGGGACCAGCTAGTATGTATGTGTGATGTTTTTGTGTCCATATGTATACATAAAGTAGTTTAGATGGTTTATAGTTGTATGATTATATCCATATACTTATGGTGTCTTTGTTTGCATATGCAGATATTGGTCCTCTCCTGCCACCTGGGTATCGGAGGAGGGTGGTCGCGATTGCGGAGGCAGCGGTCCCTACGGGGAACCCTCGTAGGAGGTGGCGGGAGGAGGATGCTATTTTTCTGCATTTGGAACGGCTTGCTAAGGGGATCTCTAATGTAGGCTGACAGTGTTTAGACAATGAGATGATTTTCGCCATTCACAGTGTGCCTCCAGAGTGGACCCCTTTGATGAGGAGGATGGTCATGGCCCGCAATTATGTTCATTGCGTGGTGCAAGGGGATCTTCTTGCAGAGGATGATGAGTCCTCTGAGGAAGGTGATGACACTGAGCCAGATGATGAGGAGGAGTCTGGGTCAGACTAGCAACCAGTGGGGCTTCCCCTAGTGCATTGGTGCACTTCGGATTTTTTGTATCGCTATGTATATTCAGCTGAGAAAGCATGTGTAGCTTCTCATTTTGTACTGGACATATTTTGGACATGCGATATATATATATATATATATATATTGACGCACATGGATGCACTTTTTATGGTTTTATATGTGAGTCTTTTTATGATGATGTGAATGAAATACTAGTATGTGATGTATTTTTACATGTGTATGCATGTTTATATATGATGATGGATGATGTTGTTTTTTGTATGTTTTCTATGTGCAATGATGAATGTCCCAATTTAGAATATCATTAGCCATTTGATCCACTAAACTATTGAGGTTTCTGGGAACATGTGTGAATGTGATGGATTCAAATGTTCTAACCATCTGTTTAGTGCGCAGGAATTTTATAAAGAGGCAAGGATCACGTACAAAGTAATAGTTGTTCAACTGAGAGACAAGTTGCTGGGAGTCTAAGAAGACATCGAGATGGTGGATGCCCAAATGGAGGGTGGCGACCAAGAGGCCGTTGACACCATCATATTCATCCTGGATGTTGGTTGCAATGCCAAAATGGAGGGCGGTGACCAAGAGGCCGTTAACACCATCATATTCCGTCGATATGAATTAACTCATGCGACAGGGAGTAGATGGCCCATGCAGCCGAGGCGAGGTTCAAATACCATATGTTTGCTCCATCAGCAAAATGTATCAACGCAAGGTAGGATCCATCTGGAGAAATCAAGGAAACACTACGTAAGACTCACTTTGAAAAAAAATGTGTAAAACAAAGAAGGACAAGACTATGTTACAAGCTGAACTGCACATCACTTAAAGAGGTGATGTTAGAGGGAAAGTGGTTTGGACTTCAAGGGGATCAGCAGTCATTCCTTTGTGTGACATGATGAACCCTAGGAGATGGCCCGTTGGGACATAGAAAACACACTTGAAAGGGTTTGAGCGGATTTTGTACTTGCGACATTGCAGGAAGGCTTGCGCAAGTCATCCATGTGTTGTGCTTCCTTCTGTGATCGAGCAATGAGGTTGTCAAGATAGACCAACATGATGTGAATGAGGTCGCGGAAAAAGTATGTCATGGTATGCTGGAAGGTGGGTCCAACATTCTTTATACCAAAAATAATTACACTACTACATTTCGACCAAAAATCCGACGGTAGTATTGTCGGATTTTTGACACTTTCCCGTCGCATGTACGACACTATGATTTTTTTTAAGCATCGAAAACTTTGCGTTGGTTATCCGACATCTTTCGAAACCATCGGTTAAGAAACACCTCAGTTTACCGTCGGTTAAATGTAAAGCATCAGTTAAGCGACAGACTATCTTCGACGATAGTGAATTTTTTTTGAGAAAATAACCTTCATGCCGTCGGTTAAGCAACAGAAAGGCTGTCGATTAAGCGACGGTAGTCAATTTAAAAAAAAAAACTTAATTCCGTCAGTTAAGTGACGGCTATAGCCTTCATGTCGTCGATTAAGCGACAGTTATAGGCGTCGCTTAACCGACGCTTGTGTGTGTTTTTTTTTTAAATACAAAAGCATGTGCTTTACAAAATGTCCATCTAGTAACTAATGCCAATCAAAATAATGTGAATATTGACGATGCAATTGTGTGTGCATAATGTTACCCATATCCAAGTATAAGGAGTACATTGATTAGCTATAACCATGCAAGTTGATACAAGTAAATAACATATGTCAAATACTACAGGTATAGTTAGTGTTGTAATGTATGGAGAAGCTTACTGTTCTGTTCTATCATTACTACTATAACAAGGATATCAGATTAGTAATGGTGATACTACATCAGTATTGGTAAGGTTGATCAAGCATGATACCTACCCAGCTTAATTAACTAGGTGCTTGTACTCAGCTTCATGATTACACTGGTGAAATGAGCAATACATATCGTTCTTTCCATAATTGAGCTTGATTGAGCTCAGTTCTTAGCTGAATGCTTACTTATATAGTGGGAGTAAGCCTAGCTTTCCCTATGATATAGCTGTTATTCTACTCTATTCAACTATGTGTTTATCCGTATAGAGCTTACATATCCATATTAACTCACATATGGTTAAAGATAATGGTAATCACTCATTCCAATCACACTTAGTACAAAACATTATGTGGTTTCACTAATGGTGCTTGTGTTTCCATAAGAGATACATGCTATATTACGTTGATACTTAAAAATCACTAGTACTAATCAGCTTAGTAAGAACCATCATAACTAGCTTATACTATCCATTATGTTCGAGCATCATTGATTACTAGAAGCTTACTAGTTAAGATCAGCTTACAGCTTGGAGGTTATGTTTGAATAGTGGTAAGTTAAACATGACCCTTGTAACTATCAGTATAAGTACCATTGTATTCATTACTTAAACTTACTGCTTTTATTACACTTATCTGTTAGATCTGTTCCCATTAAGAGCTATAATCATATAGGTAACTAAGACTATGTATTAAGCAGCTTACTGTTAATTAGGGTAGTACTAATGGTAAACAAGCATAAGCTTGTATGGTTACAACTGCTTGGAACTAGTACAGGATCATTGAGTTAGTAGAGTAGCTGGTATCCATAATAATCACGAACAAAGAGAGAAACCCTTGTAATGATAAGGGAAATTAGAGCTATCGTAATAAGAAAGCATAAGTACTATCACCTTATCGAAGCTTAACCTAATCATCTCTACACAATAAAGCACTTACCTTTATAACACTACAAGGTATAAAACTCATAAGTATACCATAACCAAGCAAGCTCATTTTAACCAATGGTTACCTGTAAGCTCAATACATCTTGGTAATAGTTATATCCCTAATCATTGCCCTTACTCTAAACTGAGATAATAAAAGCATACTAGTCATTAACATGGACTGTGTTTTCCTAATTAGTATAGAGTTTATTCCACTATTCCTAAGCATAGGATCATAAGTATTGCTGTATCCTGCTAATGTATAACCTTAACATGGTATGAAACTTACTTTATACAGTACTTTATTACTACAAATATGTAAGAGCTACTACTTAAGTGATACTGTTGGTACTAGCTACCTTATTCCCTTAATCAGTTACATGACTAATTACCATTGTTACATTCTACTCATATCTGTTACAGTACAGGATTTATTTCCATATGTTCCAGGTTAAACTCATATAAATTACTAGAGTGTGTGTATAAATTCAAGCACAGTAAGCAATGATACTGATGTGTGATCTCTACTCTATTCCCATAATCTTCATACTAGTAATTCACCTAATCACTTGTTGTAATGCAAGTAATAGAGATACTACACTATTCCTGGAAATTAGTAACATGAGATAAGTAAACACTATAAGCTAACACGTAATCAGTGTTTAAACTCTTATCCTATTCATGGATCTACGTATTTTACCTAATTATCTATAACATGTGATTCTGATAGAATGTGAATTAGCGAGATAATCCGGTGTGTAAGGATTACCTCCTTTCGGAAAGCAGCTGGTTCTTCCTATTCTACGAGCTATGCTCGTAAAGTTTCTTTATTCCTATTGGTGGCTGGCGGTGTTGTCCTGGCTTTTATCCTCCTATGAATCCCATTGATTGTTGGGATCTGGGTTGGCAATCGCATATCTGGCAAACCCAGTTGAGCCAAAACAGAGGAATCCTAG
>LPNX011116121.1:7105-21597 GCA_001517045.1 Pseudotsuga menziesii | reverse complement strand
GTATGTACACACACACACACACACACACACACATATATATATATATATATGTATGTATGTATATACATACATATGTATATATGTGTGTGTGTATACATACATACATACATACATATATATATATATATACACACGCACACATTATACATTATATGTACATGTACATGTACATATATGTGTGTGTGTGTGTTCCAGAGAAAAAAAATCATTTTACTCAATATGAATAAACATAGATTTTTCTACAAACTTACATCATCTTTTTCTGCCTTCCAGGCTACATTACATTAGCTTGGCACACATCCTTTTGATCTTTTTTCCTACATACAAAACTTAGCTCTCTACCTCCCAACCCAGTCTTACATTAGCTATATCATCTTTAATTCATTAAGAAATGTTCCATGACCTTCCCATCTCAATGCTCCTTGACTTCAATTACCCCAAGCTGAAGAGCCAATGCCAATTTGGATAATGCATCTGTGTCTGCATCTAATTCTCTATAAATGTGGGCGTAAGAAACTTTATCTAAAGAAGAAACTAGTTCTCGAATCACAAATAGATTATATTGAAGATGGGGATCCCCAATCTGGGTCTTCCCTTTGGACCAATCAATTGCCATTTTAGAATCACCAAATAGTTGAATCCTTGAAACATTTTTACTCTGCGCTACATTGAGGAAAAACCATAAGGATGTGAGCTCCACTTTATTGTTTGATGCTTGACCAGGGGCGAATTTAATGCAAATTTTTATTGACTATGAAACATATAGCACTCCCCTAGCTCCACTAAGTGGCTGCTCCCCTTGACTATCCTGGCATTGTCGAATACTGCCTAGAGGCAACTCCTATCAATCTCCAGGTTCACAATTATGTGTTTCTTACTCAGCTTGGTAGAAACTTTATGTTCCTGAACTTTCTGCAATAGAAATGAACAAGTTATATATGGAGGGACCCATCTGTTCTGAAAGATGGCTTGGTTCTCGCTTCCCAAATGTTGAAAACAAACAGAACAAAGAATGCACCATAGAAACATACCCCTGCCTCTTGACACCATTTTTTAATACTTTGTTCCAGCATGAGATCACCTCTCGCAATTTCCTTGTTGTCATTGAGGTTCTTTAAGGTTGAGCTCCATACAAATCCTGCATATGGGAAAGAACTGAACAAATGAGAGTTTTTTTCTTCAAAGTATTTACAAAAAATGCACACACTCGGACCTTGCATGCCTTGTTTTATCAAATTTTCCCAATTTAATAGCTTGTTGATGAGAGCAAGCCACAAGGCAATAGTAGTTTTTAATGGACCCATAATCTTCCAAACTATTTCCCACCACCGTCTCTTTTCTGCTTCAAAGGATTCAATTATTGCAACTTCATATCCAATTTTTGTCGAGAAATTTCCATTGGTCGAATTCTTTGTGCATATTAATACATCTTGACCTTCCTCATCCAAGTGTACAAAGTTGGTAACGAACTTACTAACATACATGTTCCATTCCACCACTTCTTCCCCTCCCAACCCCAGTTTTGGGACGATTTCCACCCTTGTCTTCCCTTTGTTGTGGTTCTTGGGCCTATGCATCCACTAGGGCATATATCCTTTGAGATCTCAAATGAGAAATAACTGCTTCTGATAGTTTGTAATCTTCTCCGGCACTAACCCAAGGATCACTACCAATTCTTACTCTTTTTCCTTCCCTGATTTCCATGCAGACTAGTTCCCTACAAATGGAAAAGACAAAACAAAGACTTTACAGTCTATTGAACCATTTTTATGGGATTTTACAGGTTTTCTAGACCATTCCACCACCATGGATCCCAAGCAGTATTTGGAGCTCATCACTCTTCCCCACAATGAGTTTGTACTTCATGCTACTCTCCATAGTAATTTTGCTGCCAGAGATTTGAAAATAGAACTAGATTTTTTATCCTCAAATCTCCCATCCCTTTTAGAAAGGCTAAAGTTTACCATTTCACCAAAGGAATTCCTTCCGACTGTCTAATGTTTATCCAAATAAAGGAGAAGCATTTCTTCCTTATTTTTGTAAGTATTTGTTTTGGAATATAGGCAATATAGGCCCAATATACTAGAACACTTTATAACACCGCTTTGAGTAAAACTAATCTGCCTCCTCTTGAAAGAAATCGATTGACCCACAACCAAATTTTGTCTTCCACTTTTTTGTATAACCATATACAATCTTGAAAGGAGTATGAGTTTGGTTTTTGGAAGAACCCAAGATATTTAAAACCTTTTTCCATGGAAGTTAGGGGAAAGGGAATAACTTGCCTCATTCATTGTAGCATATCCTCCAAGAAGTTGTTATAAGCTAGACTTGATTTTCAATGTTAATTCCCATCCAAATCAACTTCTTATAGATCTCAATGATCGAGGAAAAGGCTCGGTTATTTTCAATTGTACCTTTTCCCAGCAATAGGACATCATCCACAAAGAGAGTGTGGGTGAGCCCTTTTGTACTTGAAACCTTCACCCCTTCAAACTCTCATGTCAGCTTCGCTTTATGAATTAAACAACTCGAAGCCTCTGCTACCAATAGAAAAAGGAACGGTGAAAGTGGTCATACCTTCCTTAGGCCTCTCATCGGGTGAAAAAAGGTGGAGGAAGTTCCATTTATCAATACTGCAAAAGAAGTGTATTGGACACATCACAAAATATATTCAACCACCTCCAATGACATTCCAATTTGAATCAATAGCAATCTAATGAATATGCAACTTACCCTATCATTGGCTTTGTATAGGTCCAACTTTAAAGAAAAAACACATTTTTATCCTTATTTATAGAGTGAATAGCTTATTGGCCCAAGGAAACTGCATCATGAATTTGTTTGTTAAACAAAAACCCAAATTGCTCCTCTGAAACATCTCGCTTAAAATAGGTTTTAATCTCTTGGCAATAGTTTTAGCTATTACTTTGAAAACTATATTACAACAAAAAATCGGCCTAAAGTCATCAAAGGATTCATATTTATGTTTCTTGGGAATTAGAGTGCTTAAAATTGAGTTTATGCCCCCCAACACTTTCCACGATCTTTGAGATTCCCTTGCCACTTTCAGAATATCTTCATTTAATAAATCAAAGAACCCAAGGAATAATTCCTAAGTGAAACCATCTGGACCTAGGCTCTTACCTTTTTGGGAGTGCAAAATATAACTTAACTCTTCCTCTGAAACCTCTTTTGTAAGTTCTTTATTCATTTCATCCAAAATTAACCTTGGAAATAGCCTCAAGAATTATAGAATCTCTTCAATTAGGCATCCTCCAGGTTTAGAGAAAAGAGTTGGAACTGATCTATCATCGCTTGAGCCTTGTCTTGGAAGGACCATGCCAAACTATTGCATGAAAGAGGACGATTGAGTCTCACTTAATGATTTCCAAGTCTCTATGTCTAAGGTTTTGTAACCTTCCTCATTCAACCATATTGGATTGAATTTGAAAGGAGTCAGGGTTATTTTCTCTGAAACCTTAACTGATAACATTATCACCCTATGGTCTGAGAATCCACCTAATTCGACATTTGATTGTATCCGACCAACTACCCATTGACTAAATTCTCTAAGATCATAAACCGATCGATCATTTTGTATATTGCCAGGTGGTTTCCTCTTTTATTTCTCTAGATTGGCTCTAGTTTCAGGGGTTGGACATCAATCAAACCTTTTTCTTTGAAGAGAGAGCTAAAATATTGACTTAAAGAGTTGTATCTTACATTCTTCACCCAAATCTATCTGTCTAAGAGGGTTAAATTCATATCCCCTCCCAGAATCATATTCGACGACTCCAAAGCTCCAAAATTGCAAAAAAGACTCCCAAAAAGGGTGTCTTTCATATAACGGACCATATACGTTTATGATCGAAAATGTAACTCCATTCTCACCATTCTCTAAAACAATATTAATGGATGACTTATAGCATGAAACCGAGATAGTTTTCAAGCCTTGGTTCTGTGCTGAAAGTAAACCTCCTAAGTGGCCCACAATATCAATGGATTGCATTTTATAGTCCTTTAACCATGAACTCATTATCTCTTAAGCTTTTATTCCTTCCAACATCATTTCTTGGATTAACAGTACAAATACGGTTTTACATTTTTCACCAACCTTTTGAGGGTGTTTATCTTTGAGGCCCCCCCAATCCCCCTAGCAATGAAAGAAAGGGCTAGCATTAAGGACCCTTGTTTAGGTCCTTTTCAACTCTAAGATCCCGACTAATAGTAGCTTGTTTCCCTTGCAATCTAACACTACTAGTTTTTGTGCCTTATAAAAGAAGGAATTCCTTCCTAATTGCACCTTGATAGGTTGATTGAGAGCTAAACCCCCCGTGGAGACTAATTCTACCTCATTTTTTTGTTGATCTTTGGATCTCAGATCATACTCCCTCTTTAAAAAAACATGATGCTTTATGTTCGAATCTACCTTCCTATTTTTTGGACAAGGAGGCGAACACTAGGTAGAGTAAAGAGGTTTAGGCTTATTAGGATAATTAATCCTCCCTTGTCCAATTTGGTCATATGTCTAAATCAGGATTCATGTCTAATCGGGAGTCCATCTAGTCTATTTTTAGTCATTAGCACTATTGGGTCCACTTGGCCTAATTGGGGCACATGTTTCAGTTACTAAAGTGTGGGGAACTCTAATTGACGCTTACTTCCACTAATTGCACTTAATTGCATCAGTTTAGGAGCCTCCTAGACTAATCCCTACAATTTAGGAGCCACTGGGAGTGCCGAAACCAACCAAGGTCAGTTCAGTTCAGTTAATGACTAGTCAAGCTAAGTTAGGAGTCAGTTACATTCAGTTCTAGTCCTCTACATTCAGTTAGCACTAGGTTTACATGACTACACTCAGGAGGGGTGCATTTCTCACCTACCACGGTTAGTTAGCCTTAGTCAACACTAAATGTAACACTTGAGTCGTGTTTTAGAGCTCCAATGAACTCCGATTATGGTTTAGACAAGGTCAGTTAACTATTGAGTCCTCCGATGGTGATTTAGACAAGGTCTTAGTTACCTACAGTCAAGTAGAGTCTATCAATTCGAATTTCCTCATGTGGATTCGAATTTCATGTGGTTATTAAAGCCATTGTACTTCATTGTAATTATTATCTGATTACTTTTTTTATTAATGAAAACATTCACAGCTGCAAGCCATTTTTGCACTGTTTCATTTTTCAATTGCTAAGTAAATTGTGTGATCTATTTTGTGAGTTGTGTGTTTATCTACATATCTATGTGCTCAATTTAATATGGTATCATAGCCTCGGCGGACAAGACACCTCTCCTCCCCAGATCTCCAGTTGGATCATTTTTTTTAGCAAATTTCTCCTTCCAGTACTGCATTAGAAGCGGAGAATTTACCACTTAATATCCCAAGTTAGTAAATTGTTGATCAAGCTTGCTTGATCAACTATGCTGGGTGTGAAGGAAATTCCAAAAGTGCAGACTGTCGACCTTACTTTGTATGTTTGATTGTGTGATAGGTTATCAGCTTTTCTTACAGCATTCGCTACAAGCAACTATTTCTTCTCATTGCATTCGCTATAGCAGCTCAGTCCTTCTTACTGCATTCAAAATGGCTCATCCAGTAGAGCCTCTCACTCCCTTCAACTATCACCAATGGAAGGAAGGCATGGTGGTAATGCTTCGCACCAAGCAGCTCTTCAGACTCATAGAAGAAACAGAGGCAGTGCCATCTTTAGATAATGACAAAGAAAAGTACTGGAACAGGATTGATGAATCCCATGGACGCTTTCTCTCCTTAGTCTCTAGATATCTTCGATTCCACATCCAAGGATTGAAGACTCCCAAGGAGGTTTGGGACAAGCTTGCCTCCTTATTTGATACCCAGGATGATATGAGGATCCATCAACTAGAAAATGATCTGATCACTCTTAATCCATCCAACTTCGAATCATTGAATGAATTCTTCACAAAGTTCAAGAACCTGATATATCAGTTGAAGCAATGCAAAGTGGAGAAGGATGAAGATCAGCTCATCCTTGCCATTCTCACAAAGCTCAATGCAGACTACTCAGTCTTTGTATCCACCTTCCAAATAGCAAGGCTCACTACTCCAAATTGGAAGATGCCCACTCTTAATGCCTTCATCCAATCTCTTATTTCTAAGAATGATAAATTGATCCAAATGGGGATCATTCGATCTTCCAAAGATCTAGCTCTGGTTGCAAGAGGATATAAGGTAGCGAATGAAAAAGGGAAGCAAAGATATGAGTCTACTGTGAAGAAAGAGCAGTCAAAAGAGCCTTCAGGTTCGAAGAGAAACAATAAGAATGGCAAACGCAAGGTCCTATGCTCTTACTATGGGAGAGGCTTTCATTCAGAAAGCTCATGTATGAGAAGACAACTTGATGAAATGGCTCTTCTTTTGAAGAAACATAACATTTATGTACCTACTAGTGCAAGGAAGGATGACTCTGAAGAAGAAGAAGATGAAGAATACCAAAATAAAGGCCATGCACTAAAGGCTTGCTACACATCAGCACATGTCTTCCTCATTGATTCTGGAGCTTCCAACCATATGGCTGCATCCAGAGAATCATTCTCTTCTTTTCAGTCCTTTGATGGTCCTAGTATTCAGATGGGCAATAACAGTAAATTCCAAACAAAAGGGAAGGGATCTATCAAGCTTGAACATGGAATGTTCAAAGATGTGTTATTTGTTCCCTCCCTAGCTTCAAACCTGTTATATGTCTATCATATGACCCATACTGGATCTCCAAAGTGAGTGATATTTGGTCCTGACTCAGTGGAGATCACAGATATCTCTACTAGGAGCATCATAGCAAAGGGTACTACAAATCATGCTTCAAAAGCATATGAGTTCTCACATTTCATGCCTCCTTCAAAACCAGTGCACTCTCAGTAGCCACTTGCAAGGGAAGGTAAAATCATTGCATCTACTTCTTTTACAGCTTCTACTAGTATTGCAGATCCTTATTTATCAATTTACGAGATTGATATTCAGGGTGACTCATATCTAGATTTAGTCCCTACTTCCAAACTGGAAGCTAGGAAGATGACTGGAAACTCACCTGACACTCAGAAAGGAAAAACCCTTGCGCTATGCCATGCAATATTACCTCCTTCAGAGAGATGCAATAGACTCCCTGTAAGATGCTATATGGCAAGGGCTCAATCTCACTACATTCAGAAGAATGGACATGATCATACACCTCTTCATTCAGCAAGAGACAAAGGTTACATCCCTCCTTCCTTCCATCATCATTTTTGGAGAAGAAGGAGAATTCTACATGCCAGGCCCCAGAATACCTGTGCACAACACACCATGCATGTTGCTTTGCTACCTCAAAAAGATGAAGATTGCAACAACATATTTTCAAGTTTTTCAAACTTAAGACCTGATTCTACTTGCTTAGATATAGGGGGGGATTTTTTCCCATGTGGTTTTTTCCCCAACTCCTTGGATTAAGCAATTACTTTATTTTACTTGATGTAATGGGTGACCTATGGTCTTAGTTACCAGGGCCCACAGATTGTCCAAGTTAGCATTTAGGGGGGGTGTTAGGATTATTAATCCTCCCTTGTCCAATTTGGTCATATGTCTAAATCAAGAGTCATGTCTAAATCGGGAGTCCATCCAGTCTATTTTTAGTCATTAGCACCATTGGGTCCACTTGGCCTAATTGGGGCACATGTTTCAGTTACTAAAGTGTGGGGAACACTAATTGAGGCTTACTGCCACTAATTACACTTAATTGCATCAGTTTAGGAGCCTCCTAGACCAATCCCTACAATTTAGGAGCCACTGGGAGTGCTGAAACCAACCAAGGTTAGTTCAGTTCAGTTAATGACTAGTCAAGCTAAGTTAGGAGTCGGTTACATTCAGTTCTAGTCCTCCACATTCAGTTAGCGCTAGGTTTACATGACTACACTCAGGAGGGGCGCATTTCTCACCTACCACAGTCAGTTAGCCTTAGTCAACACTGAATGTAACACTTGAGTTGTGTTTTAGAGCTCTGATGAACTCTGGTTATGGTTTAGACAAGGTCAGTTAACTATTGAGTCCTCCAACAGTGATTTAGACAAGGTCTTAGTTACCTACAGTCAAGTAGAGTCTATCAATCCGAATTTCCTCATGTGGATTCGAATTTCATGTGGCTATTAAAGCCATTGTACTTCATTGTAATTATTATCTGATTACTTTTTTTATTAATGAAAGAATTCACAGCTGCAAGCCATTTTGGACTGTTTCATTTTGCACTGTTTCATTCTTCAATTGCTGAGTAAATTGTGTGATCTATTTTGTGAGTTGTATGTTTGTCTACAGATTTATGTGCTCAATTTAATAAGGCTCACTCACCTCCTTAGGCATACCAAATATTCCTTCCTCATTTAATTTATTGACTTCATTAATAGAAAATAAAGAATCTTCAACAGACAAAAATGGATTATTACCTTCGATATTAACCGAAGGTTCTTTGTAGCCATAACAGGACCCACTTTTTTCAACACCTTGATGCTGACTTTCCGACGCTTTTTGTTGTATCCACTATTTTTTCCTTCATTTTCGGGGAAGTCGCCTTTTCCATGCATATTTCTTCCATGTCCCTCGACTTTTCCTTCTTTTCACTACCCTCTTCAAGGCTTCCACCTTCTATTTGTTGGTAGACTGGGGGAGATCAATTCTTCCTTACCCAAACTTTTTTGAAGCGAGGACTATCCTAACACACACACACACACACACATACATACATACATATATGTATATGTATATCACACAACCATCTTGAAGATATGCTTATGGAATAATGTGGAAGTCACATGAAAGCAAAGATACCACCATGACATTTGTCAAAAATGCGCACATAATCATAAATATAGAACATTGAAAATGGCACAGATCCACAAATACCATTTGTGTGACTTGTGAATAAAAAGAAACAAAACTGTGTGTAAAAGTACCACAAAGAATATGTTATGTGGTACAAAGATTTTGTAAAGCAACATAAGAAATAAACTGGTGTGTGCAAAAGTCCCACAAGGATGTTTGCATAAGTGCATCATACACCACACAAAGATGAATTGTGGAAAGTGGCACGCCGACGCAAATCATAACTTGTTGAAAACACAATCAAGTGGGATGTTATCTACAGTTAGGGAAATTCACCAAGTGGACACGTCCCTTGTGTTAAGAAGATTATAAATAAGCAAGAGATGGATGTGGTGAAGTAAGCTTGTGAAAAATGGCACAAATGCGCAAATACCATTTGTGTGACTTATTAATAAAAAGAAACAGAAATGTGTGTAAAAGTCCCACAAAGAATATGGTATGTGGTACAAATATTTGTAAAGAAACATAAGCAAATAAACTAATGTGTGCAAAATTCCCACAAGGATGTTGGCATATGTGCATCATATGCCACACAAAGATGAATTGCGGAAATCGGCACGTCGACGTAGATCCTAACTTGTTGAAAACGCAATAAGTGGGACATTATATGAAGTTAAGGAACTTCACCAAGTGGACACATCTCTTGAGTCAAGAAGATTATAAATAAGCAAGAGATGGATGTGGCAAAGTAAGCTTGTGAAAAATGAAGATCTGAGATAATTGTTGGGACAAGATTCGGAATTTTTTTGGGGTATCAATGGCTCGTTGATTGCAGAGAGTATATTTATGTAGTGGCGCCAGAGTGTGCAGATCAGTCAATGATGAACATAGAGTAAGTGCGCTTGGAGAAAATGATACTCGTATCTTGGATGTGTGGATTTAGTGCTCAGTAAAGATGCAGATCATAGAACAACAAGTATAACTGAGCCAGATACTCTATTCAAATGTAGATCAATTGAAAGGAGGAAGGTGGACTAAAAGTCACACATCATATTTTGGGAAATTGTCTATGTAGACGTAGATATTCAGACACAGATCAACGAAGGTACAACTGTTGCGGATTATGAAGATAAGGTATTTTGAAGTTTTTCCTAATACAATCATACTTCATATCATGGAGGTCAAATGGGGCAAGGAGCATGGGGTTGCAACCTCCTTCCATATAGTGCTGGAGAATACAATCAGTGTGTAGCAACATCCTTTCTATTGGTGCAAATAAAACTCAAGGGATCGTATCCTCCTTTCAGTAGGTGTTGGAGAACAAACAAAAGTTGGTGCTTCCACAATTAGAGAGAGAAGTTTTCCACACGTCAAAGCTTGAAGCCACAAGTTGCAATTTGCATTGTCAAACTAATATCTGTTCAGGTTGGTGCATGAAGATCGTGAGTTGGTGCTCGCGTAGATTGAGGTTGTTGCAAGTTGGTGCCAGCAGCCCACAGACTGTACTTGGGATCAAGTCAACACCGAAAATGAGTGGGTGCTCATGTTTGGAGACTGTTATCTCTCTCTCTCTCTCTCTCTCTCTCTCTCTCTCTCTCTCTATATATATATATATATATATATATATATATATATATATATATATATATTCTCAAGTATTTGTGCGCAGTTCCGATATTTCTTATGGATGGTAGAAAGTTTTAATTCTATGAAAATATGCATAAGTTAAAATCATACATATATTCGTTATTACTAATTCACTCCCCCCCTCTTAGTAATAAGTTAATTCCAACAGGAAGGTCTCTCCTAGTGGTAACCCTCTATTTATATGAACATAGGATCAAGTAGAACATTTCCTCAAGCCAAACAAGTGTTGGCTTGCCAAGTTACTAATTATAGCCCTCCTAGAACAACTTAACGTACCTCATCTGGAATCTCATTTGAGCAAAGAAGGAAATGTAAGAGGTTTGAGAAAGCTTCTCGTGGTTGACATTGACAACATAGCTTCCAATAAATTATCTTGCATAACACCTTTGTCATCAACATCGGGTTGTTGATCTGCTCCCCAGGTTAGGATTGGAGGGTTTCATTCCTTGTCTCCATAAATTTTCCAAACCAACTTTTAAACAATGGAAACCATGAAACCAAATTCCTCTCATTTATCACATATCAGAGGAAGTATCAGAGAGAAAAAAATAGTATTTATCTCCACTAAAATGACTTCATAAGTATATTTGATCGACTTTGACTAAAGTCATTCTTCATTATTAAGAAGAGATGTATGCTTATTCGTTGATCGACATTTATAACATGGTGGCCTCAGCACCCCTTTTGCCCCTGCCCTGAAATTATGATGCCCATAAACAATGAGAGGGATTGTTCCTCTTTGTTGCTTTTTCCCTACATGTTGTAGGTTGGGGTAGTTGATTAAAGACATAGGCATTAAGATGCTTTTGTAAGTTTAATTTTGTTATGTCCTCGACAAGGGGATATATATGAATCGCTTAGAGCAATTATTTGGACGAATTTGTAGCAATTTTAGAAAAAACATGGAAGTTAGACTAAGGTTGTGTATTATTTAATTTCTTTTTTATTTTCGTAGTTTCTTAAATTTCTATTTTTTAAGGTTATTATTGGTATGATGGAGATGACGTCGCCTTGGGTTCCTGTGCCCCAAGACCCAGTGGCATTGATGATATCAGCAATGCTATAATGATCATCATAAATGAAACATTTAATCAATTAATTCTTAAACCTAGCAAAAGTAATGTAACCAAGGAATATTTTATACATATAATTAATTGCAGTTTGAGTGATGTCTTGCGCCCTAAAAAACTGTTTAACTTCGAGGCCTTGGAGCATTTGGATCTCAGCTTCAATAGTTTTACTACCCTACCTATTCCTGCAGAGATGGGTCTTTTGAAAAACTTGAAATACCTCAACCTGTCAACAGCTGGGTTTCCAGGTATCGTTCCATGGCAGCTCGAAAATATGTCCAGCTTAATGGGACTCGATCTCTCCTCCTCGGATTCTATGTTGATAAGTCCAGACCTGTCACGGATTACAAATTTCACAGCCCTAAGAAATCTTTCTCTGGATGGAACTAATCTCTCACTAACTTCGTCCTCGTGGGGACAATCTGTAAGTCATGTTTCTCAGCTCATAAATCTTACAATGTCAAACTGCAGACTGAATGGTCCCATTCCCCCTTCCCTGTAGAACCTTGCTTCACTAGAAATTCTCCATCTGGATCGAAATAATTTTGATTCTGAGTTCCCTACATGGGTAGCGAAAATGACTAGCTTGGTCTCACTGCAGATTAGCAATGCAAATCTCAGCGGATCTCTTCCTTTTGAACTCTCTCAGATGCCTAACATAAAAAGGATTTTCTTGGGAAATAATAAAATATCTGCCAATGTTTCTCAGATTTTCAGGGGCCAATGGAAGAGCCTGACCATTTTCAATATGCCAAACAACAGTTTGTACGGCTCCATACCACTTTCTATAGAAAAAATATCATCTCTGGCGCAGCTAGAACTGCACAGAAACAACTTGTTGGGAACTATTCCAAAGTCGTTGGACCATCTCCACTCACTTACTGTACTAAAGCTGAGCTACAACAAATTAACAGGCCCTATCCCATTATCGCTAGGATCGTTGTCTAAACTCACCAATATCAGTCTTAATAATAACGCTTTGAACGAAACAATCTCAGAGTCACATTTTCACAGTCTAAAAATACTGGAATATCTTGACCTATCCAGTAACAAATTAACCTTCAAAATCTCCTCCAACTGGACTCGTCCATTTGATTTAGATCTGTTAAAACTATCTCATTGTCAAATAGAGATGGTGCTTCCTCTTTTTCTGAAAACTCAAAGTTCTATGACCACACTGGACCTGTCCAAGAACATCCTCACAGAACAAATCCCTTCATGGCTCTAAAATATTCCCAAACTCCAAAGGTTAGTCCTATCATTCAATCAGTTGCATGGACTGATACCACCTCAGCTGTATAATTTGTCGAGCTCATTGAAAGAAGTGGAGCTACGGGATAATCAGTTGCATGGCAATATTCCCAACCTTGCAAGGAGCTCTGTGGTAGGATTCCCTTGGGAACTTGATCTGTCAATGAATAATATTACTAGTCCAATCCCCCAAGAAATCTGCAAGATGTTGCATACTTCTAATGTTTTATCTCTAGCATGGAATAAACTGAAGGGTCAGATTCCTGCTTACATTTGTGAGCAAAAAGAGTATCTGGAGGCTCTTGATCTTTCAGGCAATAAGCTTTATGGGCAGTTCCCTTCCAGCTTCAGCAATTGCTCTTCTTTGAAGATATTGAATGTGGCAAATAAGAGTTTGGAAGGAGATATACCGGTGTAACTGGGAAAATTGAAGAAACTTTAGGTATTGCACATCAACGACAATAGGTTAACAGGGCATGTTCCCTCGTCCTTGCAAAATTGCAAGATGTTGGAAATTTTAGATTTGAGTGGAAACAACATATCGGGCAAAGTGCCTGAATGGATTGGGGATATTTCAAAGCTTTGGGTACTCATTCTCAAATCAAATAAGCTAGAAGGTGAGATACCAATCCAGATTAGGTACCTGCAGAAACTCCAAATTCTTGACCTGGCAATGAATAAACTGTCAGGCTCGATACCACCACATCTCTCAAACTTATCAACATTGAGGAATGGATATAATTTCACAAGTTCGCAATCCAACTCTGCTATTAGATACGCAAATTACTATAAAGAAGAACTTTACCTGACGGTCAAGGCTCAGATACAACCCTATAAGAAAATCCTCTCAATTTTCACATTTCTAGACCTCTCGGCAAACAACCTTAGTGGTGACATCCCGGAGGATATGGGATATCTCAAGTGTGTAATTTCTTTGAATCTGTCACATAATCATCTTGTGGAAAACATTCCAAAAGCATTTGGCAGAATGGTAAATTTAGAAGCTTTAGATCTCTCTTGCAATCAGTTATCGGGAAGAATACCTGAAACATTTGCAGATCTAGACTTCTTGGGTTATTTAAACCTGTCGAATAACAATATGTCAGGCAGGATTCCAACTCTACCACATTTGCAGACATTTGAGGAGTCTTCATTCTCGGGTAATCCGAAGCTTTGTGGAGAACTAGTGCAAAGAAAATGCAACTATCGTACTTCTAATTCTGGCCAACGAGAGGAGGGCGACGAGAGTGTGCATTGGTGGAATTTGTGGGAAGTTGGAATGGGGATGGGAATTGCAATTGGGTTTGGAAGTGTGATTGGAGTGTTAGCTCTCAGCAGGCAATTGAACAGGCGATACTTCCAGTTTGTCGATGGCATTTTGAACTTCTCGTCAAGAGTACGGTAGGTTTACGTTGAATTTTTGCTTAAAAGTATGATTACTATGTATTTTTGAATTTTGCTTGAGGTTCTATCAAATGGAGAACAATATTCAACATGTAGTATAATAATAAATGCTGTGACGGCTGCACTCTGGGCCGTTGGATCTCAAACAGATTGAAATCCAATTACCCACAGTGCAGCAGCTACAGCATTTATTGCTCTGCTACATGTAAAATATTTTTTGCCCTATCAAATTGTGTGATCTTAAATCTTACTAAAAACATGTTGCTCGAACATGCTGTGCTAATCAGCTTTTC
>LPNX011116107.1:135157-151677 GCA_001517045.1 Pseudotsuga menziesii | reverse complement strand
GAATTTATGAATTTATCTATAAAATTTAACTAAGATAAAATCTTGATGACTAGATAAGTTTGATTTTTTTTTAAATTACAACTTTAATAACATTTAATAAAAGATGGAGGAAAACGAATATATTTTTTCTCTCGCGAGGCTGGAGCAGCGCGCGCTTGGGCAGCCTTGAGGCTCGAGCAGGCTCGTAGAGGAAGCATGGCGGCGCCCGGGGGAGGGGAGGACGCCCCCCCCCCCTTCGATCTCAGATGAGGATGCCTTCAGAAGGCTCCTCCAAAGCAGGGGAAAAAAGATCTCGCCCCTGGTCATTCCTAAATTCATCAAGAAGCTGGACGAAATCCCTGAAATTGCCCTACCTGAAGAAAAACCATTGAAAACTGCCTTGGCTCTGGCTAAGAGAGGACTCGTGGGCCAATTCATGGGGTTATGGCCCTCTGCCAAGACCACAGATGACTGGATCCAGAGGAATTGGAAACCCAATCTGAAACAAGGTGTAACCTGCTACCCCGTCGGGAGAGGGTTTTTCGTGTTTGAATTCATCTCAGAAGAAGACAGAGATTTAGTCTTCAGGAATGGTCCCTACTTCATGGGATCGCAGGGCCTCTATATGAACAAATGGACTCCAGACTTTGACCCCGCGATCGATCTCCCCAAAGAGGTGCCAGTGTGGGTCAGGCTCCCCAATCTCCCAATGCATTGTTGGGACTTTGACACGTTGAAGAGAATAGGGAACGGAATCGGCCACTTCATTGATAAAGCCGATAACAAAGGCCAATACTCTTGCGCCAGAATCTGTGTTGAAGTGGATCTTGAAGCCGGCTTACCTGAGGCAGTCAAACTTACAGTAGGATCCTGGACCCACTACCAGAAGCTGGACTACGAACACTTGCCCTTCAAATGCAGGAACTGTCAAGAACACGACCATTTTCAAAGATACTGCCCCAAACTGGCTGCTGGAAAAGAAGATGCGGAAGGATGGCAGAAAGCGAAGAAAGGGAAAACCTCCAGCAACACCAAAATAAAGGAGAAAACGATCCATGAACCAGCAAAGGAAGGAAATCCAGCGCCCAACCTCCAGGAAACCTCCAATGAGATCCAAAACCCTGATCTTGGTACAGAGGTTGGCGAAGCTCGGGGGTCTAGCCCAAGCGATCTTCATAGGACTGCTTCCAGTCTGCCAAACGAACACATCAGCCAGAGCTCGGAAACAGGTGCTGATTCCTCTGAGGAAGGTGACACCGAAGTAAGTATCCCGTCCGTCTCTCCAAACCAACCAAAGCGGGGACGGAAGCCTGAGAAGAAAAGAAGGGAAGAACAGTCTTACAAGGACGTAGTTCAGGGATCACAGCACACTATTCCAGAGCTGATGAACACCAGATCGGGGTTGAAGATTGGGAGAACCCCGAAAGGGGGCCATCCCCCTCAATCAGGTAAATAATGCAATACGTCTCTTGGAACTGCAGAGGACTAGGCACTGCTCTTAAAGAAGAATCTATAAGGGATCTAGTAAGAGTATTGAGGCCGGAAGTCCTCCTAATCCAGGAGACAAAAATGGAGGAGGAAGCCCTCCTCCGAGCTAGGAACTCGTTTTGGAAGAAAGGCCCAGGTAGGGCTGTGAGCGCTAGAGGAGCCTCGGGAGGCTTGGCAACTTTCTGGGACTCCACAAAGCTTGATCTCGTAGAAGAAGAAGGCACCACGCACTGGCTTTTCACCAAGCTGCACCATAAAGACTCCGGTCACTTTGTAAGTATCTTTAATCTGTATGTTCCTGTCTCTTTTGTGGGAAAAAAAGAATGCTGGGACTCTTTAAAAATCTTCCTGAACCAGCATAATCCTGAGAACCTAGTTGTAGCTGGAGACTTAAACGTAACCCTTGCCCTAGCAGAAAAAAAAGGGGGATCAATAGTCCGGGATCCCGCCAGAGAATGGGTGGAAGACTTGATGATGGATTGGGACCTTGTTGATATCACCCCTGACAGAGGAAAGTTCACTTGGTCCAACAAAAGATTTGGGCCAGGCCACATTGCTGCTCGCCTAGACCAGTTCCTTATTCACTCTTCCTTCCTCACCCTTGGTCTCATGGCATCCTCTAAGATCCACGCGCATTACACCTCCGATCATAAACCAATCTCGCTCATCCTCTCCCCTAAAGTTCAGTTAGGCCCCATCCCCTTCTGGTTCAGTCCTTTATGGGTAGATCAGGATGGCTTCCTTGACATGGTGAACAAATCCTGGAATGAACCGATTTTTGGGTCTCCTTTCTTTGTCTGGGAAGGAAAATTAAAAAGGTTAAAAGCTGATCTGAAATTTTGGGCTAAAGATCTAAGCTCCCCTATAGATGAAAGGAAAAGAACCCAGAAAGCTCTGGAGCAGCATCAACTGGCCATGGAAGAGTTCCCTATCACCCCTTCCTTGCTCAACAAGGAAGCTGATCTCCAAAGGCAGTACCAAAAATCTTGTAGAGAGGAGGAAACCTACTGGAGAGTCAAATCAAGAACGCTCTGGCTTCATTCTGGAGATAAAAACACCTCTTTTTTTCACAAGCAGGCTCAAGCTCGTAAAATCTACAACTCCATCAACGAAATTCAGATGCATGATCAAATAATAAAGGACACCAACGGCATAAAGGAGGCTGCCCACTCCTTCTTCAAAGAGCTTTATTCTGCCCCGGACCTGGACCTGGTGGATCCGAACTCTTTCCCTCTCTTAGTGATTCCAAAGCTGATCAGTGATGAGGACAACCAGCTGCTGAACAATCCGGTGAGTATTCGTGAAATTAAAAAAGCCCTCTTCAGCATGGATCCGGATAAAGCTCCCGGGCCGGATGGATTTACAGCTCGGTTCTATGTCTCTTGTTGGGACATAATCAAAAGGGACTTGTACAGAATGATTAAGAAGTCTCAGTTCTGCTCCAAATTAGGTGGCAGCACAAACTCCTCATTCCTGGATCTCATTCCAAAAGAAAAAGGAGCCAGTAATTTCAATAGGTTCCGCCCAATATCCCTTTGCAATACTGGTTACAAAATCACAACCAAAATCATGGCCAACAGACTCAAAAAAATTCTGCCAAAGTTGATCCCGGAAAACCAAGGTGGGTTTGTCAGAGGCAGACAAATCCTGGACAACATAATTCTAGTCCAAGAAGCCATTCACACTAGCTACAGGAATAAAGAGAAAGGAATGGTAATTAAGCTGGACTTAGCCAGCGCCTTTGACCGTGTCAAGCATGACTTCCTCTTTGCTTCCATGAGGAACTTCGGGTTCAATCAGAATTTTATTAAGTGGGTTAAAGCCTGCATATCAACTCCCTGGATTGCCCCGCTGATCAATGGCCGGCCTACCAAGTTCTTTCAGGCCTCAAGAGGATTAAGGCAAGGCTTCCCCCTCTCTCCAGTTCTCTTTGTCATCCAGGATTCTGTTCTAAGTTACCAGCTGAACAAAAGTCTCCAAAACAGAGCTCTCTCAGGCATAAGAATAGCTCCCAAGGTCAAAGATGTAAATCACGCCCAGTTCGCTGATGACACTCTATTATTGGGAGTGGCCAATCTCAGAACAGCCAGGAAGTTCAAATCAGAACTTGATTGCTTTATGAACAGCTCTGGAAGTGAAATAAACTTCCACAAAAGTAAGATTTATGGCTGGAACAGTACCCCTCTCGAAATGATGAACATCTCTCGAATTCTGGACATGGAAGGCATCTCAAACTGGGACACCTTCAACTACCTGGGCATCCCCATCTTCAAATCCTCTCCTAAAGTTGTCCATTGGCTGCCTCTACTAGACAAGCTCAAAAACAAAATCCAAGCTTGGGGAGCAACCTGGCTCAACAAGGCTGGCAAAATTGTTTTAATTAACTCTGTCCTCACCAGTCTTCCTATTTATCAGTGTTCAGTTCTGTTAGCTCCCAAAACTATAACGAATAAGATTGAAGAGCTGCTCCGGCGTTTCCTCTGGGAGGGGGGACGAAACAATGAAAAGAAGATGCACCTTGTCAGCTGGGACAAGATAAAAAAGCCAAGGCTAGAGGGGGGCCTTCATATCAGAGATGTTGCCACCCAAAATTTAGCTATGGGTGGCAAAATCCTCTGGAACATGATCTCTGGCAAGAACACTTGGAGCAAGCAGATCCTCCGGAAAAAATACTTCACAGGTAACAGGAAAAGATGCCTTGAAAAGCCTCCCAAAAAATAGACTGGTTCTCCAATCTTCTTGTTGTGTAAAAAATCCCTGCCTTACTTCACAGCCAAGCTCACTTGGATTCCTGGAAATGGTGCAAACATAAACATCTGGGACGATTCTATTCTAGGAAATCATCCTCTTAACAGCCTGATCGAACTGAGGAACATCCAGGCCTGGCTCTCTGCCAACAATAGATGCACGTTGTGGGATATCTCCACATGGGGAAATGATGATCAAAACTCCTGGGTTAGCTGGAACGTTGGTAACCACCCGGAGGAGCTTAAGGAGGAAGCGATGCTACTGTTGGACATGCTTCAAGGGAAAACGCCCATCTCAGCCAGATCTAAAGACAAACGGGGCTGGGGCTCTGGCACTGGCAAATTCTCTGCCTCTGCTGGTTATTCTTCTATCCTGGAACGGCCTTGGGCTCCTCCCAATCCAGGCCCGTGGAAATTCATATGGAACTACCCGTCCATTCCAAAAATCGATATTTTCATTTGGAAGCTACTTCACAACAGCATACTCACCAGCGAAAATCTAAGAAGGAAAGGATGGGCTAGCCCTTCACGCTGCCACCTGTGCAAAAACGCTGAAGAGAATGCAGACCATTTATTTACAGCCTGCGACTTCACTCTTGAGGTCTGGAAAATATTGCTTGGCTCCTTCGATATCTGTTTACCCAGCACTGTAATGGAAATGATAAGTCGCTGGCCCCATCTTTATCCCCACGATTTGAGCAAAAAGCATTTAATTAAAACCACTTGGATGTGGATTCCCAAGTTCTTGTCATGGAAAATATGGTTGGAGCGGAATAATAGAATATTCAGGGAGGAAAGCAGGGTCCCAACACAAGTTGCTATCAAAGCCCGGGTTATGTTGACTGAAACTTTAAATATTAAGGCTCCCAAAAGCAATACGGCCCCTCTCTCTATTGAAGAAGACCAATGGATTAAGGAGTATCAGCCTGTTCAAAACAACAAAGCAGCCATGAAACTGCCCCACAAAGCCAGCTGGGAAATTAGACTAGCTGAAATGGACTTTATCAAGTGGAGATCAGTGCTAAATGAATGGTGTCTCTTCTTCGACAGGGCCTCGAAAGGGAACCCCGGGCAAGCTGGAGGAGGCGGTATTATTTTTGAACCTTCAGGAAAAATCCATCTGTCCTATGCATGGGGCCTAGGACAAGCTTCCAACAACCAAGCTGAAATCCTGGCGCTGTGGCACAGCCTTACCCAGGCAAGAAATCTGAACATCCAAAAGATCAATATATTCGGTGACTCCAGGCTGATTATTAAAGCGGTTCATACCAAGAAGGTGCCCTCGGACATCTATCTTGGCCAATTTTTCAAGAAAGTCTGCCTCCTTCTTTCTCAATTCAGAAATTATAAGGCTCAGCATGTGCTACGGAATCTTAATAGTCTAGCGGATGCTGAAGCCAATCGAGGAGCTCTTTTGAACAAAAGCCAGCTATCTGTCAACGGAGGAAGCTCTATTTGTGCAATTCCATAAGGATAAGGAAAGGAAGACCTCCAAGATCAAAATGTAATGGACTTAAGCTGGAAAAGAAAACCAGAAAAGTAAATCTGAATCTGTAGGCCCTGGCAGCCCATTTGCTAGCTTTTATTTAAATTTTAACCGTTTTTGTAAAAAAAAACATTTAATAAAAATCCATTAAAAACAATAATGACCCATGGATTTACTATTACATTTTCAAATGAAAAGAATGATTTATTTTTGCATATCAGCATTGAAGGGCTCACTATCTACTAACCCTTCAAAGCGAAATGGGACCCTGCACTTCAAATTTGATCCCTGGTAGGGTTGTATACACAATCCATCATCCATTTTACCGAATTGATGAAGGGCATAATGGTTGGTCGTGCAACAATGGCATCCCAACTCACGCATAAAACCTTGGGATAACAAAGGAGATGTATCACTGTAACCTCAACACGATTATCCTCTCACTTTAGGCCCAACTCTCCAAGGCCAAGGAGGTCTCCCAATACTTTATAAAACCACTTAAGTATAAACAAAAGATAAAGTAATGAAAGCTTTAATACTTACAACTTGTAGTAGATCAAAAGATGCTACAAGTTATAATTAGGGTTACCACATTCATTCCATGAGAGACTTGAAATGAAATATACTTTAGCAATATGACAAGTAAATAATGCATTCAATAACATAAAAAATGCTTCCAACTTGTTGATATTCTGGCAGGTTGGGGGCTTATGGATATTTAATATATTTAAAAAAAAAAAAAAATTCACTGCCGTCGCTTAAGCGACAGCTCTATCTATCGCAATTGTGACGCTTCTTGTTAATACACGTCGCTTAAGCGACGGTTCCTGGTTGGATATGCAAGGTTTAAAAAAAAAAAAAATCAGAACGAGCTGTCGCAAATGAGACGCTTCTTGTTAACATGTGTCGCTTAAGCGACAGTTTCTGGCCGGATATTAAAGGTTTTAAAAAAAAAAATCAGATCTAGCTGTCGGAAATGCGACGATTCGTCTTCATATCCGTCGCTTAAGCGACAGCTATATCTGTCGTTTTCGCGACGCCTTGTCCTGATATCCGTCGCTTAAGCGACAGCTATATCTGTCGTTTAAGCGATGCTTACTCTTGAAATCCATGGTTTAAGCGACGGTTATACCTGTCGCTTATCCGACGGTTAGTTAAGTGTCGCTTAACCTACGGGTACTTAAGTGTCGGATAACCGACGCCAAGTTTCCGATGCTTAAGAAAAAATCAAAGTGTCGTACATGCGACAGGAAAGTGTCGAAAATCCGACATGACGGCCATCGGATTTTGGGTCGAAATGTATTAGTGAGTGCTTTGGAATTCAAAGTGCTTGCCATGAGGGCATGACCTTTTTCATGCTGTGGTTCTCGATCTTGCTGATCTCTCCTCCGAAATATTTCCAAAAGATTGATGTGATTTCTCTCAAGGAGAGAAGTAGCTTCATCAAGATTCTTCTTCATGCAGGCATGTTCAGGGTGGAAGCCTTTCCCGCAATAAGAACACTTGACTTTTTCCTTGCCATGGTGCCCTTTTCCTTTGTTCTTCCTTGAGCCAGAAGACTCATCATGCTGCTGATTTTCAACTCTAGGTTTAGGAGCATCAAATTTAGTTTTTGGGTTCTTCTACTGCTTTCCTTTACCCTTCAGATCTTTGGGCCCCGAGACATGAAGGGCTTGATCACGGGAAGATCTGATGATCCCCATCTAGATAAGCTTGTCATGTTCACATGTTAGGGACTCAATGAAGGCATTGAATGTAGGCATCTTCCATCCAGGGGTTGTGAGCTTCCCCACACGGAATGTAGAAACAAAAAATGAATAATCAGCCCCAAGTTTGGAGAGTATGGTAAGGATGAGCTGATCATCCTCCTTCTCCACTTTGCATTGCTTCAAGAGTAAAACAGTATGCTTTAACTTTGTGAAGAAATCATTCAGAGTCTCGAAGTTGGAGGGTTGGAGAGACATGAGTTCATTTTCGAGCTGGTAAACCCTCAAGTCATCATGCTTTCCATATAGAGTCTCCAATTTGTCCCATATTTCTTTCGGAGTCTTCAATCCCACAAGATGGAAGAGAAGGTCTCGGGAAATAGAGAGGCACAAGAAACCGAAGGCTTCATCCTTCTTGTTCAAGAATATTGATTTTTCTATGGTGGATCCAGGCTCATCTTCAGTGTCCATGGTGACTCTAAAAATTCCTCTGGAGCACAACTGAATCTCCATATCACCTTTCCATGAGTGGAAATTGTATGGAGTCAAGAGATCTACTAAGGAGGCCATCTGGATGTGTTGGAGCGAATGCTCCACCTGTAGAAACCTAAAAATCAAAATAGAAAGGGCAATGTAAGGTCGAACAGCCTGCACATTTTAGGCTTTCATCACACCCAACATAATCAATCAAGCAAGCTTGATCAACAAGTTCTTTACTTGGGGTATTAAGTGGTAAGCCTTGGCTTCTGGTGTAGTGCTGAATTTTTGAGCTATTGCTCAAATTTCATGCAGAAATCTATCAAAAAGATTGTTTTTGAGAGATAGAGCTTTGTCGTGTTGAGGCTCGGAAATTCGCAGGTAACAACAGTAAGGGATTCTCCCCAGTCAACGTTCCCAACTAGCCCGTGACTGTTTGGTATGGGGAATCCGTCCGGTTTGCGGTCCGGCTACCGTAGGTCAAAGTAACAAAAACAAAGGCTTTACCGGTTGCGGCTCGGTCCACCGTGTATTTTTTGTATTTTTTGACTTAATGTATGATATGCAAGTGCCTAATTAACCATGCAGGGCGATAAGATGCAAGGAGCAGTCACAACGTGATGCATAGGTTCTTACCTCTCGTCTTAGCATTCACAAGCATCTAAATCACATACAAGAAGAAATTAAAACTAACTACCTAAACTATCCCTAGGGAGCAGGGTTATCATTCATTGGTGAGTAATATATTTTGTACATGCATTATGAAGAGTTACAGATAGCTGATACTTCTTTCAAGACACATGAACGATTACAGATATTTGAACAACCAGATAGCCAATTGTTTTATGAACAACATCTATTACTCTCAGTGGAAAACATCACAAAAATCTACTGAAGAACATTCAACAAGAACATAGGTTCAGGAAGTTAAATACTCTCACAGTTAATGAAACACAGCTGAAAACGAAATAGTTCCCCTTCAACATCATTCATTTAATCACATTGATACATTCCACATTTCGCTTTCTCCAGCAGGCAAAAGTTTCAGTTTCTGATTGTAAAACGAAGTAGTTCCTCTTACAAGCAAATGGTTTACAAGTTTTTCCAGGGAAAAAGTCCTCGTCTAAGCTCTACTTTCAAATACTTAAACTACAATTGCAGACCGCTTGGGCTGCCCCCCCAAGCGTCTGACCTTTCAGTTCCCCAACGTTTCATATTCCTCTATCTTTTCTGTGCATGCTCGTGATTGGCTGCGTAATTGACAGACCTTTTAGAGCTGCTCCTCTGTCACCATTCATTTTGTCTTTTCCTTCGTTTGTCCTTCTTACGATCTTGCTAGTTTCGGTCCATCTTCCTCCACGCCGCGGTAGTTTGACCGATCTCCCGAACCCACCTGCAATCAATCGACAAGCATCATTCATTGGGACTGCGTTACAAAACAAAGCATCAAATTCTACAAATTGAAACGATTATTCCACAAGGAAACGGCTAGGTGCATCTCTTGATCTGAAAATAATTTTGATTAAGCCTTGCGCAGGAAAGTTCTAAATCGACAGTCGGAAGGCTTTGACATTGGACGCGAAAAGGATTTCCTAGCTGCAATGACGGAAAAGACAAGGGATAAAGTCACGTGAAACGTGGGCGGGAGAAGCTTTAACTAGAAGCCGGAGGATATTAACATCGGAGGCTAAACAGCTTTCCCAGTCGCAACGACGGAAGAGACATAAGCTACAGATAAGCGAAACGCGGGCGGGAAAAGGATTTAGTCGGAAGTCGGAAGACATTTAAATCGGAAGCTGAATGACTTTCCCAGCCGCAACGGCGGAAGAGAAAAACTATGGGTCTCCGACGAAAAGGGTCAACACACATCGGTAGTCGGAGCTCTTTACGCTTCGGACGCTAAGCCGCTTTGGGAGCCACAACGGCGGAAGGGAAAAGGACAAAAGCGGCCGATTTAACATAGTTTGACGCCCGATTTAAGAGAAAAATTAAGTGTTTTGGACAGCTTCTCAAACTCAACACGGACATAAACCTGTTATACGTCCACAACGGCGACCCACAATAAAGAGCACTTGGTTCTATCAACAAGCGAAACAAACTTAGAATCTGCGACTCACCATAAATTCCAAACGCAATCACAATTCGAACCTTGGGTGAGAGTTAAGCTTTTACAATCATCTAAAATTAAAACATGACCAACGATTAAAAGAATGCAAAATCATGAGGAGGGGCCCAAAATTTAAGAAATTTGGGGAGAACGGTTGCACCTGCAACACCGCCGTAAGCTCTGATACCATATTAATCTTGTATATTGATATAGGAACAAAGCATCAATCTCATCAAATATTAATCAACAAATAACTCATGAAATGGTGTAATCGGTCTACGGGAATACTAGTCGCTCTGTATTCACATAAAGAATGAATGATTACAATTACAATGTCATGCTACAGGCATGAATGAATGAGCAATTCGAATCCTCAAGGAGGTCATTCTAATTGAATGAGTGAGTCTAGCTTAATTGACTGTAAGCCATAGTTCACACTCAGTTAACCACTGATCAAAACCCTAATTGACTCACCTAAACCCTAACTGAAGTCAAAGTGCAATAAATGACTGAGTCTCAACTGAAAGAGACCAGACACATGTCATAGCAAGCCAACCATCAAGTGCTAGCACTTCAATGACTTCAATGAACCTCGATGAGGTTAACTGAAGTTGAACTGAACATCAGAAGTTGGTGGAGGTGCCCCTATTGACTCCAGTTCATTAATTAATCATTAAATAATCAATTAAATGAATGGAGGCACCTTTACTGAGCTGTTTAACTGATTGTAACCACCAGTTAGCAATTAGGTGCATTAATATCACTCAGATCACCCATGGAGTGCTCCAGTTAGCCTCCTTGAATGTAGGAGAAGGCTAAGTTAGCCTCCTTGACTGAAGGTAGGCATGGGTGTGATTGGATGATGTCAATTAATGCTCCACTGATGTTAATTAATGTCAATTATACTTAGGATAGTGGTTTAACTAGGCCAATTTGACCAAAAAGAGTGTGTATGGTGGTAAATGTCTCCAACAAGAAGAGGAGACATGACAATAGATGATCTCATAGATCAATATTGCACCATTGGTACACGCTCTTAGGGTGGGAAAATACCCATCAAATATGTGATGGATCGTCCTCTTAGGATTGCTCTATTTATTATTGAGAATGTGGCAGGTAGCTGAGATTCCCATTAAACCACGAGGTATCACATGCTCTATGCCTTAGAGTGTATGGCTTCGACTTTATTCAACTGGATTGAGGGAAACTTGGTGAGTCGAAAGGATCAAATAGGAAAATGTCAACAAGGAGAACTAAAATAGTTCGACTATGGTGCCATTGTGGTCTCTTTCTTCCTTGAGAGAGTTTCATTTCTACGTCCACAGGTGCCCTTAAATGATCTTGAGCCACAAGACCCTCGCATGTTGAGATGGGTTGAGGATATGGCCTTAAATGGTGGAGTTGGACCAACATCCCCCTATGAAATTGTATTCTTCATATGGCTACATGGTTAACTCCTCATGGTTGAGGATTAGACGTACTCAGGGAATGACTTTAGGGGTGATCCATATATATTACTCCCTGAGGATGATCGGTGGGTAGAGCTAGGTAAGAAAGATTCCCTATTTTTGTTTCTTTTTATTTTGTTATATTTATTTTTGTTTATTTATTTTTGTTATACTGATACTTCGTGTTCTATATGGCAGACATTGTGCTAGTTTTTCTTAGATCTTTATATGAAATAATAACAAGTACAACAATATGCATAAGATAGAACAGATCCACAATACACAAATATTTTCACTGGGGAAACCATAAAGGAGAAAACACCAAACTTCCTAAGAATAGTACATTCACTAAGACCGTATCATAAGATGATCAAAATAAGTAATAAGAAGTATTTAGCAGTTATCTATCTCTCCTCCTTATGTGTCTCTTTCTTTCATGCGAACTTGAGTGAGTGTAAGGTATTTATAAATGAGGGAGGGTGCCTCCATATTTATACTAATCAAGTGACTGACCTCTTACATGAATGGGGTCGACCTCTTACCTTAACAAGGATGACTTCTCCTAGAGAGAATATAAAAATACATTACATGATGTTTCATTGGGGACTATTTCCCCGACTTACAACAAATGTTTTACCTCAAGGTCTATACACAATAATGACATCCCGAAAGGAGGTAAACACATCTCTGACGGGGTTACAATAACATAAATAGATAATATACATCATACTATCTTTTGATGTTACACATACATCAACACTCCCTCTTAACTAAGAATATTCTATCTCTCTTCCAAGGTCATCAACACATCTAGTCTAGTCATCATCACGAAGTCATCATCATAGCTTCTTCCATCATCATATTCTTATCGATCGGAAGGCACTATCTTTCATCGGATGTTTCTATAGAGCCAACCCTTTTTCATGCTGGGTGTATGCCTAGTACTCATCAAGGTATTCATAACATCTACGAGAAAGCCATAACGTAAGAATAATACAAGACCTTCTTTACATTGCCACGACAATAACCTGCATCTCCTACCTTTATCTTGTCGTATCCAGATCATCTCTTTTGTCCTGCACAAAACAAAATAAAACACATAGAGCACACAAATCATATCCCATATGCAGACCACATGCATTCTATCACCATAGTAGTATTTTAGTACATTTCATGTCATCTATAAAACATGTAACATCCACTATGCAAGAAATGTCTATGACCACACCAAGTACATTACGTCTCTCCATGGTTAACTCGCATTCTACCAGCATAAAAGAACTGCCTAGGTGCACCTCAAGTGCTTCATAAACTTATCATCTCCAACATGGGAACACACACATATTTAGATATATATGTAAGGACTGATTATGACCGAACATCTTGATACACTAGGGCTTTTACGTTCTAGGACAAACTCAAGGAATTATTAAATCTGAACAACCTACATCTAGGGTCTTTTTTGTTCAAAAAATATTCGAGGATATTACATCTAAGTAACCTGCATACCATGCCAGTGATTCTTTTTACACTCGGACAACCCACATGAATTATTACATCTGAATAACCTGCATACCATACTAGGGCTCATATTTACATTCAAATAACCTGTCTCATGACTGATTACATCTTAGTAACCTGCATATCATGCTATGTTAGAATAATCAACCCATAGTTAGCTAGCTTAGACATTAAATTAATCATTTTTGTCTTATTTGCCTAGTTTCATGATTCCACCTTATGCAAGTTGTCATTTGCCTATCCATAGTGGTCAAACTTGCCTATTTTGACTCATGTAGTGCTTGGGAAACCTCAAGGAATCAATTATGCTTTATTCCTGGCCTCCTAGGCGCCCTTCTGCGTTTTCTGCTTTATTGCCTGCTTTTTCAGTGCTTTAAGGAAATTGGGAAAGTTTGACTAGGTGAGGTTAACTAGTTTTTTGTCCTCCACATCCTCCACTCTTTTCTCCTATGAAAAGCATGTATGAGTTGTCCTTCCATCACCTTTTAGCTTGCCTAAGTTCTTTTTCCAATTCATGTCAAGCTCCTTAGCTGATTTGGAAACTACTTTATGCACCTATGGGGGAATTGCTTAATTTTAGTAAGCCTGCTTTTGACTAGATTCGAATTGCCTTCTCATGCATTCAAATCCCTTATGTAATTATTTAATGCAGCAACCTATCATGTTACAAGGTTGGCTATTGTACACTGAGTTAATATAGTTTAGTGTTCAGCTCCATATTCAGTCTCTTTTGTGAGTGATTTTGCATGTACAATTGATAATTGTTGTGAGTAAAATTGTTCTATCATTGGGTTCAATTTCCACATGGTATCAGAGCCATTGTAGATCAATTTCTCTCCTTCAAATTTGTTTTGCAGGTTCGACATCAGTGATTGGGAGCCTTCTACTGACAGCCGAGACAATTTCTGAGCTATGGATCAATCTCAGAAGATCATCTTGACTCCTTTCAATTTCTTTGAATGGAAATCAGAGATGGAGATACTGTTGAGAGAAAAAGGCCTCTACAGGGTGACTATGGCAATAGAAGCAGAGCCCAATGTAGCTGTAGATAAGATAAAATGGCACAACAGGAGGGATGAGGCCTATGGTCTCTTGTGTCTGAGTATTTCCAGAGACCTCCTTTTCCATCTTGATGGATTGACATCATCGGATGAAGTATGGGAGAAGCTTTCTGATCTTTTTCGAAATACAGATGAAATGAGGGGACATCAAATCGAAAATGAATTGATCTCCCTGAGTCCAAATAGCTTTGAATCCCTGCAACTCTATTTCTCCAAGTTCAAAGCACTTGTTTTGCAGCTAAAACAATGTGGGATCGAAAAGAAGGATGATCAGCTGGTCTTGGCCATACTCTCGAAGCTTGGCCCTGACTATTCAGTGTTTGTTTTGACCTTCTATGCCACAAAGTTGACAGCTCGAACCTGGAAGATGCCTAACCTTGTAGATTTCATGGAATCTCTCACACAAGAACAAGACTAGCTGGTGATGATGGGCACCATCAAACCATCCAAAGACCAAGCTCTGGTTGTTGGAGATTCGAGGGTGGATTCAAAAAGAAAAAAGAAAGCTAAAAAGCCATCTGAGCAAAAGAGAGACAAGAACAAGTCTCCGGAGGAGCCATAAGGTTCTAAGAAGAACTACCAGAAGAAGAAGAATAAAGGAGAAATGAGCAAGTGTGCATACTGCAATAAGGGAAATCACACTGAAATCTCTTGTATGAAGAAGCAAATAGACATGCTGACCCAACTCCTGGAGAAGAATGGGATCTCCCTTCCAGACAGCTCAAAGAAGAGGGAAGGAGGATCAAGTTCAGAAGACAGAGAGAGAGTTCATGCATTGGTTGCTGGGACATCAAGCTGACCGAGTTTCATCATTGATTCTGGAGCTTCAAGACATATGGTTTCGACCAAGGAGGCATTATCCTCACTTGACATGTCGAAAGGTCCACCAATAGTACTGGGAGATGACTCTCTCACTGAAAGTTTGGGCAAAGGGAGGATTGATCTTGATCATGGTCAGTTCAACAATGTGTTGTATGTTCCTGGTCTTGCCTCCAACCTCTTATCAGTGTATCAGATGACTCACACTGGGTCTCCAAAGAAGGTCATATTCTCCCCTGATGAAGTTGAGATCACAAAGATCTCAATTGGTAAAGTCATTGAAAAAAGAGTTGCAAATCATACTCAGAAGGTATACATGTTCTCACACTTCCTACCCTACTCAAACCCCTTTGCTCTTCTGATTCATGCTAATGAAGCAAGCAAGCTTTGGCATGAAAGATTTGGCCACCTAATTACAAGTATTTTTCTGATCTTAGTGAAAAAGAGATGGTCATAGGGTTACCAAAGATAAAAATTTCCAAAGGAGTCTGCCAAGGTTGTATCCTAGGAAAACACCCAGAGCATAAATTTGAGAGAGCTAGTCATGAGAGAACCTCTGCACCCCTCGAGTTGATCCACAGTGATGTTGCTGGCCCATTCCCTCATATGTCCATGAGTCAGGACAAATATGCATTGACTTTCATAGATGACTTTTCCAGGTATTGCTGGGTTTACTTCCTGAAACACAAGTCTGAAGTTTTTGGCCTCTTCAAAGTCTTTAAGGCTTTGGTTGAAAACCAGTCTGGGAGGAAACTCAAGGTCCTCAGATCTGACAATGGTGGTGAGTATGTCAAGTATGAGTTTATTCAATATTGTGCATATGTAGGTATTCAGATGCAGCATTCTATCCCTTACACACCACAGCAGAATGGTGTTGCTGAGAGGAAGAACAAATCACTGAAGGAGATGGCAACATGCATGATGGAGGCCAAAAATTTTCCACCAAAGTACTGGGCCGAAGCTATCAATTGTGCAGCCTATATCCAGAATAGGGTGCCTCATAAACAACTTGATGGTATGACTCCTTTCGAAGCACGGAGTGGGCACAAGCCAGATGTGACCCATTTCAGGATTTTTGGCTCAAGGGCTTGGGCTAGAATTCCAATAGAGAAGAGAAAGGCTTTGTAGCCCCAAAGCCAAGAGTGTCTATTTGTTGGGTACTCTAAAGATTCAAAAGGGTACAAGCTGATAAATTTGAGCACAAACAAAGCCTTCATCGAAAGGTGTGTTCAGTTTCAAGAAGAACCCCTAACAACAGTGGAAGTTGGAGAAGTCTCTTCACCACCAGAACCTCTGAAAGTAAGTGAAGAGATTGTTGAACATGCTGATTCTGATATGTCTGATAGTGATGAGTTTATTGCAGATCCTAACAGCCCTACAAGGCCAAAATGGGCAGCCAAGACACTTCATGCAGCATGAGAGCTAGTTGGGAATTCCAATGACCCTCGGAGGACTAGATCTCAATTTGAGAGTGCTCTGTGCATGAAGGATCCTATGTTTGCTGAGAAATGCTATCTGATGGTGGAATCAGATCCTCAGACATATGAAGATGCAACAGGAGATCCAAGATGGCAAGCAGCCATGAAGGAAGAGTTTAGCTCACAACAGAAGAGCAACACTTGGGAGCTAGTGGATCTTCCCCCAAGGAGGAAGCTAGTTCAGTGTAAGTGGGTGTACAAGA
>LPNX011116107.1:122129-134923 GCA_001517045.1 Pseudotsuga menziesii | reverse complement strand
GATGAGATTGCTTCCTTGAAGGGTGCAATGAACCAAGCCTTTTCCATGACAGATTTGGGGCTCTTAAGCCAATTCTTGGGGCTTGAGATTGCTCAAACCAAAACTGGAATCAAGGTGCACCAGTCCAAGTATGCCTTGGATTTTTTGAACAAATTCAAAATGAAGGATTGCAAGCCAAGCAAGACTCCTTTCCTTTCAGGAGTAAAGCTGGAAGAAGCTAATTCTTCACCTATGGTAAACAATACACTGTATAGGCAATTGATTGGATGTTTGTTGTATCTTACACATACTAGACCTGATATTTCTTATGCAGTAAGTGTGGCTTCTAGATACATGGATCAGCCTCATGAGATCCATTGGAAAGCAGCCAAAAGGATCCTTAACTTTGTTCAAGGAACAAGGACACATGGGATCTTCTATAAAGCAAAATCTGATCTTGATTTGATTGGGTTTACTGACAGTGATTGGGCAGGTGATAGCACAGACAGAAAGTCCACATCAAGATATGTGTTCATGCTTGCAGAAGGTCCAATCAGCTGGTCAAGCAAGAAACCGAGTGCCATTGCACTCTCCTCTACAGAAGCAGAGTACAGAGGAGTTGCAAATGCAACAACTCAATGTTTATGGTTTCAAGGGTTACTTGGAGAGTGTGGATTCGAATCAGAGTACTCAACTAGCATCTACTGTGATAACCAAAGTACCATTTGAATTTGCAATGATCCAGTTCAGAAGCAGAGAACCAAACACATTGAGATCCATATGCAATACATCAGAGAGCTTGTGCATGATGGCACCATTCACCTACTATTCTGTTCATCTTCAGAACAAGTAGCTGATATCTTCACCAAATCATTTTGTGAGAAGACCTTCAGCAATCTCAAATCACTACTGGGGATTGTTGATCATGCTGTGAAGCATGAGTGAAGACAAGATTTCCAAATTTTGTTTTATAGTCCATGTTTAAGGGAGGATTTTCCCATGTGGTTTTTGCCTCTTTCCTTGTTTAAATGGACATGCAGTATGTAAAGGGTGACTAAGCCTTGTTGCTAGGCCCTATAATTTTTTGATATATTACTCATAAGTCGGGCTTAAGGGGGGGAGTTAGAATAATCAACCCATAGTTAGCTACCTTAGACATTAAATTAATCATTTTTGTCTTATTTGCCTAGTTTCATGATTCCACCTTATGCAAGTTGTCATTTGCCTATCCATCATGGTCAAACTTGCCTATTTTGACTCATGTAGCGCTTGGGAAACCTCAAGGAATCAATTCTGCTTTATTCCTGGCCTCCTAGGCGCCCTTCTTCTTTTTCTTCTTTATTGCCTGCTTTTTCAGTGCTTTAAGGCAATTGGGAAAGTTTGACTAGGTGAGGTTAACTAGTTTTTTGTCCTCCACATCCTCCACTCTTTTCTCCTATGAAAAGCATGTATGAGTTGTCCTTCCATCATCTTTTAGCTTGCCTAAGTGCTTTTGCCAATTCGTGAGCTCCTTAGTTGATTTGGAAACTACTTTATGCACCTATGGGGGGATTGCTTAATTTTAGTAAGCCTGCTTTTGACTAGATTCAAATTGCCTCCTCATGCATTCGAATCCCTTATGTAATTATTTAATGTAGCAACCTATCATGTTACAGGGTTGGCTATTGTACACTGAGTTAATACAGTTTAGTGTTCAACTCCATATTCAGTCTCTTTTGTGAGTGATTTTGCATGTACAATTGATAATTGTTGTGAGTAAAATTCTTCTATCACTGGGTTCAATTTCCACATGCTAGGACTCATATTTATAGCCAAACAACCTATAGGACTAACTACATATGAGAAACCTACTACACTAGGGTATTCTTCACTCGAAAAATCTGTCTCATTTCCCATGGTAGATATCATGCATTTGTGTCTTCTGGGCTCTTTCTATTTTTAGCATAGAATTATATCATGACTGATTACATATAAGGATAACCTACTAGATTCGCTAATACTTATTACATCTAAGGACAACCTACAAGACTGATTACGTCTGAGCAATCTACAATCTTCGCCAATATTTTATGCTCAGACAACCTATCTCTCCAACTATGCTCGAACTCATCACTCCCTCTTTTGAGGGGTCTTGTTCTGGATCACACCAAGTATCTCTCTGAAGTACTTGAACTTAACTATGTCTAGAGGCTTGGTCAACAAATCATCTATCCGATTTTCGATTGCCACATACTAGGGTTTCACTGCTCCTTTCTGCACCATATCCTTGATATAGTGGAATTTGATCTCTATGTGCTTCGACTTGTCATGGAACACAGGGTTGTTCGATAGCTTCACACATCTTTGATTGTTCTAGATTATAAAAGTAACATCTAACTAGAGATCAAACAAGTTAGGAAGTAGCTTGCGCATCCACACTACCTCACAACTAGCCGAGCAAGCGGAAACATACTCTGCCTCAACTATACTCAGTTCCACACATGACTGCTTCTTGCTAAATCAAGATATCATGCTAGATCCCAAACTGAAGCAACAACCCAAAGTATTCTTCCTATCAGTGGCTCTACCTTACCAATCTAAATTAACGTAATCGTGTATGTTAATATTCTAATTCACATCATAATTGAGCCCATAATCCACTGTACCCTTTAGGTACCTCAATAAATTCTTTGCAGCTATTAGGTGAACATGTATTAGATCTGTTCGGAGCAAGATCAGGGTGTTCATAACAAAGCATATGTTGGGTTTCATATTTTTTAGATACATCAATGAGCCAATCATCTGACAATACATCATGGCATCAACTGAGTCAGATGAAGCATCATACTAAAGCTTCAAGTTTGATTCCATAGGTGTGGCTATCGTTTTGTAGTTCAACATTCTGAATCTCTTTAGAATATCCATTGTATACTTTCCTTGACTAAGGAAAATCCCATCTACATTCTGCCACACCTCCATGCCTAAGAAGTAGTGCATCATCCCTAGGCATTTCATCTCTAATTATGTAGTGTTAACACCAAAAATTTTCCACATATCTCTCTATGGTCCAAAACATAATTATACATCATAGTCTCACCATTATTTCCTCCATTTTGACCTTCACAAATAAAATTCCACCAAAATTGGTCAAAAACATTATTATTCCTTCCCCCATAAATATAGGGAAGTCAATCATTTATTGCAACATAACCCCACTCTCTCCAAAATGGACAAAAAAACCCTAAAATTAGAGTGGGTAAAACACCATGGATAAATACCATGCATAATAAAATACCATGGGTCAAAAAACATTGGATCATCCTATAAATACATTGTGAAGGTCTTCCCACAATAACTTTACATTCCATAAAATTTTGAATTTTGGAAATTCCTTTATTCCTTTTTGGACATCATAACCTTTCGCCACACTATCCCACGTTGTGCGTCGAGTCCTCTCTGTGTAACCCTTGATCCCTTTCCCAATGACAACCTCTTGTGTTAACTTTTCATATGCTTAGCTAAGACATCAGTACTTCATTTCATTTTCATAACAAAAGCATATAAACAGGATCACTGAAAGATAGGCAAGCACAACCATACAAAAGGAACACAAAGATTTAACCTGGGAAAACCCTAAAGGGAAAAACCCAGCAAAAGATTCCTCAATATAGATGTCCCAAAAATATAAAAGATAAAAGATAAAACCAGCAAGGAGATCAAAGCCTGATCCTCCTCCTTCTCTAGCTACTTCTCTTCTCCACTAATGCGCTACACAAGTGAGAGTGTGTGCTCAAATGAGGAGATCTACACCTCTATTTATATTCATCCGTTCACTTCAATTAACTCATCCGACATGTAGGCTCGAGTTACACATGTAGGCTCAAGTAACCACACTGGGGTGCTAATGACCCACCTTTACAATTAGAGGGGACAACCTCATGACTCTTATTATTTCTTCCGATTAGAAGCATCGGGGTACAAGATGATACAAGTGGTTCTCCCGATAGGACCATCGGGGACCACAAAAGATACATATAGAATATTCTTTGAAGTTACAATATTTCAACACTCCCCCTTAACGAGAAGGGTATTCTACAACAACATCAACAACACCAATAATAGGAGAGAGATATAGGACATCATCAGCATCATCAGGGTAACATATCTATAGATCATTGGAAGCTTTTCAACATTATGTAGTCTTCATATTCAATCTTCAGTCTTCATCATCATTAATACTTTGACTGCTTCGATCAACAACATCTTTAGCACTTTGACCTTTCGATTAGCAACATCATCTTCATCACTTTGACCTTTCGATCAGCAACATCATCTTCAACGCTTTGACCTTTCGATTAGCAACATCATCTTCAGCACTTTGACCTTTCGATCAACAACATCATCTTCAACACTTTGGCCTTTCGATCGGAAACAACATCATCATCATACTTTGATCTTTTGATCAGAAACATCATCATGAAAATATCATCAACACCAAAACATCATTATCATCAAAACATCAACATCATCAAAACATCAACATCATCATCATCATCAAAACATCAACATGATCAAAACATCAACATCATCATCATCACAACATCAACATGATCCTTCCTTTCGGAATTACGGGATCAACATGTCTGTGGTACTCAGACGATCCTTCCTGTTGGAATTACAGGATTTAGGTCTTTACGGAGTTACTAACGATCCTTCCTTTCGGAATTACGGGATCAACACATATGTGGAACTCAGACGATCCTTCCTTTCGGAATTACGGGATCAAGTCTTTACGGAGCTACTAACGATCCTTCCTTTCGGAATTACGGGATTTAGGTCTTTACGGAGTTGCTAACGATCCTTCCTTTCAGAATTACGAGATTTAGGGCTTTACGGAGTTACTAACGATCCTTCCTTTCGGAATTACGGGATTTAGGTCTTTACGGAGTTGCTAACGATCCTTCCTTTCAGAATTACGGGATCAACACATTTGTGGAACTTAGACAATCCTTCCTATTGGAATTACGGGATCAACACATCTGTGGAACTCAGACAATCCTTCCTGTTGGAATTACGGGATCAAGTCTTTACGGAGCTACCAACGATCCTTCCTTTCAGAATTACGAGATTTAGGTATTTACGGATTTACTAACGATCCTTCCTTTCGAAATTATGGGATCAACACATCTGTGGAACTCAGACAATCCTTCCTATTGGAATTATGGGATCAAGTCAATGATCCTTCCTTTCGGAATTACAGGATTTAGGTCTTTACGGAGTTACTAATGATCATTCCTTTCGGAATTACAGGATCAACACAGTTGTGGAACTCAGACAATCCTTCCTCTAGGAATCACGAGATCAACACACATTCTCGAGTACCGAAGTCATCGGATCCATTCTGAACTGAAGTTCAAGGATGATACAATCCTACCACATTCATGGGGGTCGAAACCTTTGGATACATTTTGAACCAAGGTTCAGGGATGATGCAATCCACCACTTTCACGGGGGCCGAGACCTCTGGATACATTTTGAACCGAAGTTCAGGGATGATGCAATCCTACCACATTCACGGGGGCTGAGACCTCCGGATACATTTTGAACCAAAGTTCAAGGATGATGCAATCCCACCACATTCACGGGGGCCGAGACCTCCGGATACATTTTGAACCGAAGTTCAAGGATGATGCAATCCCATCACATTCACGAAGACCGAAGTCACCGGATCTATTTTGGACAGATGTCCTAGGAATGATACAATCCCACTGCAACATCACTACTCCCCCTTTCGAGGAAGGTTCTTTCGAACCTCACCAAGATTTTCTCGAAAGTGTTCGAACTTTACTCGAGACAGAGGCTTCGTTAGCACATCAGCAACCAAACCATCATCATCTACATCTTCAGTATGTGAATATTGAACTATCACCATCTTTATCTCCAGTATGTGAATACTGGAAGCATCATCATCTATATCTTCAGTATAGAAATACTGAAAGCATCATCATCTCTATATTCAGTATAGAAATACGGAATCACCATCATCTACATCTACAGTATGTAAATACTGAAACATCATCTATATCTTCAGTATAGAAATACTGAAAGCATCATCATCTCTATATTCAGTATAGAAATACGGAATCACCATCATCTACATCTACAGTATGTAAATACTGAAACATCATCTATATCTTCAATCTGGGAATACTAAAACATCATCATCTGTATATTCAGTATAGAGATACATAATCACCATCATCTGCATCTACAGTATGTAAATAATGAAACATCATCTATATCTTCAGTGTGGGAATACTTAAACATCATCATCTGCATCTTATCTCGTATGTAGAAATATCGGATTTCTGTGTTACAACGGAAGACAGGGTTCTCTGTCATCACAACTCTGGTTAACACATAGAATCATTGTAGTATCCATCTTCAGTTCAAAGAGACCTGATATCAGCTTCCGAAGCCATATGGCTTCACAACTTAGCAGAGCAATCTGCTATGTATCTTGCTTCAGCCATGCTACCAGAAACATTGGACTATTTCCTACTAAACCATGAACTCATAGCAAACCCCAAACAAAAGCATCTACCTAATGTGCTTTTTCTGTCTGACATACTTCCAGCCCAATCTGCATTTTTGTAGCCATACAATCTATACTCATGGCTACCATCATAATATAAACCAAAGTCTATAGTCCCTTTCAGAATCTCATCACATGTTTTGCAGTTACTAGGTGAACCCGTCTTGGTTGAACAAGATGTTGACTTAAGGTGTTCAAAACAAAATAAATGTCTGGTCTGGTATTTGTTAAGTACATCAATGACCCAATGATCTGTCTGTAATGAGTCATATCCACTAACTCTGATCAGCTAACAGCTTCAGGTTGGTGTCCATGGGTGTGGCCATGATTTTGCATTTCAACATATTGAATCTCTTCAATATCTCTACCGCATAATTTCCCTGGTTGAGAAATATTTCTTTTGAACTTTTCCATACTTCCAGACCTAGGAAATAATGCATTAACCCAAGGTCTTTCATCTCAAATTCTTCTGCTAGTTTCTTCTTGCTTTCCATGACCTATTTCTCATTTCCTATCAAGGATAAGTCATCCACATATAATAACAGGATGACAAGTTCATCTTCTACAACCTTGAGATAAAGGTTAGGATCAGCTTTACTTTTGGTAAAGCCCATGCTCGACAAGAAACCATCTATTCTTTCACACCAAGCTCGAGGAGCTTATTTAAGACCATATAATGCCTTCTTTAACTTGCATACGTGAGTATGTCTATCTTCAACTTCAAATCCTTGTGGCTGTTCTATGTATACTTCTTCTTTGATCACACCATTTAGAAAAGCTATTTTCACATCCATCTGGTGTAAGTCCCACTTCATCATGGATGCAAGTGCCATGGTATCTCTAATTGAAGTATACCGTGCTACTGGGGCAAATGTGTCTTCATAATCAATTCCCTCTTTCTGAGAGAAACCTCTGGCCACAAATCTTGCTTTATACTTCTCAATACTTCCGTCAGCTGCATGCTTTATTTTTCATATCCATTTGGAGGATACTATACTCTTTCCTTCTGGTTTGGGAACTGTATCCCAAACATCATTCTATTATTCTTTCATCATAACATCTTCCATGAGTTTGTCTTGTCGGGTCATCAACATATCCTAGTCTTCTACATTCAACCTTGAAGGTTGGAACCCTCTTTACTCTTGGTAAAGTCTCGATCCAGCAGGAAGCTGTCCATCATGTTGTACCATGTCGAACTTAGATATCTTCTGTAGTCACTCCCCTTGAAGTGGAGTATCATCTTCCCTCTTCATTTTGTCAATAGAGTATGTCATGTCATAGTATATTCTTTCTGAGGCAAATCATGAACCTTTGCTTTGTACACTTGTTCTTATAGATCCATATGGAAGATACTACGTACTTCCCTTTATGTCTCGAAATCATATCTTATACATCATTCCCCATGATCAACTGTTATTCTTTGATCATAGCATTCTTTTCTTCATCTTGAGTTATCTCTTATACCCATGGTGGTCTTCATCCTTCGAGGTGGATCTACCGCTCTCTGAAGCTCTTTCTTTCACCATGGTGTCTCTGACCCTGGGAGCTTCAGATTCATGTTTATTGAATTGTCATCACTTGTTCTTTGGAACAAGTCTCATCCTTGTTTTCTTGTAGGAGGTTGTTCAGGACCTTTCCTACAATTCAAATGCACCAATTGCATGGTTATAACTATTTCATAAAACATATGCATAACGACAAATTCTTATGCATCATGCAACTGTTTAGCCAATACAACATTCATCCATATCTCACGGAAACTTTCTAGATGACATCATTGAGATTGTGCATTAATCCAATATGTCGTGTAAAGAGGTTTCATTCTAGATAAGTATCAATGGAGAGATGTATAGCACCATGAGCTACTTACCGATCACATGCATATTAGTAGTATACAGTCATTAATGCAAATAACACATCAACTGAATATGCATAACAAAACAATATCATTAAATGACAATTGAATACTTATCTTTTTTTTGTTTTGTGGGTCGACTCCTTGATCATTCTCCTTCATCATCTTCTTCATTCATGAAATCATCTTTTCTTATCCAAATGATAAGATGGATAAGAGGTTCATCAAGAATTGAGTTCTTCATATTCCTCATTGCTTGAGGGATCTTCTTTCAATGGTGAGAGCTTGATCTTCAATTTGCTCCCATATTTCTTCTTCTCTTCTTATGAGACGAGCTTCTTATTCTTCCCAAAGTCAACTGAAAGTAATCACTTCCTTTTGGCACACATTCCTCGCATGAATGAATCCCATGATCATGAGAGGCCATTCAAGTTGGCTATGACCACTTCTGCATTCTCTGCTTCTTCTTCTACCGCTTCAAGATGTTATGCATTCTAGATCTTCACATTCTTCAACTGTTTTCTCAAATCCATCTTCTGAATTATGTTCTTATCTTCAAATAGCTTGATCAAGGAATCAAACATATTCGGTGTCTTTAGGGAAGATACTTGTGGTACAAGTTGATCCGTGATTGAATCAACAATGATCTTCTTGGCCTTGATCAAGTTATTCTTGTGTAAGGCTTTGAGGCTCATCTCCCTCTAGAACTGGAACCTCTCTACTCATGTAGGTGTCCAATTCATTTTCTTCAGAGGGATCAAATACTTTCATGCTTGGAATTTTTCAACTTCACCAAGCTTATCATCAAGCTGATGTGATAGATCACTTTGAAATGAGAACCTCAAATGCAAATAGCAAAAGATTAGATCTTACCGATTTGAGGTGTCCGTCGTGCTTCCAGAGCTGGCTGATCTAGGGTTTGTCAGAGAAACCCTAATTTTCAAAACATGGAATCTTTTAGATATGATTGGATAGAAAGATATATCTCTTCAAATGGAGCTGTCCAATGTACTCCTTTTCTGAAAACAGTGGAGGGAAGTTCCCGCAACAGGAAGCCCTAGTTTTCCAATTTCTTCTGCATAAATGCCTGTTACTATTTCTATGATATCTCTGAATTTACTGCTCCTCTATGTCTGCAATTTTGCACTAAGGTAACCTTGCATGTCCCTGATCCAACACCGTAGGTTTCATCAGAATTGGTTTCACCAATTTGGATTTAGGATCATTTTCCCAAGGTGACCTTTTACAGGACTGTTCAAAACAGTGAAGTTGTATGGAATGCCACGTGTCACTGGTTCATCTTCAGGTCTGAAATTTGGACCACAGAAAGTACATTCTGTTCTATTTTTGGAAAATATTCAGGAATTCCATTTGGACTTCTGTAGCCCAAGATATAGCAATTTTCCCTAGGTGTCCTGTTTAGGGATGAATTCTGGAAGAGGCTGAAACCCTAACTTGGAGGGATCATATCTCCTAGAATATAGTGTATATAAGGCTGCATTTTAGACACAGTGTTCATTAGGATTATATCTTCGGTCTCTGAAATTTTCCACTCCTGAAACTTCGTCAATATTGAGATATAGCGAATATACCAAAACTTAGCCGTTTTAGTATTTAGGGTTTTTCTAGCTCCAGGTCAAACTAGGGTTTGAATTTCCTAGAGTTTCACCCAACCAAAAATATTGATCCAGGTCTCTAAACTTTGATTTTGATGAGGAGAGAAATCCTATGTTGGGCTCACTAAAAAATTCTTCTTCTGCAAGAAGCCCTAATTTCCCACACCAAAAACTGAAAATGCTCGAAATTGAATTTCGCTTTGATAGAAAGATGCGCCCTTCAATGGAGAGTTAGCCTAGCCTTCTTTTGCTGATCGATTGTGGAGATATAACGAAAAATTAAGAAGCCCTAGATTCTGTAGCTGCACAATGTCTTCTTTTCAGGGTGGCTCTGATACCATGTTAACTTTTCATATGCTTAGCTAAGACATCGATATTTCATTTCATTTTCACAACAAAAGCATATAAACAGGATCACTGAAAGATAGACAAGCACAACCATACAAAAGGAACACAAAGATTTAACCTGGGAAAACCCTAAAGGGAAAAACCCAGCAAAATATTCCTCAATATAGATGCCCCAAAAATATAAAAGATAAAACCAACAAGGAGATCAAAGCTTGATCCTCCTCCTTCTCCAGCTACTTCTCTTCTCCACTAATGCGCTACACAAGTGAGAGTGTGTGCTCAAATGAGGAGAGCTACACCTCTATTTATATTCATCTGTTCACTTCAATTAACTCATCCGACATGTAGGCTCGATTTAATCATGTAGGCTCGAGTTACACATGTAGGCTCAAGTAACCACACCGGGGTGCTAATGACCCACCTTTACAATTAGAGGGGACAACCTCATGACTCTTATTAGTTCTTCCGATTAGAAGCATCGGGGTACAAGATAATACAAGTGGTTCTCCCGATAAGACCATCGAGGACCACAAAAGATACATATAGAATATTCTTCGAAGTTACAATATTTCAACATCTTGTTGGAGATAAATAGAGACCATGATCGTGGGATCCTACAGACCATTTCTTCAAATGGCTGCAATGGCCCAATTTAAAGGTATTTATTTTTATTATTTTATTGCATTAGTTAGATAAAAGCATAAATTTATTATTATTTCTTGTTTTAAGTCGAGGTTGAGAAATCCCTTGCACCATGAACTCTACCCTTAGATTCGACTGATCTAGGGTAGGTGCTTTTGCACATAGTAGGGGAGAAATCCACACTACAGTTTTAGCGACTCCACTGGCTTGATCCCCTTGGATATCTATTTTTGTAGGTGTTTTTGTTGGTTTGTTCTACTTGGGTGCCCTTAGCCGTCATAGATCTAACCCCCTTGCGGCATATCCGAACTAGTATTGTCACAGTGTCTTCCCTCCTGTCCCAAGCTGACATTTTTTTCTTAAAAAGCCCTCAGTTATTGTTATAGCGGATTTCACCACTCCAGGTGAATTACACTTTGTATGGCCTTCCTTTGTCCCACTGCAGACTCTTTAGACCCCATGGACCATATTTTATCCTTTGATGTTTCCTTGATCATCCCTAAAAAACTATATAAAAGATGCCATACGCGACTTTTTCCCTGATAACCGCGTACATACGCGGGTTTGACTCCTATAATCGCGTACATCGGGATGTGTGCGTAGTCCAAATCCTTTTGGAGTTTTCCTTGACATGGATCCGATTCATTTGACTCCTGGCCTTCCATATGCCTTGAGATCGCTCGGATTCGACCCTTCATTATCCCTTGTGAAGCTATAGAAGGAACCCCTTGGTACATTGAAGACATATAGAGAGATTGAAAGCAACGAAACTATAGTCCATTGTTGCTGGATTTATACTTGAGTCTGCATCCCTTTGTCCCTTTGGAGCACTGTTGTGTTCTTCCCAAGCTTGCCTTTTGCTAGTGAGCTTGCTATCGAGAGATGGAGGATTGAGGTGGTGGAGGCCCAAGTGGGGGATACAGTTTCTCCGGTTCGCAGATGTACTGTCAGAGGTTGTATCCATCTTGTAATCTCTGATTTACATTAATAAGAACTATCTTTTCCTGTCCAATTATGTGTATTTGATTGAATATTGTATCCATTGGAATATGTCAAATGCTTTTACATTATTGATTATATATGCTAGAATAGATCTAACACCATGATATATAGTATGCTTGTATTGTTTACTTGTTGTTGAGGAAGTATTATATCAATTCAAGCTGAATATTGGAAAGCTCAACGGGGATTTACTTCAACCGTCCGGAATAAGGTACGAGGTCTGATCCTTTAGTGTTAGACATTTTAGTTCTATTGCATATTGGGAAAGATTGATTTATAGAGTCAAGTTGTCTGTTGTGGTACCCCAAGCCATAGGAATTTCTCTCCGTAACAGAATTGGTGACTCTGCTGGGGATGTTCCTTGTTTTTATTTGGGGGTTTGCAGGCACAATGGGCTTGATATTATTGACTTGCTCTTGATTTATCTCTATTTTTGTGTCGCATTTTATAGTATGTTTGTCCATTGACACTCCCCTTTATTAGTTTGGCCTTGGCCTACTTTTTACCACTTCCTTCTCTGTATACGCGGGTTTTTGGCCAAAAGTTGCGTACATACGTGGATTTTTGGCTAAAAGTCGCGTACATACGCAGCTGTTCTTTATACAGTTGCGTACATCCTCCCTTTTGGTGAGTTTGATGTTGTGGGAAGTTGCTGGGTGGGTTGTGAGTGTGGTTGGGTCTTCCTTGGGTCTGATGTTGTCTATTGGATGCTTCTTTTGTGACTAGAGACTGCTCTTTCATTGATTTTTCTTTGAAAGTAGTTTTAGTCATTTATCTT
>LPNX011116107.1:61213-121871 GCA_001517045.1 Pseudotsuga menziesii | reverse complement strand
GATCTTGGAATAGTTCATTGTAAGTCAATTCTCCAAGATCACTAAACAACAACATCTAGGTGTCTATCCAGGGAGTGTGTGAAATCCTTGATATAACCATTGTTCTCAGGATCCTCCTCTCAAACGGGAGTTAAGCACGAGGCAGTGTGAGCGGTTATCAATTGGGATGACCCCTAGTCATAACTGAGTAGCACCGGAGATATTTCCAGGATTGTATTCGTATCTGGGGGCTCTTTCGAGAGTTTGGGGCTTTGGTACCCTACCCATAGGGTCAATCCCGCCTGCTACTGTTCGCCTGAGCTTTGATTATATTGAGGTGACCTTAGTGACCTTACCTAGGATATTGAGGGGGTACTCTACAGGGGTTATTCTGCAGGTGTCCTGACCAGGTAGAGGTTGGACAGCATAGTCGCTTTACGTGTTGAAGCTGAGGGCCACTATAATTGGTTACGTACCTCCGTTTGTTGTGTATGGGAGTCTTAGGCCTCTCCTAGGCGAGACATACCTGCTGCATTTGGGAGCTCACATATCCTCCCCTTGGTTTGCTTATATTTTGGCTGTAGATTTTCTTAGGAGTGTGCTCTTTGTGTGCGCTAGTTGGCCTTTGGGATCGTGGTTACTTGAGTATATTTATGCTCTCTTGAGTTCAGGTCCTTTTATTTTCGGCATGCCTGGTATCCTATCACTCGTCTTGGTCCTAGTACGGACCCTGGTGTTAGACTTGGGGGCATCATAGCCCCTTACCCTGCTCGTAGATTTGGGAATGGTCATATTCTGCCCTCTACTCCATTTGTGGAGGATGTTGACTCCCTTCTCTTGGTCTTTACACCAGTGGTCACCCTCATGGGGGTGGTAGTGGATGCATGAACATTGGGTCTACACCTTACGTTTCTTTTCATGTCCTATTGTTCACCATACTGTTTCCTTTGGGTGCGGTTTTCATGATCATTCCTCCCTATATCCTATAGTTTGGATTTTTTATTGACTATTTTGGGTTGTTTTGACTAATATTGTTGTCATGTAGGGTCCAATTTTTGTACACTCTCTCCGAGGTTTCGACCCGTTCGTTCCTATCACAGGTATTATGTCTGAACTGGCATATATGTTAGGATATCACATCCGCTTGCATTTATGCATTGCCTTATGACCATTCCATCTTAACCTTAGGTACGAACCCATTCCATGGTATCACGGAACCTTCATGCTACTGTTAGAAGTGATACTATGTGAATGGTAGAGCTTTCCTATACATGGGTGCCCTAGTTAGCTCCCTTTTGCATTTGGTACCCATGCTGTGAGTCCTCTCTTAGGTCCGGGAGTCCGTTGTATAGTACTGCCATGACATTTAGCAAGAGCCTCATAATCCTCTTGACCATATGCTAGCCTATTTCCCTCCAGACTCCCCTTATGTCAAGTTGTCGATGCATTATCATGAGCTTTGCCTGCCTTATTGAGCTTTATGCCAGCTCCCTTGACATTGCGTTTCAGCCATATAGCCCGAGCTTGTCTCATGTCTAGCCATGCAGAGCCATTTTTATATCCTTCGCAGCTTGATTCCCTTTTCACCGAGAGGGGATTTTCCCCCGAGTGTTGATATCCTACACATGTATCCTTGCATTGAGCATAGGTATGTTCCACTACTTCGAACTAGTTTGTTTTCCCTTATGACACTCGTCTCCTCCTAGTTTGTAACTATAAAGCTAGTTTATTCTCTTTTCAAGCTTTTCGAATAACTGAAAAAGTCCAAAAAAAATCAAAAAACCAAAAAGCCAGACAAGGAAAGATGTTATCTTTGGCAGCTATCGAGTCGTGTCGCCTTCGAACAGAGCACTGTGTATCAAATCCATTGGTTGGGTTATAGTTTGACTTAGGAGCTGTACTCATTTATCTGAGTTTATCTCCACCGACTGGTTAAGCTTCCAGTCCCTATGGAGCCTCTGTTGATGCCTCCTGTGTCACAGAGATGTCCCAGTTTGTATATCGAGTCTATGCTGCCTTCATTCAGTCACCATACGCCGTTATGCTCTTGTTCGAAGGAAGTTGAAATCTGTGTCGGCCATTCCTCAGTTATCTTGACTTTGCATGTTGGCCATTCCTGGTACAATTACTGGTTCGTGCACTTTATGATCGAGTCCTTCCACATTAGACAGCTTTGCTGAGTACCTCGTGTTGGATTATGGGGGATGCCTTAATTCCCTCCTTCCAGCGGATTTCATCCCATCAACTTCAGATTATTTATTCTGGAATTGGAATCTAGAGTCCTTTTGAGTGCCTTGAGACTTGCAGTCATCAGTGGCAGGTTCTCTCGCCATCGACAGTTTCTTGGGAATACATCAATGTCCCCTGATCGATGGATTCTCTCAAGTGTTCGACCTCAACATATCTATTCACACTTGTTAGTTTGCACTCTAGTACCTTAATTCCCATTATCATTATCGGTGGGTAATCTCGCGTCTGTTAACGATATACATCAATGACCGGTAATCAGATGATGGACTACTATGTTCGACCTCGACACCTCTATTCGCATAGTAGGACATGTACTCGTAGCGGTTTGTGTAGAAGACCTTCCAGACTGGTGGCATCTCTTAAATGCTACCTCCTTGATCGTGCCAGTGTTCATGAGATTTTATCTCTCGTGACTTGATTCCAGTGTATGTCAGACATTTCCAGCCACTATGGAGATCTTGATCTATTGTATATCTTCAGCCATTTTGGAGATCATGGTCCTTTGTATATCTTCATCATGGAGATTCTGATCTATGTATATTGTACATGGCGATGACCACATATTTCATATCATGTATTATGCCTATTCATGGCCATTGTACTCTTATGTATCTGAGATTGCTATATGTACTTGCAGTCATATGTAGAGTTGTATCATTGTACTATGCTGATTGGGTGGCTGGTCTTCCATTTGGGGTCCTTCATCACTCCACTTCTGGGATGGACTTATAATGTATTTCAGCCATTGTATGACCCCTCTAACCTCACACATTAGGGGGCATCTGTTATAGCGGATTTCACCACTCCAGGTGAATCACACTTTGTATGGCCTTCCCCTGTCCTGCTGCAGACTCTTTAGACCCCATGGACCATATTTTATCCTTTGATGTTTCCTTGATCATCCCTAAAAAACTATATAAAAGATGACATATGCGGCTTTTTCCCCGATAACCGCGTACATACGCGGGTTTGACTCCTATAACCGCGTACATCGGGATGTGTGCATAGTCCAAATCCTTTTGGAGTTTTCCTTGACATGGATCTGACTCATTTGACTCCTGGCCTTCCATATGCCTTGAGATCGCTCAGATTCGACCCTTCATTATCCCTTGTGAAGCTATATAAGGAACCCCTTGGTACATTAAAGACATATAGAGAGATTGAAAGCAACGAAACTATAGTCCATTGTTGCCAGATTTATACTTGAGTCTGCATCCCTTTGTCCCTTTGGAGCACTGTTGTGTTCTTCCCAAGCTTGCCTTTTGCTAGTGAGCTTGCTATCGAGAGATGGAGGTTGAGGTGGTGGAGGCCCAAGTGGGGGATTCAGTTTCTCCGGTTCGCAGATGTGCCGTCAGAGGTTGTATCCATCTTGTAATCTCTGATTTACATTAATAAGAACTATCTTTTCCTGTCCAATTATGTGTATTTGATTGAATATTGTATCCATTGGAATATGTCAAATGCTTTTACATTATTGATTATATATGCTAGAATAGATCTAACACCATGATATATAGTATGCTTGTATTGTTTACTTGGTGTTGAGGAAGTATTATATCAATTCAAGATGAATATTGGAAAGCTCAACATGGATCTACTTCAACCGTCTGGAATAAGGTACGAGGTCTGATCCTTTAGTGTTAGATATTTTATTTCTATTGCATATTGGGAAAGATTGATTTCTGGAGTCAAGTCTGTCTGTTGTGGTACCCCAATCCATAGGAATTTCTCTCCATAACAGTTACGGCTGGATCGCACCTATCCAATAGAAAGTTGTGGCCCAGGTCGCACCTTTTTTCCTGATAAGCATGACCTAGGTCACGCCTTTTTCCCTGGGAAGTGCAACCTAGACCAAATCTCTAGGTCGCACTTGTCCATGTTTTTCGAGCAACCCCAGTCACTAATGTGACCCAGTTTTGTGTGCCCCATCGCACATAAAACCCTATTTTGTGTGACCTGAGTCTTATTGCTAATTTTCTATCCCGATCACAACTTTTTTCCAGTTCTGTATGACCCCAGCCAAACCAATTCCATCGATAGGTGTGACCTGCAGTTTTTCTAGTCCTTTGAGGTGTTTGAGGCCCTTTCTAGACCCCCTGTCTATGTTCTACCCCTTCCCCAATTGTTTCCTTCCATATGTGATTGCTTACAACCCCTGGTTTGTTTTGCGATCCTCTTTTCCTTTTATGTGAGACCCCTTATTCGATCTTGGTAGTTGTGACCCCCTACGTATTTCGTACAGCCTGTTAAGTTCCTTATGTGCTCATTTACTTGTGTACATTTTTTTTTCTTGAAGAATGAGTTGTTTTGAAAAATATTTACTGTCATTTACTATTATTTATTTCTATTCATTTTCATCTTGGTAGTGAGAGTGTTGGGGTTTAGAAATTACACATAATTTTTGCACACATATCACACCCTAAAGTTAAATGCTTGGTTCATGACCCCAAGCTGACCCTAAAATTCAACTTAACTCAACCAACATTGTAACCTCATTTTAGGACCAAAAAAATATTGTAATTAAGTTAGGACACTAGGGATAGGCATCCAAATAACACCCCTTTGTCACTTACATCTAAGACATGGTTGTTGTCCTCTAGGGTACCCAAATACTATAGTACTTGTGAACATGGTCACAACCAGTATATCGGGGGGACTCCCACTCTGTGGGGGTAAGCCGCAACGAAGGGGTTCTAGAAGTAAGGGTGGAATACTGAACTGCATTCTACACTGAAGGCTAACCCTTTATAGTCCTCCTCATGGATTTCAAGGACCATATCAGCTGTCGAGGACCAAAGGGATGAAGCTCCAGGAAACCACCCCGGATGTGGATTGAACAAGGTAGCCTAGTTTCTGGTCTATTAGGGCTATTTTACCCAAGGTCCCTCTCATTAATAGGAGTGTCTTAGCCTCCATTTCTTCCATTTCGTATTGTTTGACTGTGGATTTGACCACCCAACATAGGATACGATTTGCGAGGGCATTCTATCTTGTAGCTAGGAGTTTTCTTGCACTTATACCCCATAGGTTAGTGCATAATTTTATTTATAGATAGTGTTTCTTCTTGGATTTTTGGTTGCTTTGTTGTGGACTTTCCTGCTGTGACATGCTGTTGTAGTTCAATTTTAGAGCTTGATTTTTGGCCTGTGTACCACCATTTATCAACTCTCCTTTTGCACACTCAGTTGTAGTGGGATTTTTGAGCTTGCTTTTGACACCCTTGAGCCTTAATTCATCACATATCACACCATCACGTCATCATTTCTCCATAACGCTACTCGCAGAGAATTAGAGGGAATACCCCTTAGTTCAATTCCTTGAACCGTTATTGTCCGATCCATATTCAACATAATTCACCACCTTCAGAGCCACCATTATAGTGACTACTTCTACTATCGGAATTCATCCCTACAAAAACCCCGTTTGTATGTGGAAACTACATACCTGCTGGTCCCATCACCATTGATGGCCCTCCTCAATCTAGTCCATGCCCTAGTATACCATTAATGGATAGTCTCAATCTGTTTGACTTGGCATGGTTGACGAATGAATCCATCTGTCATGACTTGTTGTGGCCTCCCATGCCTACCAAAATCCCATTAGACATCCCTAATATTGAGGGAAATGCAGAAGAAGACCCTCAAAACCAAATTATGTCATTCCACTTATGGTGTTCCTCTAACAACATAGTGGATGATTCTATCTGATTGCGGCTATTCCAGCGCACACTCACAAGTGTTGCAACTAAATGGTATATTGAGATGCCCCATGCTACTTACCTAGAATTTCCTTGGTAAGCCTCGATGTTTCTCCAGCAATTCCAACTAACCATCCGTTACGATGAGGCCGTGGAAATCCTATTATCCCATCGACAAAAAACTACTACCCATATCACATATCATATCCATGAGTGGCATAGTCACCGTAGCTTGTGTAAAATACAATTAGATGATAGGATTTTCCTGGATTGGTTACTTCAAACCTTACCTCCCCCTATTGCTAAGGACGTTGCATCTGAGCTCCCAACAACTGAGGAAGAAACAATCCTCAAAGAACAATAGTTCGATCTTATCTACGTCCAATCATTGTTATCTTTATACCATCATCTCTGATGCTTCCTGTGCTGGCTCCTCACGTCGATATATGCCAGGGGCATCCCATGCTGTTGATGGAGCCATTGGCTCTATTACCCATCATCCCGACTTATACACAACCTCTCCTTTGATGCCACCTCACTCTGTTACCACCCTTAGTGTTTTCCAACTAGGCCACACCTCTGAATTTTCATGCTTAACAACTCAGTCCAAATCCACACCTTCATATGCATCGCTCACAACTGTTCCTCACGTTCATGGAATGAACTATATGGAACATGCATACAATGGCCAAATGGTAGGATTTGCAACCTCTCTATCTGCTCTTGCCTACTACCCACCACATGTGCAAACTACACCTGTTCTGACCCCGACTCTTCTTATTCCTCAAAAATAGGTCTACACTCAATAAAACCTCCCTAATCAACCCTCCCTCAATAACGAACAAGGGTAGGGAAGAAGACAGAGAGGTAGGAATCGGGGAAACAACCAACTTCAAGGAGGTGGCCAAAATACCAATCCTATGAATAAAAATGGAGCCAACCCCCCTGCAAAGGACTCTCATCATCCACCTAGACCTATGAAGAACACTTAGTTGCATAATAACCATCCATGTACCATTTGTGATACTTACGACCATTATACACATCAGTGCCCCCATATGAATTGTTCCTGCCACTTGTTTCAAGATGACAATCAATGTGACCCCAATGCTGCCACTTCGACAATGACAAACCCAAAACCACAAGTTCCTCCACCTATGGTGTTGCAGAAACCATTACCGAACCAAGGAATGGTTGCAAATCAACCCTTGGTACCAAAAAACAACGTAACCACTTTTGCAGGTCAACCCATTGATCCTAGTGTCCATCACCTTATGACATTGTCATATGATGTAAACTTATAGGCTCGATGAAACCAATATGGCTCCTCAACAGAAATCATAAATCCCTCCATGACATCTACCTCTACCACTCTTGATATGTCCTTACATTTTTCAATACCCCCCATGTATGGGACTGATAATGTCCCTTGGTTCCCTTTGTGTCACATCGCAAACAACCCTATTGATAGAGCCACTCTTAACTACAGTATCTTCGATGACTTGGCCTAGTCTCCCTCTACCATGTCCGCTCTGGAAGTTGTCAGAACTTGTCCATTGCAATGCAAAGCTTTGTTATCTGCTTTAGGTGTCGTCGATCCCTTTGATCGCAGGTTGATCACTTTCGACTTGGATCAAGGAGAACCTCAGATGTCATCATCCGTAGATTTCTAGGTTCCGGTAACTATTCAGAATTTGGTCATTCATCGACGCATCATTGATGAGGGTGCATCCACTTGCGTTATGTCAAAATTTGTTTGGAATAAAATCAGATCCCCAACCCTTCAACCCTCAAAAACCGCTCTTCGTGCTAATGATGGCCATGCTTCTCAACCAAAAGGAATTCTCCTGAATGTCCCCATTGAGTTAGCCAGAAAAACTGTGTTGATCAACATTGAGGTTGTCAATGCCCAACTCGATTATAACCTTCTCCTTGGGCGTAGTTACATGTATGCAATCTGAGTCATTGCTTCTATCGTCTTTTGATTCTTGATGTTCCCTCATGATGGGAAGATATTGACTATCGACCAATTGACATATTACAATCCTAAAGGATCGACCACCTTGTATCATCTCCACCCTATGATCGACACCACCATCGACAATGTATCCATCCCTTTTATGTCTTCTGTTGGCCTGGGTGTATTTTCCAATGCTCCTTTTATGGACACCTTTTTGTCCCTCCCACCTCCTCCTTCGATGACTGACATATCATATTTGTGTACTATCACATTCAGTAACATTCTAACCTCCTCACAACCTCAGCTGCAACCCCAACCATAGACTCCGGGGAACTATTGAGGATCATTTCCTGTCCACACGATCCCCCTCGTCTTTCCACCTTTTGGAATTGTGAGTAAGCTAGTCATGGCTACTATCAACCTTTCGAGCTTCACTTTGGGTATTCCCATGTGGTACCTTGATCCACCCACCCTCCCCCCGACAGCACAGATCATGTTGAAACCAGTCCAACCTATTGAGAGAGTGTCACACCCACCTCCTAGTACACAAACGACTACTCCTGCATCTAATCCTGCCCCCCCTCCTCCCACGAAGGCTAGGGGAAAGGTACCCAAATCCTTGACAGACCACATCCTCCTCCTACTTGTGCTTTATGCAATATCCAAGGGCATGCAACACAAAATTTCCCATATTTTCCAATCCTTTGCACCCATATGTCCATAGTAGTCGAGACCGACGACGCTCCAGTTGTCAACATTCCAACCATTCTCACGATTAAAAATAAATCACTACAAACCAACCAATCGTGTGCAGTTTGTGGCCTATATGGTCATTATTCCCATAATTTGCCAAACTTGCCCAAGTTCTGGTCTCTCCTCAGTGACCTTCACAAGAACTCTTGTGAGTCCAAAATCACTATCCTTGAGGAGATCCACCTTCCAACCTCTTCCTTAGACACCAATAACACGATTTATACAATCTCTACTTCCAATCGTCCTCCCCTCTCCTTGTACGTGGAAGATCCCTATGATCTATGTATGCACCACTTTCATGACAACGAAGAGATCCTTAAAACTGCCATCGATTTTACCCCATTTCATTTAGTACATGGTGTGGAGTCAATTATTCCCATTGAATTATAGATTCCGTTAGTCTGCCTTGCTGTCAAGCTTCTACTTGATACTTCACCGTTGGAAAAAAAACCTACTTATTCTTGAACATACCGATGAGGAATATAGTGCTTCTCTCCAAATGATGGAAGCGGCTAAGACCCAGTTGAAGTCCCATTATGACTCCCACGTCCACCCATGCACCTTTAGTGAGGGGGACATCATCCTCATCTACAACAAATCCAATGACAATATTGGAAAAGAGAAGCTCGATTCCATGTGGTATGGCCCTTATTTCATCCATTGATGTCTCAGCAAGGGGGCATACCTCCTCATTGACTCTGACGATCACCTCTTGAAGAATCCCCATAGTGGGTTCTAGCTCAAGATATTTTATGTCTAAATCAACCAACCTGCATACCCTTGTATCATAGTTTTTCTTTCTTGTTTTGCATCGTTTTTACCACGAGTCTCACAGCTTGTTTCCTTGGTTGTTCCATATGGATCCTACCTTACCCTCTTATGATGGTTTCGTTGATGGCGTAAGTAGACGATATCCTAATCTCGCCTCAACTGTGTGGGTCATTTAATCCCCATCACATGAGTTGATCCATATTGAGGGAATGCATGTTGGTGTTGCTACCATCAACCAGGCTGAGTACGATGGAATCGATGGTCTCCTGACTGCCGCCCTTGTAATGTCCCAGTTTTGACCCCGTTTGCATTAAAAGATACATGATGTATATATTGTAATTAATCGTGGTGAGGACCTAAAGGAAAAATCCCCACCATCGATTTGGTTGTGTATGTTTTGGAAATAGGGATCGTTGCCGATGGTATATTGTTCTATCCAACACATTATAGTTTTGGGCATCATGTAAATATGCACATCAATTAAAATAAACCTACAGCTAGCTATGGCGGTGCAACGTTAAATGAAAAGGGCATGATTCCTAAGGTTAAGGGGGGGGTTGTCCAACCCGTGGGGGGGTCATTGGAAGTTTTCCATGTGTCAGCCACCCATTTAAACTTTTGTTGTCTATTAGTTGGGAGTAGTTATTGCTGAGTAGTGGTGGGTGTGGTAGGACTATCAGTCCTTGCCCACGTGCCCACTCCACCAGCAGACTATTCCTCTTCATGTCGCTGGGGGAGGGGAAGCGATAGGCGATTCTTCCCACTCATTCCACTCTCCGAAGGTTTTGGGGTCTGGCTCATTCTCATGCGGGAGACGTTCTACTTCCTCACGCGCAACATTTGGGGAAAATTCTCCATCATTTGTTCATCTCGTGCAGGGATGCAGAAGGTTCACCTTTGTTTTTGGGACTCACGGTTTTTGGTCTTGTTCATTCTCCCATCAATTGTCCATCCTCACGCACTGATCACAAATTGGCATGGGTTTCCTCACGCAGGGGTCGGAAGACTATGATCTCATGCGGCGAGCTGGATGAACGACCTGAGAGGCATGATTCTGTTGTTTATATGCTTTCCCTGTCAATGCTAGGAGTCCGTCTTCTTCCCCATTTGTGGACTGTGTAAGGTTCTTTCTATTTCATTATGGGATTGGGTTGTTGATCTTCCCTGGTCTTGGTTGCTACATGTGCAAACATCTTTTGGGTGCCGTTGAGTTGTTTTGGCCATGCTAGGGCCAAGAACAACTCGGAGTCGACTTGTTGACTTGTGCTGTGTTCACCTTTTCGTTTGGGGATTGTCACCCTGTTGTCTTTATCTTCTTCACAAAGCTGTGAGCTGTTTGTTTTACTGCGATATGTAGTGGTTGGTATTCAGACTATTGAGAGTAGGATTAGAGGCTGGGTATGATTGAGAAAACTAGTGTTTGGAGCCACTCAAATAGAGTTAGACTGCTGGCTTTCTTCTCCACAACTCTTGAAGAGTATTGGAAAGGGAAGTTAGGGACCGAGGGACTGTGAAGCAAGGAAAGGACTGATTCCTGTTGATGGGTGTGTGGATGTCTTAGTAGTCTGGTTAACTCTGGTGTAGGCATCCTTAGCTCTCCATTAAGGCCACCAGCTTAGCAGTTAGCCTTTCCTAGCTCCTTGACGGCCTGATAAACCCTACTGTGTGGGCTTGGCTAATTTGTGTACCTTGGCTATGTGTAAGCCTGCTTTGACCCTTATTCCTTGAGGAATCATGCCCAGCTCGGGGTTGGCAATGTTGTTGAGAGATTGATGAGCACGATAGCCTATGGTTGGGTGGAATGTTGTAGCGACGTAGCTAGTTGCGGGATGAATTCTCTTTAAGATGAGTACTCTTGACTATTTCGTCTCTACATTTATATTTACTGATTAATGAATATGATGAACATGTGGTATGCTTGAATGAACGTATGTTGCTTCCACTATGTATATGAAGGATTTTGCATCTTAGTATGTTTTATGGGGCTATTTTCTCGAAGGTTTTTGATGGTTTGGTAGCGTCCTCCTCACTTGTAAGAGGGTCGGGGACATTATAGTATGGTATCAGAGCTAATGTTGCAGCATGGGCCTGAATGGGCCATGAAAGATCAGCTAACAGAGGCAGGTTGTCCTCAACCCAACAGGAATCTAAAAATTTCGGGAAAATTTGGTTGAAAAATTCTCCAAGTGCCAACTCGTCGGATCATCGGAGGACTGAGTGGGAACATCCTCCGATACAGCGGAATGCTTAATCGGAAGACCACCCGACGAGGGACCGACAGAAGGAAATTCATGAAAATTTCTCTAAGTGTTCGTTGGTTGTCAGCAGAGACAGTTGAAGTCGGAGCCGTAGTTGCAGAGGGGATCAGTCGAAGGCCACCGAAACTTCGGCTCCCTTTTGTGGAAAGGCTACCCGACGTAGACCGTCGGCAATCGGTGACACTTAGTTGTAGGGATCACCGAAATGATGGATCCGTAGGGTTAATGATCGTTGAAATGGCAGCGATGAGTATTTGTTCGGATCGCTGATGCCGTCAGTGGAGAAAAGATGAAGAGAAAATTTTTGGGAAAATTTCTAAGTCGTGAGGCCATCGGTGATTGACGAAGTTTAGGTGATGAGATCGTCGATTCTTAGGTGATGCAGTCACCGAAATGTCACCATCGTTAGTGGGAATTAGAATATAGGATCGCCGACAAATAGATGATGAAGTTGCTGATGACACGTCGGTAGAGGAAAGAGAAATTCAGCGAATATTAGTTAGACGGATCGATGAAATTTAGAGGATGAATCGGCTGATGCGGCGCCAAGAAAAAATTCGAAAATTTTTCTAAGTGTTGAATCCATCGACGATCGATGGAAGTTAGTTGATGAGACCGCCGATGCTACAGTGATAAACCACCGATGCTGCAGTAATAAGTGCATCCAACCGCCGATAGGATTGTGGCCTGTGGAAACTCCAGAAAGTTCGTTGGCCGTCGTTGCAGAAGACTAGAGAACTAGCCGCCCGATGAGTAGAATATTCGATCACCGACGCGGTAGTGATTAGAGGATCCGATTGCCGACATACTGGCATCGCCGATGAAGATCGAAGATTAGATGAATAGACCACCGATACCGTGGAAGAGTTGATTGTATGGCCGCTGATGAGTAGCAGAAGAATTAGACAATTTGATCGCTGAAACGTCGGAAAGATTTAGGCGTTTGTGAGTTCGCCGTTGCGACTGTCAGTCGGACTATCATTCCAATGATTAGTGTTCCGAAAGGTCACCGACACATAGTGCTATCATTTTTCGACTGCTGATGCATCGTTAGAGAGTTAGTTGGCATGTTGTGGTGTTAACGGTTCCGGTCACCGACGCAGCAGAAATAATTGTTGTTTGAATCGTCGATACGGTGGAGAATACTAGTGGATCAGATCGCCGATAATAGCCAGAATCTTAGACAACTACGGATCTGACACGTCGGAGTAAAATAGGCAATCGGGCTGCCGATGAGTGCCAGAGGAAAGTTGTTGTTTGGGTCACCGGAGTGTCGAAATTTTAGATGGGATGAGACCCGATTTGAGTAAAGGAAATTTTGAGTTTTCAAAGTGGATTTTTCAGCGGTTTCAGTAAAATTCTTAGCAGGTTGTCAGAGCTGAAAAAGAAGAAATTCTAGGTGGCTGAAGTTGGCATTTTAGACCAAAATACAGTAGTGTGTTTTGCCCAAATTTGGTGAAAGTCATCATTTAGAAGTGGTGTGATTTTCACACCCGAGCATGCGGATAGGCGTTGGAAATCTTATCTAGCAGGGAACAAGGAGGAATCACCAGGGTTTGAATGCGATGCTGAAAAGTACTAGTGTTTATTTGAAAAAGAAATGTGTTGCTGTCAACATGGACAAATCCAGGAATTGCATGCCTAGAGGTAGCAAGACCATGAAGTCAAACCAGATGCTGTGTGGAAGAGGAGTTCCATGCTAAGATGAGGGACTTGAAAAGGGAAATTTTCTTAAAACCCTATCTTGCTAATTATAATTACATTTTTTAAGTTTTGTACATAAAATGTATGAGGATATGCCTTGCATGCATAGGATATTACATGTCGGTGAGAGTAGTGATAATTATACATTTATAATGAACCACTAATGATGATTATTGCATTGATGTTGGCATTAGTGGAAAAACCAACGACAACATGGACATGGCTGAATCTGTTGAGGGTGCTGACGAATGTGACTAGCGACCCTATGGAAAAAGGGATAAGGCAACAAGTCAAGAATCAAAAGTTGGTGAGCAAATTCTGCAATATCCTGTAAAGGACAAACCAAACTGGTAATGTCAAGGGTGTAAGTAGGAACCAGGAAGGTAAGAGTTTAAATTATGAAAATTGCATGGGATGGTAAAAGAAAGAGGTCTCATACCATGTGGGTATTTGAATTTTATACTGCATTCATAGAGAAAGGTGTCATTCTTGTATTATGTTGTTATGAGCTTAGTAGCCCAAGGAAAGTAAGCACCGATGATCTTGATTATAGTCATGCATCCTATTTGAAGTAGTCATGGTTAGGCCATGCATGGTATGTTTGAATGCATAGTATTCCCGAATCAATGCAAGGTAGCATTGAGTGGGTATGCATTAAAATATTTTATAAATCTTGTAGTTATGCATTGAATAGATGCATATGAAAAGTATGAGTAAATGTTGTAGATATGCATACATAAGTATGGGTGCAAATGTTGCGATGCAAATGCATGAATGCATATATATAGTGCATGAGTTATTGTGAATAACTAATGGCTGAAAGAATGAATTGATGATAATTCTGGAACCATTTCAAGAGTTGTTATGAATGAAAGATAGTAAGTGCATGAAGAGGGTAGTCATGATCAATTGGCTGCCGTAAATGCTCTATGGAAGGGCAAGATGGTACAATTATGCGCTTGTGGAGTAAGGAGTATCTGAACATTTCATTTTGGCATAAATGATGTGACCCTGCAAATTTTAGTATGATAATGATTGCGTGAAGTAAATGAGTTTTGGTAATATTGATGTGATTAACATCTAGAAGTGTTTGAATTTTATAAATTCTAAAAATGCTTCAGTGATTGTTGCAGCAATGAAAAAGTTCTATGCATCAAGATTTACTAAGTGTTTGGTTGACTGAGGTTCATGTTTCTGGTAGATTGTTTGGGGCATGACAATGTGGGTAAGACCATGACAAAGGCCAAAATCTACCATGTGAAAGAGCCAAACCTCACAAGAAGAGTCTCATGGCTGTGAAAATAGTTTGTATGCTGAACGAATTGTCGATTTAAATTTGTAAATTTCGGATTTAAGAAATTACTGACAACTACTAATCACTATTGGCTTGCATAAGATTGTGTCAGGAGGATGCATTGTAAGTGGGTGTTCATCTTATGCTAGTAAGCATAAACTTATAATGGGCATAGTAGAGTTTCTTACAAGAGACCCATAAATGAGGATCACCTCATTGCCAAGCAAATCAATTTCTGTAGTAAACACAATTGCAAATTCATGTTGAACTTAATTACTAATGTCATTGCTTGGTTATGGAACAATCAATTTGTATTGTATTATCAGATAATGACTGACTGTTTGGCTATTTGATTAATGTGCGAGGGGTACACACTACAGGAAGATCATGTGTGATGGCTTGCAGGAGCCAAACTTCATGGGAAGGTTTTCCTTTATCATGGAATTGGGTTTTGGGTGAAACTCCATTGGACATTTTGGGAGTGTCTCATCTGCACTGCATGTTTGGTAATCAACATGAGTGAGATGGTATAGGTTATGTCAGTAAGACATAACCTATACCATGGATATGAAATGTAAAGAGGAATTGGGATGGCAAACCGAGGGACTGTCAACTCAAATAAGGGAGTTCCCATTCCTCCTCAACGAAGTAATACTGCATCAACAAATGGATAAGTATTCTCTGACCCTAGCTAAGAATATGCATGTCAAATTGTTAAATTCAATATGCAGAGCATGTTTCAATTTTATTTCCATTATGGAAAATTATTTGAGTATGAATAGGGCCTACATGGTTCACATCGGAAAGGGGTGCACACTTTCTCGATGTTGGATCATGGAAGGGTTTTTAATATTGATTACACCCTAGGGAGTGGACGCACTCCTAGTGTCTCATTACTTGATAGTGAATGATGTGAAATATGATTATAGTTTTACAGCAATAACGCTAACGAATATGCTTATATTGCTTGTGTTGTCAGGTTAAATAGATGTAGTCTAGTATTGTACACTAAATGGACAATGGCTTGAGCTCATCCTACCTTCTACTAAAGAGCATAGAGAAGGAGAAATTCCTAAGGGACTATCAACTTAGAGAAGGGAGTGGTCTCTTGTGTGATATGGGGTAGTGGAATTAGAGCTCACTACTTGAAATGAAACCTAGAAATGGTCGTTTATTGTTGATATAAGTGCATGTGTTATTGTTAATGGCCTGATAAACCCAACTGTGTTGGCTTGGATGATGATTGGTTGTTGATATAAGTGTATTGTTGAGATAAGTACAGGCGATTCGTAGACGGTCTGATAAACCCAACTGAAGGTTGGCTTGACTGTGCCTGATATATATATAAAATGATGTTGTGAAGCAGCCTGTGTGCTGACCTAACATCCAAGTCCATAGGCGATCCTAAGGCTTGCAAAGCAAAGCAGGATCCTGTGGACCAATGAAGAAACACACAATACAGATAAGTATTGGATTATTTTGCAATTTCTTGCTTATGAATATATATGTGTATATGATTTGGTTATGATGTTTTAAGCTCTTGTTTAAGAGATAAAAACCATTGAGAATAAACTAAACATGTGAATCTATTCAATGTTTGAATATAGGTATCGCTGGGAGTGAGGACTATGAAAGCATCCCAAGGGTTCATGTGGACATGTGACTATCCTGAAGAGCTTAGAATGAGCAGTAATGAAAAAGGTGCTAGTGAGACTGTGAAGGTCCTAGTAGTCGAGACAAACCATGTGGGGAGGGTCCATGGTTGAGAGGTTTAAAATAGACTGGAGACACTAAGTGTCATGACCAAGAGGGATTGGTCCAGCATTCACGGTGAAGTGAAAGAGGCCGAGAGCATGAAAATCCACAGCAGTGGTGTGGGTTCCAGGATGGAACAAAACAAAGAGGGGAAAAACTCTTGCCGCTCTCTCTTGCCCTTTTAATTATATATATATATATTTATGCATTGTGAAAAAAAAAGATTGTTGAATGCATGTATGACTGAAAATGGAATGTGTGTATTTGCTTAAAGTAAATTGTGAATGTTGGGATGGTTAATTCTCTGCCCAAGAATGGACATGGATGAGCTCATGTGCCTGTTGGGAAGGCATGAAAAATATGAAAGTCTCCTTGATGAGACTTAGATTGTCATGCCAATTGGGAAATTAATTGACTGATATTAATGCCTATATTATGCTTGGTCTAATAGAATTTCAATGATGCATTTGACAGGTGAGAAGAGTGAAATCCATTGGTGCACATTGACTATGGCAGCAAACCAAAAGTTGCTGGACTTGGCTGGAAGTCTCCTTCAAACGATTGCCAGGACCCAAGAGAATCTTGGAGAGATGCTCAAGATATAGAAAAGGTAGACTGAGATGAACCACCATATTTTGCAAGACTCTATTGGTTTGCAAAAGGAGGTAAAAATCCTTCTGGGAGCAATCCGTAAAGGCAAGGAAAGTGGATCAATGATGGGACATTTGTCCAAGCAATCCATTAAGAAACGTTCCAGGAATGAAGACTCAAAGGAAATTGAGCAGGTAAATATGAAGCAGCCAGCGAAATGTTGGAAATGTGGAGGACATCATTTACATCGGGACTTCTCAACGAGGAAACATAAAGAGGGTAGTAGCCACAAAGTTCCTCAACTTGGGGATGAGTCGAAAGCTGGGAACCAACAGAAGAAGCTCATGGAAGCTAAGGGGCTTGGTCCTGAAAGTTCAAGTAAATAATTGAACATGGGATAGATCTGCAAAAAAAAATTTGAAATTTTGGATGTGCAAAATGTATATGTATTCCTACGTATTGGAACACCGGGGATGATGTTATTCCAAGGGGGAGGGGATTGTAATGTCCTGGTTTTTACCCTGTTTGAATTAAAAGATACATGATGTATATATTGTACTTAATCATGGTGAGGAGCTAAAGGAAAAATCCCCACCATAGATTTGGTTGTGTATGTTTCGGCAATAGGTATCGTTGCCGATGGTATATTGTGATATCCGGCACATTATAGTTTTGGGAATCATGTAAATATGCACATCAATTAAAATAAACCTACAACTAGCTACGACAGTGCAACGTTAAATGAAAAGGGCATGATTCCTAAGGTTAAGGGGGGGGGGTTGTCCAACCCGTGGGGGGCTCATTGGGAGTTTGCCATGTGTCGGCCACCCATTTAAACTTCTGATGTCTGTTAGTTGGGAGTAGTTATTTCTGAGTAGTGGTGGGTGTGGCAGGACTGTCATTCCTTGCCCACATGCCCACTCCACCAGCGGACTCTTCCTCTTCACGTAACTGGGGGCAGGGAAGCGACAGGCGATTCTTCCCACTCATTCCACTCTTCAGAGGTTTTGGAGTCTGGCTCATTCTCACGAGGGAGACATTCTGCTTCCTCATGTGCACCATTTGGGGAAAATTCTCCATCGTTTTTTCATCTCGTGTAGGGACGCAGAAGGTTCACCTTTGTTTTTGGGACTCACGGTTTTTGGTCTTGTTCATTCTCCCATCAATTGTCCATCCTCATGCACCGATAGGAAATCAACATGGGTTTCCTCACGCAGGGGTCGAAAGACTGTGATCTCACGCAGCGAGCCAGACGAACAGCCTGAGAGGCATGATTCTGCTGTTTATATGCTTTCCCTGTCAATGCTGGGAGTCCGTCTTCTTCCCATCTGCGAATTGTGTAAGGTTCCCGCTGTTTCATTATGGGATTGGGTTGTTGATCTTCCCTGGTCTTGGTTGCTGCGTGTGCAAACATATTTTGTGTGCCACTGAGTTGTTTTGGCCATGCTAGGGCCAAGAACAGCTCGGAGTCGACTTGTTGACTTGAGATGTGTTCACCTTTTCGTTTGGAGATTTTCACCTTGTTGTCTTTATCTTCTTCACAGAGCTGTGAGCTGTTTGTTTTACTGCGGTATGCAGTGGTTGGTATTCAGACTATTGAGAGTATTATTAGAGGTTGGGTATGCTTGAGAAAATTGGTGTTTGGAGCCACTCAGACGGATTTAGATTACTAGCTTTCTTCTCCACAACCCTTGAAAAGTATTGGAAAGAGAAATCAGGGCCTGAGGGACTGTGAAGCAGAGAAAGGACCGATTCTTGTTGATGGGTGTGTGGATGTCTTAGAAGTTCGGTTAACTCTGGTGTAGGTGTCGTTAGATCTCCATTAAGGCCACCAGCTTAGTAGTTAGCCTTTCCTAGATCCTTGACAACCTGATAAACCCTACTGTGTGGGCTTGGCTGATTTGTGTACCTTGGTTATGTGTAAGTATGCTTTGACCCTTATTCCTTGAGGAATCATGCCCAGATCGGGGGTGGTAGTGTTTCTGAGAGATTGATGAGCACTCTGGCCTATGGTTGGGTGGAACATTGCAGCGACGTAGCTAGTTGCGGGACGAATTCTCTTTAAGATGAGTACTCTTGACTATTCCATCTCTGCATTTATATTTACTGATTAATGAATATGATGAACATGTGGTATGCTTGAATGAACGTATGTTGCTTCCACTATGTATATGAAGGATTTTGCATCTTAGTATGTTTTATGTTTTAAGATTTAGATTTCAGCATTATATGCTTGTTCATGTTCATGGGGATATTTTCCTGGAGGTTTTTGATGGTTTGGTAGCGTCCTCCTCACCGGTCGGAGGGTTAGGGACGTTAGAGCCCTTCACTTGGGTATTCATCTCCTTGATATCTTCCTAGAATCCCAACTTCTTGTTGCCTAGTTGAATAACTGCTACCAGGTACATGATCCCTACCTCTTTAGAAAGTTCTTGGGCACTAGATGTTGATGTCGTTGTAAATTTGGAATGTATTCACTTGTATATCTTATGTATTATACCCCGATGTTTATTCTGGGATGTATTTGTAATGTAATTGAGTCATGTAATGCCCTAATGTTCCGATCGGGAGTTTCTATAATGTGAACAAGTCATGTCAAGTCATTGTGGGTAACCCTCCTATTTGTCAAGGGTTAAATTCTCCACAGTTGTGGGGCCGTAGGGTTATTAGAATATCCTAGAGAAGTTGAACCTAGGTGAGTCATTGTAATTTAGGGAAATAGTCCCCACTATTGTGTTAAGGATAACCCTCCTTATTGGTCGGAGGAGGCAAAGTCCCCACAAGTTGTGGGGCACTAGGGTTATTAGAAACTCCTAGAGATGTCGACTCTAGTAAGTAATTGTTAAGTGGGGCCCACATGTTAAGTGGACATCGAGTGAACGAAAGAATATAAATAGAGAGTGATCATCTCTATTTATCACACACACACTCACTCATTGGGGCGCATGAGTGAGAGAGGAGAAGCTCTCTCAGTGAGAGAGAGAGAACAAGTTGTGGAGATCATCTTTTCTATTTTAGGGTTTTACTACTGTCATTGGTGCTCATTCTATCTTTGAGGAAGTTGTGGGGTTTTCTCCTTTATGGTTTCCCCGAGGAAAATTCTTTGTGCCTCTTGTTTCTTGTGTTTATTGTTGTGCATGTTATTCTCTTAGATAAGATCCTAAGATAATGCTAGCTTGAATGATAAAAATCTAACATGGTATCAGAGCTAACCTGAAAAGAAGACATTGTGCATTTGTAGAAGCTAGGGCTTATTAATTTTTGGGTGTCTCTCCTCAATCCATCAACAAAAGTATGCTAGGTTGACTCTCCATTGAAGGGCGCACCTTTCTGTCGAAGCGGAATTCGATTCCAGACATTTTCAGTTTTTGGTGCGGGAAATTAGGGCTTCTTACAGAAGAGGAATTTTTGAGTGAGCTTAGCATAGGATTTCTCTCCTCATCAAAATCGAATTTTAGAGACATGGATCAAGACTTTTGGTTGGGTGAAACTCTGGGAAAGTCAAACCCTAGTTTGACCCTGAGCTAGAAAAACCTTAAATACTAAAACTGATAAGTTTTGGTACATTTGATATATCTCGGGATTGTAGAAATCTCCAGACCTAAAACATTCACAGGCTGAAGATAAAATCCTGATTTACACTTTGTCCAAAATTCAGCCTCATATTCGCTATATTCGTGGAGATATGATCCCTCCAAGTTAGGGTTCTAGCCTCTTCCAGGATTCATCCCTAAACAAGATACCTATTTAGAATTGTTATATCTTGGGATACAAAGGTCCAAATGAAATTTCTGAAGATTTTCCAGAAAGGGCACAGACTTTACTTTTTGTGGTCTGAGTTTCTGACCCAGAAGATGAAACAATGACACGTGGAAGTCCGTACAACTTCGCTGTGCTGAACAGTCCTGTAACAGGTCACCTTGAGAAAATGATCATAAATTCGAATTGGTGAAACCAATTCTGATGAAGCCTATGGTGTTGTAATAGGGACATGTGATGCTACCTCAATACGAATTTTTAGACATAGAGGAGCAGTAATTTTATAGATATCGTAGAAATAGTATCAAGAATTTCTGCAGAAGAAATTGGTAAACTAGGGCTTCCTGTTCCGGGAGCTTCCCTCCATTGTTTTCAAAAAAATAAGTACATTGGATAGATCACCTTGAAGATATATATCTTTCTATGCAATCATATCTGAAATATTCCAAGTTTTGAAAATTAGGGTTTCTCTGACAAACCCTAGATCAGCCAGCTCCGGAACCAAGACGAACACCTTAAATCGGTAAGATCTAATCTTTTGCTATTTTCATTTGAGGTTCTCATTTCAAAGTGATCTATTACATCAGATTGATGATAATCTTGGTGAAGTTGAAAACTTCCAAGCATGGAAGTATATGATCTCTCTAAATAAAATGAATTGGACACCCACATGAGTGGAAAGGTTCCAGTTCCAAAGGGAGATGAGACTCAAAGCCTTACACAAGAAGAAATTGGTCAAGGCCAAGAAGATCATTGTTGATTCAATCACAGATCAACTTGTACCACAAGTTTCTTCCCTAAAGACACTGAATATGTTTGATTCCTTGACCAAGATATTTGAAGGGAAGAACATAAATTGGATTATGACCTTAAGAAACTAGTTGAAGAATGTGAAGATCTAGAATGCAGAGTTCATGCAGTCACACTTTACAAGGGTCTCTCAAATCAAAGAAAATCTTGTAACAACAGAAGAAGAAGTGGAGAATGCAGAAGTGGTGATAGCCACCTTGAATGGCCTCCCAATATCATGGGATTCATTCATTCAAGGAATGTGTGCCAAAAGGAAGTGATTACTTTCAACAAACTCTGAGAAGAAGAATAAGCTCGACTCATAATAAGAGAAGAGAAGATGGGAGCAACTGAAGATCAAGATCTCACCATCGAAAGAAGATCCCTCAAGCGATGAGGAATACAAAGGACTCAACTCTTGAAGAAACTCTTATCCATATTAGCATTTGGATAAGAAACGATGCTATTATGAATGAAGAAGATGACGAAGATGAAGGCTCAAGAAGGAGTCTACCAATGAAACAAATAAATATAAGTATTCAATTGTCATTTCATGATATTGTTTTGATTATGCATTTGTTGATTTTCAGTTTATGTATTATGCATGATATAATGTTTGCATTAATGACAGTATACTACTAATATGCATGTAATGGGTAAGTATCTCATGGTGCTATACGACTCTCCATTGCTACTTATCTATAATGAAACCTCTTTGCTGACATATTGGATTAGTGCACAATCTCAATGTTGTCCTGGTGGAGATGGAAGGCATCTAGAAAAGTTTCCGTGAGATATGGATGATTGTTGTATTGGCTAAAATAGTTGCATGATCATATATTTATGCATAAGAATTTTCCATTATGAATGTACCTTGTGAAATGTTTCTAACCATACATCTAATGCATTTGACTTGTACGAAAGATCGCGTAAAATCGCCTACAAGCAAAGAAGGACGAGACTTGTTCCGAAGAACAAGTGACGATAGTTCAAGATGAAGAATAATATGATGAATGCAATGACATCATTAATGCAGAACCTTCTAGCCATGAAGAAGTAACCAAGAATAAAGGGAAGACCAGTTCAAGAAGAATGATGTCTAGGATGCAGTATCAATACATGAAGGGAAGTTCGTAGTTCCATCATCGAAACATCGTGGGATACAAGGCAAGATTCATAGCACGAGGCTTCTCATGAAAAGAAGGAATAGACTACAAAGAGACATTTGCAGCTAGTGGGAGTCGAGACACATGACAGGAAAAATCATGTGTGCAAATGAAAAAAGGCCTTGTACGAGCTTAGAAGACACCCATGGGATAACTCATACATGAGGAGCTTGATGAAGATCTTAACCTTTGCTATAGGTTGAAGATGAAAGCATATAGAGGATGACAAGCTCACAGATGGGTGTGAGAAAAACTTTTGAAAAAGTTCAAGATAAAGGATCTTGGTATCCAGTTATCCTAGATGGATACATGGAATATTAGTAGCAGAGGAAGCTACTTGTCACTCCACTACAGAATGTTTCAGTGCATAGATCACGAAAGACAAATGGAGTATGATGCTTCAGAGGGAGTGATTGTAGAAGATCCTGAGGTTCGACATGGTATGACAGGATGGATAGATTACTGATGACTCTAGGATTTACTGAGAGTAAATCGGATTCCAACCTTTGCTTCAAGGTTGAAGGTGGAAGACCAGTGATGCTCCCGTTATGTGTCGATGCACTACTTTCTAGGCATGGAGGTGTGGAAGAATCTCCCTGGGACAAGGGAAGTATGTAATAGAGATCCTGAAGAGGTTCAGGATGATGGACTGCAAAGCCATGACCACACCTATGGCATCGAACATGAAGCTATTGAGTGTTTATTCATCAGAGTCAGTTGATACCACGATGTATTGTTAGATGATTTACCTGACAAATACGAGACTATATATTTGCTTTGCTGTGAACACATTGAGACATGTTCACCTGATGGTTACAAATCATGTAGTGAGGTACCTGAAGGGTACAGTTGAGTATGGGATCAAGTGTGATCTCTTGGTTTGGAAGGATGGAGTCCTACATGGCGCTAAGTATAGCTGAGGAAAAAAGATGTTGCCACTTGCTATTTGGGAGGTAGTATGTTTCTTTTGAAAACTACTATTTGATTTTGCTGATCTAACTTGCATTTTTGTATGATGCAGAGAGGAGCAGTGATCCAGATCGAGATCTCTCGAAAGAGGAATTTCTAGTATAGCTGATGAGACAGGTTGTCTAAGCATAAATCTTGGCGAAGCTCGTAGTTTGCTCAGACATAAACAGTCCTGTAGGTTGCCCTCGGATGTAATCAGTCCTGCGAAGCTCGCAGGTTATCCTTGGACGTAATCAGCCCTGATGTGATTCTATGCTAGAAATGGCCAAAGTGAAGTTTGAGTACTTTAAAGAGAAGCTTGGTGTTCTCCAAATCGAGGTTCCCTCCAAGGGGAAATGATGAGACCTAGAGCCATTCTGACATGGTGAGAGGATTAGGTTCCTTCCATGGTCAAATTTAAGGGCTGAGCCATTCTGTCATGGTGAGAGGATTTGGTTCCTTCCATGTTAGATGTGAGTGCTGATCCATTCTGATGTGACTATAGGATTGGTTCCTACATGATCAGATATAAGTGCTGAATGCCATTCTTGGAATGGAGACACCTGGTCAGTTACTAGGAATACTCAGTTTGGGACTGAGGGCCATTATGATATGACTGTAGGATTNCTGATGTGATTGAGGGATGTGTTCCCACTTGATCAGATATAAGGGCTGATGCCATTCTCTGGGAGAATGGAGGCACCTGGTCAGTTACCAAGAATCCTCAGTCTGGGACTGAGAGCCCTTTCGATGCGATGTGTTTACACATGGTCGAATATAAGTGCAGATCCTTTCTAACAAGATGAGGTCAGATGTAAGTGCTGAGCCATTCTGGTGCGATGTGTTTACACATGGTCAGATGTGAGTGATGTGCCTTTCTGATAAGATGGGGTTGGATGTAAGTGTAGAGCCTTTCCGACAAGATAAGGTTGAATGTAAGTGCTGATCCATTTCAGCGCGATGTGTTTACACATGGTCAGATGTGAGTGCTGGGCATTTCTGACAAGATGAGGTCAGATGTGAGTGTTGGGCATGCCGTTCTGACAAGATGAGGTCAAATGTAAGAGTTGGGTGGGCCATTCTGACTTAGGGTCATAGATAAGCACTCAAGACCTACATGAAGGGTAGGCCTACAACCAACATGAAAAAGGGTTGGCTCTGTAGAACTTCCCGTGACGAGAAGAATGAAGAGAAAGCACCATTTGATTGAGATAACAGAAGCAGTAATGATGATGATGATTCAGTGATGATCTAGATCAAGTGATGATCCAGACTTGATGATGATCCAGCAGTGACAATCCAGATCAAGTGATGATCCAACATTGACGATCTAGATCAAGTGATGATCTAGACTTGATGATGATCCAGTAGTGACGATCTAGATCAAGTGATGATCTAGACTTGATGATGATCCAACAGTGACGATCCAGATCGAGTGATGATGATCCAGATGAAGATGACTTGAAGATGACGAGAACTCGAACATGATCCAGATGATACAGAGAAGAAGACTTGTACTAATAAATTGTGTTGAGAGAATACCTTCCTAGTTAAGAGGGATTGTTGATGTAATTGTAAATTCAGAATGTATTCCCTTGTATATCTTATGTATTATACCTCGATGTTTATTCCAGGATGTATTTGTAATTTAATTGAGTCATGTCATGCCCTGATGTTCCGATCGGGAGTTTCTATAATGTGAACAAGTCATGTCAAGTCATTTCCTATTTGTCAAGGGTTAAAGTCCCCGCAGTTGTGGGTCCCTAGGGTTATTAGACTATCCTAGAGAAGTCGACCTAGGTGAGTCATTGTAAGTCGGGGCAATAGTCCCCATTGTTGTGTTAAGGATAACCCTCCTTGTTGGTCGGAGGAGGCAAAGTCCCCACAAGTTGTGGGGCACTAGGTTTATTAGACACTCCTAGAGATGTCAACTCTAGTAAGTAATTGTTAAGTGGGGCCCACATGTTAAGTGGACATCAAGTGAACAAAATAATATAAATAGAGAGTGAGCCTCTTTATTTATCACACACACACTCTCTCATTGGGGCACATGAGTGAGAGAGGAGAAGCTCTCTCAGTGTGAGAGAGAGAACAAGCTATGGAGATCATCTTTTCTGTTTTCAGGTTTTACTGCTACCATTGGTGCTCATTCTATCTCTGAGGAAGTTGCGGGGTTTTCTCCTTTATGGTTTCCTTGAGGAAAATTCTTTGTGTCTCTTGTCTCTTGTGGTTATTGTTGTGCATGTTATTCTCTCAGATAAGATCCTAAGATAATGCTAGCTTGAATGATAAAAATCTAACACTAGACACTTGGTTAGATATTTCAAATCAATTTCATTCATGCATGTTACTAGAAGTATGAATAGTGTAGCAAACCAAATAGCTAATGACGTTCTAGAATGGCACATCAATCATCGCATATAGGAAATAAAATGCATCATTCATCATCATATAGTCATGCATACATATGTCATATACATCATATAGTCATAGTCACCATCATAACAAGAGACTCATAAAAACCCATAAAAATAAGAAAATATGCATCCACATGCATTCATATCATATCATCATGTTCATTACAAAAATAGAAGCTCCACAGGATTTCTCATTTGATCATACATATAATACAAAAATCCCCATGCTCAAATACTCCGATCGTCCTCCTATGACTCTGTGTCCTCCTTAGTGTCCTCTTCCTCATATGAGCTATCCTCCTCATCTAAGCTCTCCTCCTCCATCACCACATCCCCCTGTGCCACTGCTCTAACATACTTAGCAACAACCATGATCCTGTTCATCAGAGAGATCCACTCTAGAGGAGATCTGTAGCATGCAACGATCATATCGTCATATAGGTACTTCCACCCATTGTCAATGACCCCCTCCAATAGCCTATCCATGTCCAACCTTAGTGATTCCATTGTATCATTCTGCTGCCTCCTCTTCCCATGAGCGGGTGGATCTAACCCCTCCATGCTACCCTTGCGTCATTGGTACCCCCTTGGAGGGTGCGATGCTACATATGCACATGCACATTGTATTTCATCAGTATCTATCACATGTATGATCTAGATACCATTATGCTAGTAAAATATATATGACTGAAACCAAAAAGAGTATTGTATATGTACCGTTAGGTCCCCAAACTTATCCAATAGGTTGAGGCATCTCCATATCTCCTCGGTAGTCCATGTTTGCGTATGCATAGTCCTATATGAGGAAAGGAATCTACCGACACTATGCAAAAAGATCCCAGGTGAATAAATGACCTACCAAGTCGCCTCCCTCCCTAATCATCATCTCACACCACTGCCTCATATGAGGCTCATGTGGTCCCCCCTTTCGTCGATTTCGAAGCCACCAGGAAAGTCGAGCCCATTCTATATTGGAATGTTCATGAGCCCTCTGCTCCATCCATACTACAAACTTTGCATTTTTTTACCACCATTCATCGTCCCACAAGGAGGTGCCACCTGTGTTCCACTATTATTTTTCTACCCATCAGCCATGATCACAACATCACCCATTTTGGCACATCGAACACTTCCACCTTACTTTCCTAACCATTACAAAGATTTTGTTAAGCTTTTTTATGACTCCTTAAAGAATGAAAAGATTGTCGAGCACTATTGCCTCCTTTCACGCTCGTTAAAGTATTTGAAATGGCATCTATGTGGTTTTGTTTATCCCCTTTTTAGACAACATAGATTAATTGAAGAAAAATATGACCCTAGCACCTTCCAGCTAGAAATGGTTCCTCTTGTATCCTTTTAAGCTTCTTTGGACATTTGGACCGTAACTTACGAAAAAACTCACTATGGATTGTATTTAGTCTCTTTTCCACCCCTCTCATAAAGAAAATATCATCAAGCAAACTTGGTTTTGTTCATGCTCACAAAATTATTTGAATGACCATCCAATTAGTATAGGTTTAACCTTTTTTGGTCTGGTTGGACTACTTACAGAAAATAAGTCTCTCTACCCCTTTTGGTTGGGAGAGTTTTCCTTGGTACACTTTAATTCTTGTTCAGACCTAGGAGACTACTATATGAAAAAGAGAACCCACTAGAGTCTTCTTCCTATTTTCAGACTCACTAAACATGAAAAAACCATCGAGCATTTATTGTCTTGGGATTGACAAAAATCCATGAGACAACATCATATTGAGCATACTTTTATCCCTTCTTCGAGCTCCTTAAATTATGAAGAAGGCCCAAATGATGCCTTTCAGTGCCCACATATATTGCATATAGTCTCTCATTATGGCGACTTCCCCCCATTGGGTCGCCTTTCTTTAGATTACTGTGAGGTGAGTATCCCTTGGATTCCATGGATATCACTAGTCCAGTTGCTTCCCTCATTATCTCCCATTGCAATAATCTGTTTGGTTCCACAGCTATGATTCCCACCCCCATGAGTTAGTGTTATCTGCTGCCAGGACAACCCCATCATTATACTTTGAACAAAGTAAGTTTGAGTACCCCATACTCCCTTGTCCATGTTCCCCATTCAATGTATCAATCCTATTACTATTCATATCTTTAGTTGTCCCCCTCGCGCTTCTATCAAGGAAACTTCATTTCCTTGGTAGTTGCAGGTCTCCCTTTGTCGACGCCAAGACATCTATTCTAGAGGATAGACCCAGAGGTCCCTATATATTGGTTTCATACACCTCATCTATGAGTTCCTTGGACCACTTGAAATGAGACCTGTAGTATCCTCGGATCATATCTCAGAGATACTAACTCCACACAAAGACTTGATGCATAAAATTGTCAAACTAAGTGCTAGGAAATTACTAGTTTTGACTGGAACGACTCAAACTGAAGGGGATTATTCACTAAATGAAATCATAGATTTGATATAAATGTATTTTACCTGATATTTAATCATATCGGAATATTGTTTCTGATATAATTTTTATACAAAGTATTACATGAAAATTTGCATTCAATCATAGAGCTCTTGAGACTAGGCAAAGATGGGGAATTGGATGATGCTTTTTCATACAGGGTAGCTGGTTGTGGAGAGAAATCAAGGAAATTTTTAGGAATTATAAAGTAGATTCCATAACACATTTATATCAGGTACAATTTAGTTTTCAGAATCAGCATTCACTGAAACTTACTCCCATGCTTCTAGGTCACCCAACCGTGAAACTATGAAAACTTTGTCAAATCCAACAACTAGAGGCTTGTATAAACTGAATAAGGTTCTGTTATAAGGTTATTATATAGTAATCATAGGTTCATGAAGTTTTATAATATATCATAGGAAAAGGAAATTATTTTGCAAGTTGTAAAGGTGAGACTAGCTTGCCGGGCAACTCACTATCTCCATCTTCTGGCCTTTCCAAACAGGGTAAGGGTGATTCAAATTCTATGTTTTGGACTTGGGGGAATTATATATGTATTTCAATGACTCAGAATAAAAATAATGGAATTATTTGGAGTTATACAAGTCTAAATATGAAAGTTACAAAAAAACTAGTTACTTTCCAATGCAAATCTAGACTAGGTTGACTTAAAATGAGTAAATCTAATCCATTTCAAATAATATTGAAATAAAGATTGAAAATAATGTTTATGAGATAATATTACAGCCAATAAACATGAAATCACTCTCATAAATGAACTATAACACTCTCTTCCATATTGTACATCATTACGGTGTATTTTAAAGACAATATTCAAGAACAGAATGAGGGTTTGAACCCTTAGATACTGGAAAATCATGGAATTATCAATGAAACTTGATATACAGCCATGGATGGTTAAAGGTTTCTAAAAATTCCTGAATCAACTTAGATAGGCTGTTCCATATCTCCAGTATAACCTACAATGCGAAGGGGGATAAGAGGGGAAGAGGAGAGAGGGAATGAGAACCTTGGGGCGCATCTACCAAGAACCAGAGGCACAAAAATCAGAAAAGAAGCCTTAGATTCATAAAAATCACAAATAATAAACATCCAAATTGAGTAATGGATCTCCCTTTGTCTTTTTATAAACCTTTGGTGACTTGTTGGGAAAGTCAACCACATGCTGAGCAAGTTTCCCTTGCCAAAACCCAAACCCTAGCCATGAATTCACCCTCCATGAGGAAATTAGCATGTGCGAGAAAAAAAAGATGTTTCCATGTCAACCACCTTCATCCACTTTGGAAACTTCATCCTCCTTGGCCCATAGTTGCTGATTTTCCCTATGACAACTTTTCTTGCATGCCTGCTTTTGTCACTGAACTCCAAAATGGAAACTACGCCCTAGAGTTGCTCCTTTTGTTTATGAATTTTTTTTTCTTCTTCTGAACTTCCTACTTTTGTGACTAAGCCTCCAAATGGAAACTGCACCCTACCTTATAAAAAGTTACCTCTTTTTTGTCTGACAACTTTTATTGGCTTTTGTTAGTCCTATGACAAATTCTATTTCCTCCTTGGCAAGTTGGCTTTCCCAAGTGGTCCTCCTATTAATATACCAAGTACATGCCTCCTAAGTAATATTTAAATAAAATCTCCTAGGTAAATTATTTAATGCATCTTTTGACCCCCTTGGTGCTAGGCAAGGTCAACACATATGATGTTCAAAATGTGGGGATATGACAGTACTCCCCTCCCAAGTCTGCTCATTCAAAATGCGGGGATTTAAATAAAATCTCCTAGGTAAATTATTTAATGCATATTTTGACCCCCTTGGTGCTAGGAAAGGTCAACACTTATGATTTTCAAAATGTGGGGATATGACAGTACTCCCCTCCCAAGTATGCTTGTCCTCAAGCAGAAGCACCACAGAGTGCTGCAAATTTGTCCACCATGTTTCTGCTGCACCAGTCTGATCATAGTCATTCTTTTGATGAGCACTTATTTTAACAAAATTGTCAACCTAGTTAAGGTAACTGAGTATAATTCCCAGATCCCACTGCCTCCTCTGTAAGGGACCAAATGTTGATTCCCCCTTTGACAATATGCCATTACCAAGAATGCCAGGGTCTCATGGTTTTATCTTTCTCCTTCCAACCATCAGTAAAAACAACAAAAAATTATCAATGCACAGGATGAAAATGAGGTTGTGAAAATCATACCACCACATTGGAAGCTCATCTTCTATCTTTGTTCTGGTGTAAAAACTCAACACTCTGCTATTTGTTCCACCATACTGGCTCAAGTGGAACTTCCATGCATAGATGAAGACAACAAATAGATGACTCTGATGTTTCTTGTCCACATATAAAGGGAATGGTGCACTTTTCATAATACATGGCTGAGCAATTAAGTCATCAATGGAATATGTGGGAGCCTCCTGCTCTTCATGTGGTACTAATAGGAAAAATCCCCTCACCCAGTTTTCATCCTTTGTGTGTTGGCTGCCATAGGTGTGTGGAATAAATTATAATGAAACAATTCTATGAAAAATGTGTCCACCAAATGTGTGGATGCATCAAACCCATCATGGGTTGGTTCAACACAAGGGTGTTCTTCTAACTCTTCACTGGAAAGAGGATTCCTTCCATGAGAAAAATCAGCCTTTCTCGGGTAATGTCCGTGTGCTTGGAACTAATCATTTGCATCCCAAAATTATTCAAGCACAAAAAAATCAGAATGCACCTCATGTTCATGTGTATGGAAGGTATCCAAAGGCTGCAAATTGAATCTTTGTGGCTGCCCATATGTAAGGACAATTCCAGTCACAACAAAAATTTATTGTAGAAATTAAACTTTTTATCTCCCATAGTCTTCATCTCTGTTATGTATCTGCCTATCCCATCCATGTGTGGATGAATGGTATCATGTGGAATCGATATGTGCCTATTTTTATTTTGAGAAGGTAATGGTGCATCCCTCAATTCATCTTGAACACCTATGGGAGACTTCTAATCCTCATGTGGTGCCAACAAGGAAAATTCCTTCTCCCAATTTTCATCCCCACTTGATGTGGCTGAAATAGAAGTGTGGGTAGAAATGTGAAAAAACTCTCTACAATACTTATCCTCCCATATTATGGCTGCGTATTCTTCATCATTATCTTATCCAACCAATGTGGGCTCCTCTGACTCTTCCATGGAGAAGGGACACTCTCCAGAAAACAACTCTAGTTTTCTCTAGAAAAGATCAAGTGCTTGGTTCCCATCAAGCTTGTCTGCACAATCCTCAAGCACATGCAAAACCAAGTTAATCTCATGATCCACCATCTCATGAGATTCCTCCATATGTTCAATAATTTAATCAACCTTGTAAAGATGGTTGAATGGTGTGTAGGAGGGTAGGTAAGATCTTTGAAACTTCTTATGAAGTTACTCTATCTCCATATTGGATTCTTGGAGTGCACATTGAGTGCTCTTCAAGGAATATTGGGTGGTAAACAACTCTTGTGTGAGCTTGAAAATTTATTCTTCTTCCTTCAAGTATGATCCATGCAACACATCAACAAGATCAAAAAAATAATCTCTATTAGAAAGTAATTGTAAGAAATCCCCTTGTATTGTAGACAATGCCTTCCACATCTCCTCCTTGGCTTCAAGAGAAGATTGATCTTCCAATGAAGCAACTATCCAAGACTGGTGTGCCACTGAAGCATGTGTGTCTTGGATAATTTGTAAATCCTTTTGAATATTATTGTCATCCATATTCAAAGTCCAATAAAATGAGTGGGATTCTTGAGGAAAATCATCCCCTTCTTCTTTTCTACAATTATCTTGCAGTGACTTGCACTTCTTTTTATGAATCTTTCTTTCTGCTTTCCTACCTGCAAGACTAGATGGATCATAGCCCTCCATAATGGTGATAGTGGGATTTGTATTCTCATTGAGGTTAAGCCTCTCCTCTGATGTGGCTACAACTTCATTATGATTCAAGAGAGTCCAAAAATATGAACTGTGTTCATCCCTTTGCATCAAATTTTTCTTCTTCAGATTTCCTAGTTCACACCCAGCTGGTGGGGGCTTGTCTTCCACTTAGGAAGTTAAGATGATGAAATAATATATGATCTATGTTCTTCTTTTGTATCTGATACAAAATATCCCTTATCATCATTGATAGTATCACCCTCCTCTGCATTGATTTTGGGTTCACTAACATACAAGCTAGGAGTAAATTCATCTTCCTCACAATTGTCCTTCATCTTACAGTCCTCATATGAAAGTGAAGTATTTTCATCCTCCCATGGATAATATGGTTGCAGGTGAAAATGGATGCTGAAAAAATTAGAACCTTTATCATCCATGTTCTTCATCTTACCATATTCCCAAAGTGATACTAATGTGGCCTTCTCCTCCACCAAATTTTTTGGTTGACACCCAACCGGTGTGGTCTTGTTTTCTTCTTCATTATGTGGATCAAAAGGTGACTATAAATTTGATTTTCTTTTGTATTTGATCCAAAATATGTCTCTTCACCACCACATGTACCAACATATTTAGTAGTGGCCCGAAGATCACTCACAAGGAAACTGAAAGTGCATCCATCTTTACTCTCCCTTCCAATGCAACCACCTTGCGGTGACTTGCACTCCACTTCATGGATATCTGCCTCTACTTCATTTTTCTTCTTCTTCTTCAAGGAAATTGAGGCTTCTTCATCTTGAGTGGTCCTCAACTCACAACTCTTGGTCACTCTTTTGGAATAAAAACCAAACATTCTCCTAATGCTTGGGCAAGCAGATGGCTTTGATAAACCTTCCTTTCAGGCTTCTCTTTCTTATTCCTTACTCACATAGTTGGAATAACTTGGTTCCTCTATGTATGATTTTCTGCTCTTGAAAGAATAGTCATCTACATCCTTGGGCTCAAATCTAAATATGAATTAAAAATAATCTTTGAAAGGAATGAATTTACAAATCTCTTCCCCCAAGGAAAGATACTCTTTGTAGTGGTGGGGTAAGTTCTCACTTGCATCTATCATCTTTGATAAATGCTTCTTAGGATTAGCCATTGGCGGTTCAACCATTCTGTCTTCATACTCCTAATTTTCACAAAATTAACCATCCTGGTCTCTTGAAATTTGCAATCCATAATTAATATAGATCACCTCTTCTTTTTCAACAAACTGATCAAAGTCATCATCTTCAACTATCGGTACAATCCTCATGGTTACGACTTGAATTGGTGATTTGAAAAATTAGTCAATGGAGAGCCTTCTTTCCATAGGAGCGGAGGAAATTTCTCTGATACCACTGTAATATCCTGGATCATATCTCATAGATACTAACTCTAGACAAAGACTTGATGCATAAAATTGTCAAACTAAGCGCTAGGAAATTACTAGTTTTGACTGGAAGGAATCAAACTAAAAGGGATTCTTCACTAAATGAAATCAGATATCTAATATTAATTTAATGTCCTTGATATGTAATCATATCATAATATTATCTCTGATATAATTTTTATACAAAAAATTACATAAAATTTTGCATTCAATCATAGAGCTCCTGAGACTAGGAAAAGATTTGATGATAATTTTGCAAACATGGAAGTGGGTTGTGGAGAGAAATAAATGAAACTTTTAGCAATGAGAAAGTATATTCCATAACAAATTTATATCAGGGACCATTTAGGTTTCATAATCATCATCCATTGAAACTTACTGCCATGCTTCTGGGTCACCCAACCATGAAACTAGGAAGACTTTGTCAAATCCAACAACCAGAGGCTTGTATAAATTGAATAAGGTTCTGTTATAAGGTTATGAGATATTAATCATATTTCCATGAATTTTTATAACATATCATAGGAAAAGGAAATGATTCTGCAAGTTGTAAAGGTGAGAGTAGCTCGTCGGGTACCTCACTAGCTCCATTTTCAGGCCTTTCCAAATAGGGTAAGGGTGATTCAAATTATCTGTTTTGGACTTGGAGGACTTAGATATGTCTGTTAATAACTCATGAGAAAAATAATGGAGTTATTTGGAATCATACAAGTCGAAATATGAAAGTTAAAACAAAACTAGTCACTTTCCAATGCAAATCTAGACTAGGTTGACTTAAAATGAGTAAATCTCATCCATTTCGAATCAGATTGAAATAAAACTTGCAGAGAATGTTTATGAGATAATAGTCCAGCTAGTAAACTCAAAATTACTCTCATAAATGAACTATAACACTCTCTTCAACATTGTACATCATTAAAGTGTATTTTAAAGACAATAATCAAGGAAGGGCATGGGGGTTTGAACCCTTAGATACTGGAAAATCATGGACCTGTTAATGACACCTGATATAAAGTCATGGATTTTTGGAGTCTACTAAAAATTCCTGAATCAACTCAGAGAGGCTACTCAATAGATCTAATATAAAGTCATGGATTTTTGGAGTCTACTAAAAATTCCTGAATCAACTCAGAGAGGCTACTCAATAGATCTAATATAACTTGTCACGTCCCCAATTCTGTGAGAAGCCTTGTCACGTCCCCAACCCTCCAACCGGTGAAGAGGACGCGACCCAAGCTTTAACCACCCGGGCTAAGAGCCCCATGAACATGTGCATGCACAAAATTGCTGAAACAGAATGCTTAAACAAAGAACTTGAACTAGAATATGCACACATGAATATTTATCATGAACAAGTGCAATTATTCAGCATACACAACTACAATTATGTATCTTGCATAGCGGAATTAACATGCATTCATTCAACATGTTCAACATAATCATTAACCGAAAATATAGTTGCAGAAGTAAAATGCACAAGATCACTTATCTTATGAAGAACTCGATCCGCAACCAGCTACGTCGCTGCAACGTTCCACCCAACCATAGGCCAGCGTGCTCCTTAATCTCTCAGCAGCGCTGCCACCCCTGAGCTGGGCATGATTCTCCAAGGAATAAGGGAACAAGCAGGCTTACACATAGCCAAGGATACACAAAGCATAGCCAAGCCAACACAGTTGGGTTTATCATGCCTTCAAGGAGTTGGGGAAAGGCTCAATGCTAAGCCGGTGAGCTCATTACAGAGCCAAGAACACCTACACTAGAACTAGCTTGACCTCTAAGACACCCACACACACCCAACACAAGGAATCAGTCCCTTCTCTGCTACACAGTCCCTCAGGCCCTGCATTCCCTTCCAGTGCTATTCAGGGGTGGTGGAGAAGAAGGCCAGCCCTCTAGCTCTGTTTGTGTGGTTTCCAGCCACTAGGTTTGTCAAGCAAAACTAAGCCCCCATCCTTGCTTCCAACACAGTCCTAATACCAACCATTGCACGCATGCAACCACTCAGAATTACAGTTGAACAGGGGGAAACGATTTATGAGTCATTCTTGGCCCTCTCGTGTCCAAAACGACTCCCAACAATCTACAGCATCCCCCACAGCGTAACAACAAACAAAAATCACAACATGAGGAACAATACCAGTCCACCCTAGACAAGTAAGCAAGTGAAAAGGACTTACACTGGCCGCACTGGGAAAGTAAAATACATACTCTCAGCCTGTACGTGGATGAGACTTGTACCCGACCTCAATCATAGAGAAGACCACAACAATCCCAGATAAGGAAGCCCGCAGCAACTCGGAATCATCCTGTGAGGAGAGGATACAGCTGCACCATCCGTAAATCCATAGAGGAGAGGTCTGCATGGGTAAAACCAGGAAGTTCCGTGCGTGAGAATGAACAACAATTCCCTACGTGAAGATGAACAACCTACAGAGAGGACATGGAAATGGAAGTGCATGAGCAACAACAATGTCGTGGGGAGAGGGGTATTGCCTGTGAGTGATCCCCGTAGTTTTTCCTAGCCATAGTGAATTCAACCGTGGTGGAGTGTGCGTGTGGGTGAGGACTGACAGTCCTGCCACCCCACTCCCAAATACCATAACTGCCTCAACCACCAGCAGCAATTCTTAATGAAAGTGGTTGGAATAAAACAAGGGAAGATGACACATGGGTTTTTCCCTCATTGCTCAAGGTTTAACAATTTCCCCACCCTTATCCTTGTGAATTTCATGCCCCTTCTCAATTTAGTTGCTGTGATCGTAGCTGGTCGGGTTCATTTTAATTAAAAATGCATATTTACATGATGATACACTTAATATATGCCGCATGCCCCGATATACCATCAGTGACAATTTAAATCCAAAACATAGCATAACCGATCAATGGTGGGGCCTTGGCCTTTAGCTCCGCACCATGATCATTACAATATATACATCATGTACATTTAATGCAACGGGGTCAAAACCAGGGTGTTACATTCCCCTCCCCCTTCAATAGCACTATCCTTAGTGCTTACAAAATTGAACAAAATGCTACACTGGTATCGCCTCAGTGTTCCGCAAAATTGAACAAAAATGGATGTGCCAATGGCATGGCATCCTCCAGCTCCCAAGTAGCCTCTTCAGGTCTGTAGTGCTCCCATTGCACCTTTACCTGCCCTATGGCCCGGTTCCGGAGCATTGTGACATTCCTGTCGAGGATGCGCATTGGCTCGATTCGGAACTCTCCCTCGGGTTCCACCTGAATCACATCCCAATTTATCACATGGTTAGGATCATGTACATATCTCTTAAGAAAAGAAACATGAAAAACATTATGAGCTCTAGTGCTAGCAGGAAATGCAAGCCTATATGCAACTGGCCCTATTCTTTCAAGCACTTCAAACGGCCCACAATATCTAGGTGACAACTTGGCGCAACTACCAAGCTTCAAGGAACTCTTCCTTGCCCTCACTGTGAGGTAAACATGATCCCCAAAACTAAACTCCCTGTTCACCCTATGATTATCTGCATAGCTTTTCTGTCGATCCTGTGCTACTTTCAGCTTCTGCCTGATCCTTACAACCTCTTGCTCCATTTCCCTGAGCAATTCCGGTCCGAGCACAATCCTGTTCACTGGATTATCCCAAGTCACTGGTGTCCTACACCTTCTTCCATACAAAGATTCATATGGACTCATCCCCAAGGATGCCTGCTGTCCATTGTTATAAGCGAACTCTACCAAGTGCAAGTAATCTTCCCACTTGGTTGGTTTGTCCATTACGTACATGCGAAGCATATCTTCAAGAACCTGATTAACTCTCTCTGTCTGACCATCTGTCTGAGGGTGGTATGCAGTGCTGAAGTTCATCTTTGTACCCAAATCTACAAACAACCCCTTCCAAAAGTTGGAAGTGAACTTGACATCCCTGTCGGAGACTATTGCCTTGGGCAATCCATGCAATTTGAATATCTCCTTCATGAAGATGTTTGCAATGTCGCCAGTCTCATACGTAGACTTAACTGGTATAAAATGTGCTGCCTTAGTCAACTTGTCCACCACAACCATGATAGAATCATGTTGTCTCCAAGTCATCGACAATCCTGTAATAAAATCCATGGAAATAACTTCCCATTTCCATTCCGGAATTGGCAAAGGCTGCAACAAACCTGTTGGATGTTGATGCTCAACCTTTACCTGTTGAAATTTTAGACACCTTGAAATGTACTCAGCCATATCCCTTTTCATTCCTAGCCAAAAGTACTGCTTTCTAGCTGTAGCAATTGTCTTATGATATCCTAGGTGACCAGAATACGGAGCTTGATGGATTTCATCCATAACAACTCTCCTCAAATTTGCTACATTCGGAATATAAATTCTGCCTTTATAAGTGAGAAGTCCGTCTTCTTCCAATTTATATCCCTCATACCTCTTCTCAAGAATGTGTTGCTGCAACTTGTCTTTTACCTGCTCATACAATTCATCTCCAGCAGCATGACTATCTATTTGCTGCCTCAAATCTGATTGGAAAATACTAAGAGATGCCACATGCATTTCCTGCACCTTCCTGCTGAGTGCATCAGCTACCTTATTCTCTTTCTCCTTTATGTGCTTGATTTCAAAATCAAACTCACATAAAAATTCCAGCCATCTTGCTTGCCTAGCATTCAGAGTAGGCTGATCAAACAAATACTTCAGTCCACAGTGATCTGTTATGAGCTCAAATATCCTGCCCATCAAGTAATGTATCCACATCTTGAGAGCATGTACTATGGCTGCAAGTTCTAGATCATGAGTGGCATATTTCATCTCATGCTCCTTCAACTTTCTTGACTCACAACATATCACGTGGTTGTCTTGTATAAGGACTCCTCCTAGCCCTTGTCCACATGCATCGGTACACACCACAAAATCATTCTCCATATTTGCAACCTTCAATACTGGTGCACTGGTGAGAAGGTTCTTCAATCTCTGGAAGCTTTCTTCACACCTCGATGTCCATTCGAACTTCATCCCCTTCTTTTGCAAAGAAGTGATGGCATGTGCAACTTTGGAGAATCCCTCAATGAATCTCCGGTAGTATCCTGTAAGTCCCATGAAATATCTTACATCTATCACATTTCTTGGAGTAGGCCAATTCATAATGGCTTCTATCTTTTCAGGGTCCACAGATATACCCTCCTCTGAGATAATGTGACCCAAATACTGAATTCTATCTCTATAGAAGTCACACTTGCTCAATTTTGCATACAATTGATGCTCCCTAAGCAAATTCAATGTCAATCTCAAATGCTTTTCATGCTCTTCCTCATTCTTAGAATAAACAAGAATGTCATCAAGGAAAACAAGAACAAACTTGTCCAAATACCTGCTGAAGACACTATTCATAAGGCACATAAATGTAGCTACTGCATTCGTGAGACCAAATGGTACCACTACAAACTCATAATGCCCATACCTTGTCCTGAAGGCTGTCTTATGAATGTCTTCATCCTTGATTCTCACCTAATGATAACCAGACCTCAAGTCAATCTTGGAAAATACCTTTGCTCCTCTCATTTGATCAAAGAGGTCATCAATCCTAGGCAAAGGATATTTATTCTTCACAGTAACCTTGTTCAATTGTCTGTAATCAATACACAACATGAGTGTACCATCTTTCTTCTTTATAAACAGAACTGGTGCTCCCCAAGGAGACACACTCGGTCGGATATATTTCTTTTCCAACAACTCTTGCAGTTGCATCTTCAACTCTAGCATCTCCGGTGTGCTCATCCTGTAGGGTGCCTTGGACACCGGTGCTGCTCCTGGCACAAGTTCAATTGTGAAATCAATGTCTCGCTTTGGAGGAAGCCCTGGAATCTCATCAGGAAACACATCCCTGAATTCCTGTAACACCTGATAGTCCTCCAACCTTGGAGTTTCGTCTCCTGATGCCTCCAAAATCTGAGCTGCATACAACTGGAAACCCTTCCTACAGAACTTCTTTAACTGCATTGCTGAAACCTGCCGTACTGAAATCACCTTTGGAATGCCTTTCACAATTACTAGGTTCCCTTCTTCACCCATGCATTCGAAAGTCTTATTGTAACAATCAAGCTTCACTCTGTGAGCTTCTAACCAATCCATCCCAATGAGAACATCATAGGATCCAAGCGGTAAAACATTCAGATATACACAAGTGACCAATCCATCCATAACCAGTGGACATTTCTCCACCACTTCACTAACCTTTTTCTTAGTTCTAGTGGCTAGCTGAACTAACCAAGACTTCCTATGCTTTACCTTCTTAAAATCACAAATCTCCACTACTATAGGAGTAATGTAACTGTGCGTGGAACCAGGGTCAATCAAAATAGAAACAGATTGCTCAACAATCTTACCTGCTACTTCAACCACAGTTGACTGGTGATCTACCTGACAATCCTCTGAGTGCTGCATAAATCCTAGGGACTGCCCTTGCTACTTGACCCACTGTTTCTGCTTCTTGAGCATTATAAGCTGGCCTTTCACTCTCATTCTCGAGTGGACAATTTTTGCACATGTGGGGTCCTCCACATTTCCAACATTGAAGTGGCCCTCTATTATGTTGTGGATCTTTAGGCTTTTATCCTATCACTCCAACTGGTTTACTCGGAGCTTGGGATGGCTGCTTCTGCTGATTCCTGAAGTTAGAAGGTTTGAAACCTTTCTTCCTTTGGTCAAACTTCTCATTCTTCTTGTCCTTCCACGCCTTATGGTAATCAGGTTTACCTTTGCTTTGCTCATAGCAATACTTAGCCTTCCTTATTGCTTCTTCAAGAGTTCTAGGTTCATAAAACTCAATTCTATCTTTGTAAGACTGAGGTAATCCACTTAGAAAACGCTGGACCTTCACTTTTTCATCTCTGATGTACTGGACATACCTCAACAACTCCAAAAACTTATTTTCATACTCTTCCATGGTCTGCTGTCCCAATCTCAGCTCATGGAACTCCTTAATCTTGTCATCATAATACCTCTCAGAGAGGTACTTCTACTTGAAATACTTCTTGAACTGCTTCCACTTCAGTCTCCTTTCACTGATCCTCTTTACTTGCTTGAAGTGTTCCCACCAAATGGATGCTCTTCCATTCAGGTTGAATATGGCAACTCTTGCCTTCATGTTTCCTGAATAATCATGCACTTGAAAGTACTTCTTTATCCCAAGAAGCCAAGCTTCAGCTTCTTGTCCCGTCTTTATCTCACCATCAAATGTAGGAGGTTTAGCTTTCTTAAATTCATCTCGAGGGTGATCCCTATGGTGTCTCTTTCTTTTCCTTTTATGAGAAGAAGAACTTGAATCTCTGCTAGATTCTTTAGAATCAGATGATCCACTAGAAGTCCTTCTCCTTCTCCTAGTACTGCTCTTACTGCCTTCTGGTCTTGCTGTACCTTGTCCAGAGTCTATCTTTCTATGCAAGTCTGTCAAACTCTGCAACATAGTAGCATTCAACTGATGCTGTTCTTCCTGGGCTTTGATCAATCTTCTCATGGTGGCTGCCACATCTAACGGTGTCTCTTGGAATCTCCTTCCATTAGACTCAATGTCATCATTTCTATTACGGACATTTTCTCCCATGGCATCTTCTGCTCGCTCATAAGAATCCCGAGCATCATATCCATCATGGGTCCTCATAACTGAACCACCACTTACTTATCAAACTGCACTACCTGGAATACTGCCCTTGAAGGTGACTATGATTCTGCAAACGTGTTAGCAACACACTGTTAGATGCATAACATTGATACAAATCATAATCACTTACCTTCTCTTGGAATAACCATAAAATAACAATTTTCCCAAACACACAAAATTTTCTTCATCAAAGAACGTCTATCTGAGGGAAACGACGGGGGTCAAGGGGCTTGTAAATCATTGGTTTTCGCGCAATCTGGCGCATAAGATCGCTGCCAATTTCTCTTTTTCAACCCATGAAATCCACTGAAAAACAGTCACAATCCGTTAAGAAATCCTACTGAAAACTCAAAATTTCCTCTTTGTAGAATCGGATCTCATTTCCACTATTGACCTGATGTTTCAGCAGCCCAAATGACTAACTTCTCCGCTGTATCAGTGGTTGAAAGAACTAAATTTTTTCGACGTACATCGACTATCGGATTCGCTAAGCACTAACGTCGGCAATCGAATCTTCTAACCCTTCGGAAGGTTAGTTCTTTAGGCAGCCGCAACGACGGTCGTTCATTCCACTGTGGGTTCTGATGACCATACTCATCAATTGTCGGAAGCTCTAACTTTATCCGACGTCTTTATACTTAACCAAAATTTTCAATTTTCCCTCTTCATCGGCGATCAGACCCACTATTCCTCGGAAGGATATTCCATCAGACAGCCGCAATGGCTGAACATGATATTCTATCTTCTTCAGATCGGCGGCACAACCTGTTCGGCATCGACATAATTTTTACATCGGAAGCCTAGTGCTTTTGGCTTCCGCAACGGCGGCACACCAAACACTAACTTCTTCTGATGGCCGCTGTTTACTTGGAAAAATTTCAGCTTCCGGCGGCAGCAGTCTTTCCACATCGGAAGTCTAGTGCTCTAGAATTCCGCAACGACAGAGCACGAACAACTATTTCTTCTTCCGACGGTTGTTGCTTTCCTTCCTTAGAAAAATTTTAATACTTTCGGCGTCGGCGGTCCTTCCACATTGGAAGTCTAGTGCCTTTGGCTTCCGCAATGGCGTCACACCAAACACGAACTTCTTCTGATGGCCGCCCTTTACTTAGAAAAATTTTAAACTTTTCTTGCGGCGTCGGCTGTCGCTTCTCATCGGAAGACTTAGTGATTTAGAATTCCGAAACGACGGCTCCTTAGCTTTGATCTTCCTCCGATCGGCAGCCCACTTTGTTGTGGCATAGCCCAATCGGAATCGGCAGTCTTTCTCGTCGGAAGACTTAGTGCTTTTGGACGCCGCAACGGCGGGCACACGAGCACTTTCTTCCTCTGACAATCAATGATGTCGAGCCCTTAACCTTCTTGACGGCGTCGACGATCAGAGGACTTTTCCGTCGGGTGCGTAGTTGCTTCGCCGTCCGCAATGACGGATGCTCGATCGACTATTTTCTGCCGATCGTCGTCCAACACTTAGAAAATTTTTCCCCGATTTCCTTCCAACGGCTCTCCGTCGGGCACGCTTCCGCCTAGCGCTTCCGCTACAGCGGAAGTCTTCCCCGCTAGCTCTTTCGACTGCTCCAACACTTAAACAAATTTTTTTGAATTTTCCAGTCTGATTTTTGCTGGGCAGAAAGAATTTCTGCTTTTGCCACTATAACTTCATGGCTCATGGAGGCCCATGCTGCAACATGGGCTCTGATACCACTAACTGTCACGTCCCCAACCCTCTGACCGGTGAAGAGGACGTGACCCAAGCTTTAACCACCTGGGCTAAGAGACCCATGAACATGTGCATGCACAAAATTGTTGAAACAAAATGCTTAAACAAAGACCTTGAACTAGAATATGCACACATGAATATTTATCATGCACAGGTGCAATTATTCAGCATACACAGCTACAATTATGTATCTTTCACAGTGGAATTAACATGCATTCATTCAAGCATTCATTCAACATGTTCAACATAATCATTAACCGAAAATATAGTTGCAGAAGTAAAATGCACAAGATCACTTATCTTATGAAGAACTCGATCTGCAACCAGCTATGTCGCTACAACGTTCCACCCAACCATAGGCCAGCGTGCTCCTTAATCTCTCAGCAGCACTGCCACCCCCGAGCTGGGCATGATTCTCCAAGGAATAAGGGAACAAGCAGGCTTACACATAGCCAAGGATACACAAAGCATAGCCAAGCCAACACAGTTGGGTTTATCAGGCCTTCAAGGAGTTGGGGAAAGGCTCAATGCTAAGCCGGTGAGCTCATTACAGAGCCAAGAACACCTACACCAGAACTAGCCTGACCTCTAAGACACCCACACACACCCAACACAAGGAATCAGTCCCTTCTCTGCTACACAGTCCCTCAGGCCCTACATTCCCTTCCAGTGCTATTCAGGGGTGGTGGAGAAGAAGGCCATCCCTCTAGCTCTGTTTGTGTGGTTTCCAGCCACCAGGTTTGTCAAGCAAAACTAAGGCCCCATCCCTGCTTCCAACACAGTTCGAAGACCAACCATTGCACGCATGCAACCACTCAGAATTACAGCTGAACAGGGGGAAACGATTTCTGAGTCGTTCTTGGCCCTCTCGTGGCCAAAACGACTCCCAAAAATCTACAGCAGCCCCCACAGCGTAACAGCAAACGAAAATCACAACATGAGGAACAATACCAGTCCGCCCTGGACAAGTAAGCAAGTGAAAATGACTTACACTGGCCGCATTGGGAAAGTAAAATACATACTCTCAGGCTGTACGTGGATGAGACTTGCACCCAACCTCAATCACAGAGAATACCACAACAATCCCAGGTAAGGAATCCCGCAGCAACCCGATATCAGCCTGCGAGGAGAGGATACAACCGCACCGTCCGCAAATCTGCAGAGGAGAGGTCTGCGTGGGTAAAACCAGGAAGTTCCGCACGTGAGAATGAACAACAATTACCTGCGTGAAGATGAAAAAACTACAGAGAGGACATGAAAATGGAAGTGCGTGAGCAACAACAACGTCGTGGGGAGAGGGGTATCGCCTGTGAGTGATCCCCATAGTTTTTCCTTGCCATAGTGAAGTCAACCGTGGTGGAGTGTGCGTGTGGGTGAGGACTGACAGTCCTGCCACCCCACTCCCAAAGACCATAACTGCCTCAACCACCAGCAGTAATTCTTAATGAAAGTGGTTGGAATAAAACAAGGGAAGATGACACATGGGTTTTTCCCTCATTGCTCAAGGTTTAACAATTTCCCCACCCTTATCCTTGTGAAAATCATGCCCCTTCTCAATTTAGTTGCCGCGATCATAGCTGGTCGGGTTCATTTTAATTAAAAATGCATATTTACATGATGATACACTTAATATACGCCGCATTCCCCGATATACCATCAGTGACAATTTAAATCCAAAACATAGCATAACCGATCAATGGTGGGGCCTTGGCCTTTAGCTCCGCACCATGATCATTACAATATATACATCATGTACATTTAATGCAACGGGGTCAAAACCGGGGTGTTACAAGCCTCATGTTATGAATCTTGCCTTGTATTTCTTGATTATTCCATTTGCAGTATGCTTGATCTTATAGATCCACTTCGAAGTCATGGAATACTTATTTTTCAGTCTTGGAACTTTGTTCCAAACATCATTCTTCATGATTTACTGATACTCCTCGATTATGGAATCCTTCCATTCTTTGTTTTTTGTATCCTATTCATAGGTGGAAGGTTCCTTGTCAATGATGTCACACATCAAGGCCCCATAGCTATTGTAAGGCCTTGGCCTCTACCTTTCTCTATGCATTCCTTTTGGAGTGCCATACATTTCTGCTTCTTGTATGAGCTCCCATTCCCATGCTGGTTTCCTATTGTGGGAGTCCTTCTCGAGAAGTGTTTGTATCGGCTCTTGTGGTTCTTCCATGTCATTATATTCATGGTCTTCTAGAATTTCTTCTCCAATTTCCATACCTCGAACTCTTGTTTCTTCAGGTTCCTCGACCTCTTGTATACATAGCCTCCTGGATCTGAAGTATGCTGAGTCTTCATCAAAGGTTAAATATCTGATGATGTCAATATTCTTGAATCCTGGGAAGTATACTCGACAAATTTTTTATGTATCACTATATCCTACGAATATACCCTTCCTCCTAGAAGGATCGAGCTTGGTCCTCTATCGTTTGGGATATGTATGTACACCGAGAAACCAGATATTCTAAGATGAATGACTTCTGGTTTCTCTCTTGAGAAATACTCTTCCGAAGTTTTGTTGTCAAGTACTTGATGAGGAGTATGGTTCTGTACATACACAATTGTCCTTGCTGCTTCCTCCCAAAGGTGCATAGGAATATCCTGGTCATGTAGCATTGATTTCGCTATTTCCATTATGGTTCGGTTCTTTTGGTCCACAACTCCATTCTGCTGAGGATTATATGGAGTGCTCAATTCCCTCTGAATCCCAGAATCTCTGTATAGTTCCTTGAATTCTTATAAGGTGAATTCTCCACCATTATCTAAGCGCAGAGTCCTGATATTCCTTTTAGTTTGTTCTCAACAAGGGCTTTATATTCCTTGAACTTTGTTAACACCATTATTTATCAAGGAGGTAAAAGTCCATGGTGGAGAAGAAAAATAATGGTTGTTTCGATACTTTGGTTAAAAGATATATTGTAAAAATGGGACTATAGGTAAAATGCGATTAAGTCACCGAAGATCCTAAGCCGCGATGGAAGAAGGAATAAAATCAATGGCTGATATTCTCTCCGCTCCTCAGAGATGCAAGGAAGATAAAGGTTTGACCGGGCGTTTATCAGGCGCACAGATCAGCGGCCATCAGGTTGTCTCGCGCAGATCCATGGTCTATATCCAATCCGCTTCGTGAAGTTGCATCTTGGTTAAAATGACACAATCCGGCGGAATCGGGTACATACTACGCAATCCAATGGCAGAGAGGTGAAGTCAGATCGCATCTACGGTTGAGATTGATTCCGGAACCAGAACCTGCACGACCGATAAACCTAAAGAGCCCAGCGGAATGAGTTATCTGGTGATCGATCTAACGGTGGAAAATCAAAGGGAATCAAATCAACGGCTATTATGATTTCCGGAGAGTGAACTAGCGCAATGGATAATTCCGAAGTGCCCAGCGGAATTTGGTACGTGGCATATGATCCGACGGTGGAAAGTCGAAGGCGTATCGCATCAATGGCTGAGGATGATTCCGGGGATCAAAGATGCACGACGGTTAAAGCAACGGAGCCCAGCGGAATCCGGTATGTGTCACCCGATCCAAAGGCTCATGATAAAATGCGATATCATCGATGGTGGGAGATCATTCCGGGATGGAAACCGGCACATTGATTATCACCAAGGCGCTTGGAAGAACAGGGTACGTGGCACATGATCCAAAGGCCAGAAATTAAAGAGAAATCAGATCTAGGGTCTTAAATGAAGCCGGAAAATAGAAGTGCATGGCAGTTAAGAGTGAATGGTGGTTGCGGAAAATAAATGCTGTCCATGCGGCGAATTGTGTGGTCCTATAAAGGCAGGGTTGACCTCTCCAATGATTATTTTATTTGCTCAGGACCCGGGGTCCAAGGACCTGGCGATTTGGGAGCTTCCATTTGTCAGTGCCAGGCACGTTCCGAACACACGCCTCCACAGTAAGCCAGGTAGGACTTAAACCCTGTAACTCCTTCATCCAATTACCATTATAAATTAAGTAATGGACCAAGGGAGAGAGGTTCGTGTGTCTGGTCGGGTCGCGGATGACAGAGAGGAATTTTTAGTAGACAGACACAGGGGCGTGTGCGACCCCTTCCTATCCACAGGGAGCGTGTCCGGCAGCAAAGAGAAATTGTGGTCTTATTATTCACAGGGGAATGACGTTCTGGATGTATGCAAGTCTTTTTTGTACCATTTCTCCCTTGAGAAAACCCTCCACTTCCCTGAATTTTCCGAGTGGTGTGCGGTGAACTATTCTCCCTCTCAGAGGATTATTGTGAGTCAGTCCGCGTCCAAAATATTGTGTAAAATTGATTCTTCGGTCGTCAGAGAAAACCTTAGTTTGCCCAAAAATTACCTTGTAAATCGTGAGTCTGTAAATGAATCTGTCCTTGCTGAGTTTTTCAAAAATTGCGAAAGTGAAAGTCGCTATCAATTCTTGTCAAGTATCCTGAAGGAAGGTCAGTCCCTTGAAGGTCTTTTCTTGCCTTACCCCTTGCACATTTTTAGGACTGAAGTGCAATTGGTAATGTCTTTGGTCTGTCAAGTGTTAGGTCTAGATGACGATTGTCATATAGGTGATGTCATCCTTGGTTTCTTGTTAAAAATGAATTCTTTAAGCCCCGAGTCCCAGTCAGTCCCCGTGCTTAATTTAGATGAGTACCTTGCCGAAACGATCCACCTTCAGTTGACTGAATTTCCCAAGGTCCAGTTCTTTAGGTTTCAAACATACTTGCTTAACATGCTATTATGCTCTAATGTTACTGAATTGAAATTCTTAAGTGCTCTATGTTCTTCTGATTTGCCCAAGCAAATCAACATGGTCGAATTTGCCAATTCGATCATGTCTGAAATGTACAGAATGTTATTTGATGAGGACCTGCCCCGTGTCCTGGACGATATGAGATGCCTAATGCAGTCATCACCCAAATATCGGGTGGGGGACTGGTTCATGTACAGAGGTTACACAGTGTTAAGAATATATGGCTTTACTGGTCAGCCTTATAGGCTACCCTCCTTTTTGACCCCAAGGATCTTCGTGCTAGAGTTCATGAGGCAAAGATTGCTGTCTGAGGAAGAGCACTTTGGTGCTTTCAAAAAATCTTCGAACATTAAATTTCCACTTAAAGTCGGCCCTTTCATTTTTAAAGGTAAAGGTGCCCTGGCATTTATAGAAAAGTTGCTGGAGAATATGGATTTCATAAAAGATCTAAATATGAACTACGACCCCCACCAGGTGATCTCATTGAGAAAACAGGCAAACAAGAATAAACCATTTGAGCATCAGGCTATTGAGGGGCTAGCTGAAATGGCCAATTTGCTGCAGTGTACTGACAGGTCAAATTCTGATGAAGAGACATCAGCCCAAATAACAGAAGGTGCTGGTATTGTGGTCAAGAGGAGTTTTTCTGAAACTGAGAGTATGGATGTAGACGAAGAAGGGCCCCATAAAAGGGCAAAGCTACTTAAAAGTGGTGACATTATAGATGAGGAAGTTTCTGATGGTTCCAAAAAAGTTGCCCTAGTTCCCATGAAAGCGGTGTAAGTAAGTCAATTCTCTTTTAAAAATGTGGAGAGTGGTGTAAACAGTTCGAAATTATGCCACGTGTTTAAGTCGAAGGAAGAGCTCAAAACTAGCTACATGGAGAAGAGGAAACAGTCTATGGAGGAAACGAGAAATTTGCTCCCAAAGGTGAGAAGTTTGTACAGTTCGAAAACCTCTCTGGTCTCTGCTAGAGATGCTGAGAGGAATACTTTTAAAATGGCTATGGTAAGCGACAAGAAGATGTCTGAAATGGAGATCCGGTTAGACAAAATTAGCACTCCGGATAAAATTCAACTCCACAAACAGACCAGCGACATCATCTACTCAGACTTACTACAAGCCATGGTGAGGATTAATAAATTGCAAGTTTTGATAGATAAATTGGAAATTCAGTTGAAACATGAGAAAGTGGAAAATAAAGAAAATGTTGTTCAGATTAGGATGCTGCAGACAGACATTGCTAGTTCAGACAGTACCCAGGCAGTCAAGAGGTTGTTAGAGGAAAATGATAATGCACTCCAGGTCCTGAAGAAGAAACTGAAGATCCTAGGTACTGAACATGTTCAGTCATCTGAATAGTAGCTCTCCAAGAAGAGAAGGATAAAGTCCATCAAGATATGATGGAGTATAAAGGAAGAGCAGGAGAGCTACAAGAAGAAAAAAAGAAGTGGGAAGCCGAAAGGGAGGAACTGTTATCCCAAATCTCCTTGATGAAAAAAGATCAGAATGAAGAGAAGGAGATTATGGAAGAGTTGATGAGCCAGACTCCCACCGGCGAGGACCTGTTTATTGTAAATATACAGAAGCCATTAGATGATTTCTCTACTGATGATTTGTTGGTGCCAATGTCCCAGGTGAGTTTGAAAGAAGAAGCAATGAAATATTTGAAAGCAGAGAATGAAAATATGAAAGCTAAACTGGCCAAAGTTAATGAAAGCAAAAAACAAATACTGCAGGACAGGAATCAATTATAGAAGAAATTCAATGAGCTAAAAGAAAAATGCATTGGGAAAGGCCCTCTTTAAGGGGCAAAACATATCATTTGGGATACCTTGTGTATAGAGATTACCAAGTTTTGGCACTATTTAAATTTTATTGATGATTTGAATATAATGATAAATTTAGCTCACCAGAGGCTGAAACTGGTAAACGAACATATGGAGAAAAGACCTCTTATTACATCTCAGAACACATTAAATTTTCTAAATTCACTGTCACATCAGAAGTTGCAGGAGTTGGGCATAAAGGACAGAGTATCAATAGTGATGTGGGCAAAGAAAATCATCCATAAGCATCACTTAATCAAAACGGTCCAAGATAAATTAGAAGGATTGTTGCTGCAGGTAAATAATTTTAAACAGGAGTTTAAAGAATTGTTCGAGGACGGATTGCCTTCTTTCTGGGATGGAGAAGGGCGGATGTTCTCACAGGAACATTATCATAACCTGCTTGTTCAGTGCCGCATTGACCACTCAAAATTCAATGATTTGGAGAAAAGCTTGACAGGGAAGACCATCGTGGATATGCTCATAGAAGATTTCGAGATTCTGCAGAAGTTCACCATCATCAGAAGCAGATTGCCCAGAAAATCCTATGAAGCATATATGGAGCTCGAAGTAGCAATTCGGGAAATGATGGAGTGTGACACCCCAAGTTCGGAGCAATGGAAAGCTGTGGAGCGGTTTGGAAAGACGAAGTATATTCTCCATCCCTAGGAACAGGTGTCATGCACTGAAGAGCTGATACGGCAAAGACGTGGAGCTGATGGGGCAAAGAAGTGGAGCTGATGGGACAAAGACGTGAAGCTGATGGGGCAAAATTTGTTATCAAGTTGATTTGTAATTTATGATCTGTTAGGATTGGAGTTGTAACAAATTTCCTATGGGTTAGGAATTCAGTTACAAACTCTAAATTAAGCTGATCATTCTGTTATTGATCTTCTTGTTGGAGCACCGATCATTTTATGTATAAATATGCATCTTTTTTAAGAGATGGGGGTTGGAACCCATCGGGTGGTGAATAATTTTGGAGAACATATCTGTTTTTGAAATAACAAAGTGAATGCATGAGGTTTTGTCAGAGATTCATGTGTCGTTGATATTACAGTCTGTGCTACTTTCTTTATGTGATTGTATTTCCCTTGTGTAACACTCCATTTTGTTTCTTCCTCGTATCTGGAATATAGCGTTAGATGATCGAAATTCATGTGTTTATGCTCTGGTTGTCATTTCAGATATTATATGATTTTTTCTACTAAAGTTGATATAGAACTCATCCTTGTTGATGCTTTGTATTAATGGGTTGTTTCTTCATCTCTTCTGTTCCACCTGAATCAATTTGAATGACTGTGATGATATGATTACCTTGCCTTTGATGAATGTCATGTATATGTCTTTTGTGGTATCTTTATATTGTATATGACTCCATGCCCAATGGTTATGTGATTGTTTCAGCCAAATACATAAATCTTCGAATGTTATTGTTAAATTTGGTCCTGTTAAATCTTTATTGAGAGATCCCTCTCTGGAAGAAATACCAGTTTCTTCTTAAAGTGGTTTTGCTGTTACCTTGGATTTTACCTTTTACAACCTGGGTACATTCTGAGTGCTAACAAACTTATTGGATATTTCATTTTTCCCTTTCAAGAAATATATCCAAGTCTTATGTGAGAAATCATCTATAAAGGAAACATAGTACACATACCCGCTTAATGATATAGAAGACATGGGTCCATATACATCTAAGTTTACTATCTCGAGTACTCCTTTAGCCTTGATTTCACTGTTGGGAAATATCTTCTTTTCATTCATTCCTTGAGAACATCCTTTGCAAATTCCTTCATGCTTTTCCTAGATCTTTGAAGTTCGGACATTGATTTGATTTCCATCGATATTGTTATTTAGTGCACATGTACAAGCCTTTGGTGCCATAGTTCACTTGGTTGTATTGGCTCATGAACAAATACTTGTTCAGGCTATCCCTTTAATTTTTACAAGACACCATTTTCTTCTCCAATCACTGTTGCATAATCTATTGTCTTTCCTTTATGCCTCATTAACACTTGGACATCGAGAAATGCAACTCTCATTCCCTGTTCATCTAGTGCATAGATGGAGAGAATATTCTTTTTCAATCTTAGAACATATAGCACATCCTTCATATTTAAAGATTTCCCAGAGTCTAGCTTGTATGAAGCTTCTCCGCTCCTTTTTATGGGGTATTGATAATCATCCCTAATTTTCACCTTGTAAGGTGACTCATGCTCAAACATATTCACAAATGATTCTTTGTATCCCGTCATGTGTTTGTATTCCCCACTATCAACAAGCCAATCATTGCATCGATGTGAGATAGTACGAGCAAGATTAGCACATACTCTTCATCTGAATCATCCTTCTCTCTTCTAAATATTTTGTTTGTTGGTTCATTGTCTTCAAAAACATGATCATGGTGTCTATTAACCCAAAAAATCCCTCGATGAGCTCTACATGACCTACACCACCCAAATACATCTATGTCACTACCTTCCACTGCCCTCATTTGACCCTCACACCCTTACAAAGGCTCAAAAATATGAAAAAGGGATTAAAAACCCCTAAAAAGAGCCAAAATAGCTCTCATAGGGGCTAAAACCTCCAAAAAAGGGATAAAACCCCTCAAAGGAGATTAAAATCCCTAAAGGAGATAAGAATTGAGTGAAAGGGGCTTAAAGCCCAAAAAAGGGGCTAAAGCCCTAACCAAGGGCTTAAAACCCTAAAATCTCAAGAAAAAACTATAAATAGAGGGGTGGGGGTCACTCTCAAAACACTCCTTCTCTCCTTGTCGTTATGCTACCCGTGTGAGTGCCTTGAGACCCTTTGCCTCTCAAGCCATTCACCCTCCCTCTTCCCCATTGCTCCACAAGCTAAGCTTCCATCCCAAAGAGAGAGGTGCTTCAAAAGGTAGGGCATGGTGGCCCATTTCCATCCAAGAGAAGGTATAACCATTTATTTTCATTGTTATTTTAGTTTACTAGCTTATTTTAGTTGCAGCTTTGTTCTTTAATGGTTTGTTGCAGGTTTTCCCTTTGATTTCTTGTAGCCATAGTTTGTTTCCTAACCATTTCATGTAGGGTTTCGTAGCTTAGTTTTGACATTGTTTTGCAGGTTCTCTTCCAACCAACAGGAACCCTACCCTTCCATCCTATATATGGAAGGTAGTTGTTCCTGCCTGTAGCTAGAGTGAAATCCCTACTGGCGACCATACCAGGTCGATCCCAAAGGATCCCTGGATTGCTTTCAAGTTTTTCAGTTTTCATTTTTGTTTTCTTGCCCTAGTTTAAATTTCTGTTCAATCTAGTTTAGATATTTGTTTTTCTACATTTAAGTTCATAGTCGAGGCTCCTTAAGGCCAAACCAATCTCGTTCGACCACAGTACAAGTTACTGTCGGTCGTTCCCATCTCAAGTTAAAAACGTTTCCTGTTTTTGAGCCAGGTTGCATTTATTGGGCTGAAATAGGAGACCAGGTCGCTTAGTTTTTCCCGAAAGGTGTGACTTCCCTCTTAGGGAGAAGATCACTCCTGTTTTCTATTTCCAAGAAACCCCCTCACCTGTATTTTGGAAAAATTGGTGACCCCCTCACCACATTGGCCTCGAAACAGGTGACCTGTCTCTTAGATTTGGTTTTTTAAGCTGTCTGGATTGTTAGTGCGGCCTCTGTCCAGTGGTCTGTTTTAATTTTCATACAATTTGTGTAAATCAATGATAAATTTAACTGGTTAATGGTATAATGAATTTGTTTTAAGGCTTGAATAAAATTAGTCTAGGTTAAATCAGTTCTTAATTGGAAATTAACACCTTGCCTAGCCCTTCCTCCTCTACCCAGTCATCACCCTTCAGGGTATTCTGGGATAAGACGAAGGGTGAAGCTCATATAGTAATAGGCACTTCATTTGTAATTTTTTGAGACCACTAAAAACGGGTGACTTGGAAGGTAGAGGGGGTGGTAGGCCCAGGGGGCCTCACGGTGTTCGCGTCCTCCCTGTTGTTTGATCTTGCACTTGGAGAGTGACCTGAGGATCTACGGATGGGCTTAGTCCCATTGTGTTGAGATCCCAACACTCTTTCTTGGTCAAAGAGAAATACAGGTGTAAGGCAGTCACCTAGTAAGTCTACCATAGTTCAGATCCATGTATGGCATGTTTTAAATTTTTTGTTCATAATTTACTGCTTTCATAACAGGATTACCCATGTTGTAATTTTTGTAACAAACCACAAAAATATCTATGTAATATTCATAAACCATACAAGCAACCACCAATTATAACAGAAATACAATGGACATACACACAAACCATACCCAATAAAACAACCAAACTCAGTTCATGACGCTGAGCTAGCCATTAAAATTTATTAGTTTACACTAATTCAAACACTTGCAGTCTTTGAGGACATAAGTACCTGACTACCTTAATCATGGGAAGTACTTGGGCTCAGCCCAGAAACTCATTGTGAGGAGTACCACGGGAACCCCAAAGGAGCTGGTTGCTGAGAGGAATTGCCAAGTGAAACAGGAAACAACCCCTATCGATTAACTAGCACTCTCATGAGGAAAAATATTGGTGGCTGAGTGACCACCCAAAAGCCAATAGGAATCCACTGAAACTGGGGTGCAGAATGTCACTACCAAATCTCACCACCTGAACTACCAACCAGACAAAATTGATCCCCCACGCTCTTCTTCATGCCTAAGAGGCAATCCACCACAGTTCAGGTCCTTGAACCAACATCGTTGAGACCAATCTTGATGACCCTTTACACCATCAGAAGGCCACATGACCTTTGATTCAGACTCATAATCATATCAATATGAGCTAGATTTACACACTACACCATCTATCCCCATGGATGGTGCAAACCTGGATCCACTTTTTGTCTTGGTGATTAGCAGTGGACCCACGTCCATACCCCAGAGCACCACAAAAACCCCTACTGGAGATCCTAGCACCGTCATGTAGACGGTCATAATTCAACTACCTATACCCATACTTACCAATCAAGATGTCCCACTTGGAATGCCTAGAGGAAGTGGCCCGTCCACTCACACTGTTCCAGTTGGCATGCCTGGGGGTAGTGGCCCTTCCACCTACATTGTCCCTCCTATTATACATGGGGGCAGTGACCATTCCACTCACACTGTGTCACTTACCATACCTAGGGGTAGTTGCTTGTCCATAATTGTGCCACAAGTACCCCTAGTCACGTAGGTACATCATATTCTTGCAAACCCCACCACCATTGCTAGTCCATCACACATCAACCTTGGGTCAAACCTCCCCTTCATGGCACACCTCAACCTGCATGACTTGGATAGGTTAACTGATGACCCCATTTGTCATCAAACCTTTTGGCCTCCCATGCCAACCAAACTCCCCTCAGACATCCCTAAGTTTGAAGGGAAGGAAGGGGAGTGCCCCCAAAGCCATATCATGACGTTTCACCTATGGTGCTCATCAAACATCATTGTATATGATTCAATCAGAACCAGATTGTTCCAACGCACCCTCATAGGTGCTGCAGCCAAGTGGTACATTGAGCTACCACAAGCCAAGTACCCAGACTCCAACTCTTTGTCCTTTATGTTCTTGTAATATTTCCAACTCCCCGTCAGATATGATGGAGTGGAAATATTGCTATCTTGCCGCTAGAACACTATGACCCACATCATCGACCACATCCATGAGTGGAGGCGACGTCGTAGCTTGTGCAAGATCAAGCTTGATGACAGGATCTTCCTGGAGTGGTTGTTGAAAACCTTACTTCCACCTATAGCCAAGGACGTCACCTCCGAACGTCCCCAAATAGAGCAAGAGGCCATCTTGAAGGCCCAATAGTTTGACCTCATTTACACATAGTCTGGATACCTCTACACCATCATTCCAGATTCTCCCCTTGCAGGCATGTCATACTGCGATGCGTTGGGGGCATCCCATGCCGTAGATGGAATCATAGGTTTCGTATCCCACCAATCACAACACCATCCGACACCACCTACGGTGCCACCTCAACCAAGAAACACCCCTAGTGTTTCCTACACAAACCAAGCTCCTGACTATGCAAGAATGATGTCTCAATCTCGAGCTACAACCTCCTATGCACAACTTGCACTGCAGTAGCAGGACTAGGCATTAGCTTGGCTGACACAACAATATGTGGGACAAATTCCCACATTTGTGGCACCTTCAACCCCCCAAGTCTACTACACACCACCTGTACACCTCTTCACTTACCCCCTTTTCCCTCATGCCCCCCCATTCAGCGGTTTGCCAACAATGTCACGGCTAGAGCTGCTGTGAGCTATAGCATCGTGGATGACTTAGCCCAAACACCCATGGCCATGTCTGTTCTCGAGGTACTTAAAACTTTTCCAACACCACGGAAAGCCTTACTAGCTTCCCTCGGCACTATAGACCCCTCTGAATCCAAGTTGATCACATTCGACAAAGAGAACAGAGAATCATGGATGCCATCAACCATTTCTTTCTAGATCCCGATATCCATTCAAAATTTGGTCGTGCACCGGTGCATCATGGACGAGGGGGCATTCATGTGTGTCATGTCAACCTTGGTCTGGTAGAAACTTGGGTCCCCAATTCTACAACCATCCACCACTATCCTGAGGGCTTATGATGGCCATCCCACTAAAGCCCAAGGTATCCTCCCGAACGTCCCCATCACATTAGCCGAGAAAACAGTATTGATTGACGTAGAGGTTTTCAATGCTTAGTTGGACTATAACCTTTTCCTTGGAAGAAGTTATATGTATGCCATGAGAGCCGTAGGATCAACTATTTTCTGTCTCATGATGTTCCCTCATGAAGGGAAAATTGTGACGGTTGACCAACTAACTTATCATAATCTGCAAGGGCTAACTGCACTAGCCAATGTTATATCTACAATCACTACCATCCATCTGCAAGGGCTAACCGCACCCGCCAATGTTATCCCTACGGCCAACACCATGGTTGACAGCATATCAGCCTCCCCATTGTTGAATGTGGGCACTATGTTTTTTTTCGATACCACCATGATGGCTCCCTTCCCCTTCGTGTCACCTCCACCAACACCAAGTGACACTACATATTTGTGCATGCTCTCATCCAGCACTATTGCACCTAAACCCCAACCGCAGTCGTAGCACCAACCGCAGTCGCAGCACCAACCGCAGCTGCAGCACCACCCGCAGTCACAGCTCCATCTGTAGCCATAACTCCATCTATAGCCGTAGCTCCATCTGCAGCCATAGCTCCAGCCACAGCCGCAACCTCAGTCGCAACCTCAACCTTAGTTACCAGGGAAACAATGGGGTTCATTTCCACACAACATGACCCTTTTCCTTTTCCTTTTCCTACCATCCGGGATCGTGAGTAAGTCTGTCTTGGCAACCTGCAATCTATAGGATTTCACACTGGGATATCTTGTGTGGTACCTTGAACCATCTACCCTAACTCTGAGGCCCCAATATGTGTTACTCATGTCCAGCCAATTCAAATTTGAGATGATGTTGCACCTATCTCCAGGTCTATCAAAGACTCCTCATGTCTCTAGGAATGCCCCTCTTCCTCCAACATAGACTGGAGTCAAGGCCACCAAAACCGTAACCAATACCATTTACATGATATCTAACACCAGTTTCCCTTCTGTCTCGTCGGCTGTGGAAGATCCACCCGATCTATCTCGGCACCACTTACGCGATGACGGAGAGATCTGTAAGACTGCCCTCGGTTTTACCCCGCTCCCTTTAAACCATAGTGTGGAATCGGTTCTTCCCATAAAAGACCAGATTTTGTCACCCCTCCTTTCCAATGACCTTTGTCTTGGCAAGGGGGCATACCTCTTCACTGACTCAGATGGTTGACTCTTGAAGAAGCCATGCAACGGGCTCCATCTCAAGAGAGTCTATGCCTGATATAACCACTATGAGTCCCTTATAGTGTAGTTTTTTTTTTCCTTGTTTGTCTTGCAACATTTTTACCACAAGTCATACCCCCCCTCCAGTAATAATTCTACACATAAGGATAGCCCATTGGAGGTTACGGTACCACATCTGCACATGCACACAGTATGTTGCACGTATGAACTAGCTACCACCATGCGAGCATACCATCAGGTCCCTAGACTTGTCCTAGAGGTCCAATCAATTTTCATACAACCATGAGAATTTCACATTGTACGTTGAGCTAGCTCTGTACCCATAGGCCCCCATTTGATTTAGTTTTCCCCTATGCATCACGGCACTAGGGGAAGCACCATGAGCTGCTAGTCCAAGTCACCCGGAGTTTGTTTGAGACACCCCTCACACCTTCAGGTTCAGAATTTCGTCCTCTATCTTTTAGTGAGACCATAGTCTCATGTTTAATAAGTAATATTCAAGGCCACTTCCCAAGAGTTACCATGGTTCATGTGCCACATTGTGATACAAGTGTCTCTGGACCTGTACCTATGTCACACCTACCTACCGTAACCCATGTGCGAATCCGGACCATCTACCCGGAAGGCACATCATTTTATTTCATCATATAACTATCTAATCCGTCCACCACAACTCATGCGGGTCCCCAGACCACTTCCCAGAGGGTGGATCATTTCTTTCACATATAACTACCTCCAGAATTGCACTCACATCACATGTAGTCTAGTCTGTCCATTGTTGAAATATTGTAACTTCGAATAATATTCTATATGTATCTTTTGTGGTCCCCAATGGTCCTATCGGGAGAACCACTTGTATTATCTTGTACCCTGATGCTTCTAATCGGAAGAACTAATAAGAGTCATGAGGTTGTCCCCTCTAATTGTAAAGGTGGGTCATTAGCACCCCAATGTGGTTACTTGAGCCTACATGTGTAACTCGAGCCTACATGATTAAATCGACCCTACATGTCGGATGAGTTAATTGAAGTGAACGGATGAATATAAATAGAGGTGTAGCTCTCCTCATTTGAGCACACACTCTCACTTGTGTAGCGCATTAGTGGAGAAGAGAAGAGTAGCTGGAGAAGGAGGAGGATCAGGATTTGATCTCCTTGTTGGTTTTACCTTTTATCTTTTTGGGGCATCTATATTGAGGAAGCTTTTGCTGGGTTTTTTCCTTTAGGGTTTTCCCAGGATAAATCTTTGTGTTCCTTTTGTATGGTTTTGCTTGTCTATCTTTCAGTGATCCTGTTTATATGCTTTTGTTGTGAAAATGAAATGAAATACCGATGTCTTAGCTAAGCATATGAAAAGTTAACATGGTATCAGAGCCACCCTAAAAGAAGGCATTGTGCAGCTATAGAATCTAGGGCTTCTTACTTTTTGGTTCTCTCTCCACAATCGATCAGCAAAAGAAGGCTAGGATGACTCTCCATTGAAGGGCACATCTTTCTGTCGAAGCGGAATTCGATTCTGAGCATTTTCAGTTTTCGGTGCGGGAAATTAGGGCTTCTTGCAGAAGAAGAATTTTTGAGTGAGCCTAGTATAGGATTTCTCTCCTCATCAAAATCAAAGTTTAGATACCTGGATCAAGAAATTTGGTTGGGTGAAACTTCGGGAAAGTCAAACCCTAGTTTGACCCCGATCTGGAAAAACCCTAAATACTAAAATTACTAAGTGTTGGTACATTCGCTATATCCTGAGATTGGCAAAGGCTCAGGAGTTGAAAATTGCAGAGGCCGAAGATAAAATCATGATTTACACTGTGTCCAACATTCCGCCTCATATTCACTATATTCTGGAAGATATGATCCCTCCAAGTTAGGGTTCCAGCCTCTTCTAGAATTCATCCCTAAACAGGACACCTGGGGAGAATTTCTGTAGCGTGGGCTATAGAGGTCCAAATGGAATTCCGGAAGATGTTACAAAAATAGAACAGACTATACTTTCTGTGGTCCAAATTTCAGAACCTGAGGATGAACCAGTGACAAGTGGAATGCCGTACAACTTCACTGTTCTGAACAGTCCTATAACAGGTCACCTTGGGAAAATGATCCTAAATCCCAATTGGTGAAACCAATTCTGATGAAACCTATGGTGTTGGATGAAGGAAATGCGAGGTTACCTCAATGCGAAATTTCAGACATAGAGGAGCTGTAATTTTGGAGATATCACAGAAACAGTAACAAGAATTTTTGCAAAAGAAATTGGAAAACTAGGGCTTCCTGTTCCGGGAGCTTCCCTCCACTGTTTTTAGAAAAGGAGTACATTGGAAAACTCCATTTAAATAGATCTATATTTATATGCAATCAGATCTGAAATATTCCAAGTTTTGAAAATTAGGGTTTCTTTGACAAACCCTAGATCAGCCAGCTCCGAAAGCAGGGCGGACACCTCAAAATGGTAAGATCTAATCTTTTGCTATTTGCATTTGAGGTTCTCATTTCAAAGTGATCTATCACATCAGCTTGATGATAATCTTGGTGAAGTTGAAAAATTCCAAGCATGGAAGTATTTGATCTCTCTGAAGAAAATGAATTGGACACCTACATGAGTAGAGACGTTACAGTTCTAGAGGGAGATGACCCTCAAATCCTTACACAAGAAGAACTCGATCAAGGCCAAGAAGATCATTATTGATTCAATCACGGATCAACTTGTACCACAAGTGTCTTACCTAAAGACACCGAAGATGTTTGATTCCTTGATCAAGCTATTTGAAGATAAGAACATAATTCAGAAGATGGATTTGAGAAAACAGTTGAAGAATGTGAAGATCCAGAATGTAGAACAACTTGAAGCAGTAGAAGAAGAAGTATGCAGAAGTGGTGATAGACACCTTGAATGGCCTCCCAGGATCATGGAATTCATTCATGTGAAGAATGTATACCAGAATTAAGTGATTACTTTCAGCTCGACTAATAAGAAGAGAAGAAGAACA
>LPNX011116107.1:4931-56739 GCA_001517045.1 Pseudotsuga menziesii | reverse complement strand
GATGTTGCTGATCGAAAGGTCAAAGTGCTGAAGATGTTGCTGATCGAAGCAGTCAAAGTATTAATGATGATGAAGACTGAAGATTGAAGATGAAGACTACATAATGCTGAAAAGATTCCAATTATTTATAGTTGTGTTACCCTGATGATGCTGATGATGTCCTCTATCTCTCTCCTACTATTTTTGTTGTTGATGTTGTTGTAGAATACCCTTCTCATTAAGGGGGAGTGTTGAAATATTGTAACTTCGAAGAATATTCTATATGTATATTTTGTGGTCCCTGATGGTCCTATCAGGAGAACCACTTGTATTATCTTGTACCCCGATGCTTCTAATTGGAAGAACTAATAAGAGTCATGAGGTTGTCCCCTCTAATTGTAAAGGTGGGTCATTAGCACCCCATTGTGGTTACTTGAGCCTACATGTGTAACTCGAGCCTACATGATTAACTCGATCCTACATGTCAGATGAGTTAATTGAAGTGAACGGATGAATATAAATAGAGGTGTAGGTCTCCTCATTTGAGCACACACTCTCACTTGTGTAGCGCATTAATGGAGAAGAGAAGAGTAGTTGGAGAAGGAGGAGGATCAGGCTTTGATCTCCTTGTTGGTTTTACCTTTTATCTTTTTGGGGCATCTATATTGAGGAAGCTTTTGCTGGGTTTTTCCCTTTAGGGTTTTCCCAGGATAAATATTTGTGTTCCTTTTGTATGGTTGTGCTTGTCTATCTTTCAATGATCCTGTTTATATGATTTTGTTATGAATTCGAAATGAAATACTAATGATATAGCTTAGCATATGAAAATTTAACATCCATCACAACTCACACAAGACTCTCCTGACCTCTATCCGAGAGCCACATCAGTCTGCGTGCCTCTGCTGCGATCTATCCTATGCATGTATTGGTATGTTCAAGAGACACCTACTCCATCCATACTACATAGATGACCTTTGGACCACTTTCCATTGTCTCGACATGGGGGCATCATTAGTGCCCCCTCGATCGGTTGACCATACAGGAGTTTCCGTTAAGCTCTTTTCTGAGTCCTAAAATAATGAAACGGTTGTCAAGCGTTGTTGCTTCCTTTCCTACTCGTTAAAGTATCGGAAAGTGCATCTACATCATCTCATTTATCTCCTTTTATGGACTATGTATACCACCACTTGAAAAGGACCACCTTGGCATATTCAAGCCAAGACTTTTCCCCTCTGCATCCTTTTATGCTTTCTCTGGCAGAGGGGCCGAACTTTATGAAAAATCTCACCATGGGTTGTCGTTAAGCTCTTTTCCAGCCTTCTCATCAAGAAAATATTTCCAAGCAAACTTGGTCTCATTCATGCTCATAAAAGTATCTGAATGACCGTCTAGTTAGCACAGGTGTAACCTTTTTCGGCCTGATTAGACTACCAACGATAAAGAAGTCTCCCACCCCCTAAAAAATGGGAGAGCTCTCCTGTGCACACTTTTAACCTTTTTCAGGCATAGGGGACTATCAATGAAAAAGAGCCCCCATTGGAGTCTTCTTCATGCTTTTAGACTCTCTAAATTTGAAAGCACAAACGAGCATTTACTTTCTTGGGATCGCCAAAAATCCATGATATCATATCACAACAGTGTCTCTAGACACCACCCCAAATATAACAGTTTGGCAGCATTCCCACTTTGGGTCGCCTTTGTTCAGATTATTCTGTGATGTGTCTTCCTTGGATCCCATCAATACCAAAAGTGGCTACCTCCACCAAGTACTTCCCATCTGCAGTTACATTTTTGGTATTACAGCTATGATCCCTTTCCCATGAGTCAGTTTCATTTGCTGCCTGTTTTGCAATGCTATCATACTCTGAAAAAATGAATTTTGAGTCCCCCGTGATTCCCTGCCCCTGTTCCACCTCCTCCCCCCCCCATTCAGTGGGTTAGTCCTCATATTGTCTCACATCTTTCATTTATTTCTCTCATGCTTCTGGTCAAGGAAACCCCATTGCCTTGGCCAGTTGTAGGTCTCCCTCTATCGACGAAAACACACATATTCTAGAGGATAGATCTAGAGGTCCATGTATCCTAGTTTCATTAACCTCATTGATGGGTTCCTTGGACCACTTGAGATGAGTCCTTAGTGCCTGTCGGGATGGTTGTTGCTCACATGCTTGACTCCAGCTACATCATCGCACCGTTGAGATTCGTACAGGGTATTGGTCCATGCAGTATTTGGTTGAAGACCCCAGATGTCACCTGACTATAGCACATTGCTGAGTCTATTGAGGGACCAAAGTAGGTTCATGTCCCTTGTGATTTCTGGGTTGCGTTGGAGACAGTGGTCGGAAGCCCCAGTAGTGCTTCTATATAGATTTATGATTGATGCAACATATTTGTACCATAGAGATTCTGACTCTTCGTCAATAAACTATGTACCGTTCCAGATCAAACAGACCATCGGTCATGAAGATATAACATTCCATGATAATGCCATGGGTTCAGTGTAGCATTTCTTCATATTAGTATTGTATTCAACCTCTCATTGAGGCAACCATTATTGTAACAACAGTTGTACATGATCAGCCCTTGTATTATAGATATTAGATCACATTATTCTTTTGACATCGTTACGAGCATGGGAATGTCCTCCTTGTCCACATACATGCCACACATTATTTGTATGTCACCCATTTATGGGAACCATGTTAATACAAAAACCAAAAGCCACCATTCCCCAGCCCATGAAGCACAACCTCTCCCCAGAAAATCCTATGATGTCCGTCGGCCATATGATGAGCTCCTACCCTCACACATCAGGGGGCAATCTGTTAACCCAAAAAATGCCTCAATGAGCTCTACATTACCTACACCACCTAAAGAAATCTATGTCACTACCTTTCATTGCCCTCATTTAACCCCCACACCCTTGCAAAGGCTCAAAAATATGAAAAAGGGCTTAAAACCCCCTAAAAAGAGCCAAAATAGCTCTCATAGGGGATAAAACCTCCAAAAATGGGCTAAAACCCCTCAAAGGAGCTTAAAACCCCCAAAGGAGCTAAGAATTGGGTGAAAGGGGCTTAAAGCCCAAAAAGGGGCTAAAGCCCTAACCAAGGGCTTAAAGACCAAAAAAGGGGCTAAAGCCCTAACCAGAGGCTTAAAACCCAAATATCAAGAAAAAACTATAAATAGACGGGTGGGGGTCACTCTCAAAACATTCCTTTTCTCCCTATCGTTATGATGCCTGTGTGAGTGCCTTGAGACCCTTTGCCTCTCAAGCCATTCACCCTCCCTTTTCCCCATTGTTCCACAAACTAAGCTTCCATCCCAAAGAGAGAGGTGCTTCCAAATCTAGGGCATGTTGGCCCATTTCCATCCAAACAGAAGGTATAACCATTTGTTTTCATTGTTATTTTAGTTTGCTAGCTTATTTTAGTTGTAGGTTTGTTCTCTAATGGTTTGCTGCAGGTTTTCCCTTTGATTTCTTGTATCCATAGTTTGTTTCCTAACCATTTCATGCAGGGTTTCGTAGCTTAGTTCTGACATTGTTTTGCAGGTTCTCTTCCAACCAACAAGAACCCTACCCTTTCATCCTATAGACGGAAGGTAGTTGTTCCTACCTGTAGCTAGGGTGAAATCCATACTATAGTGTCTCTTTTTCCATATGGGACAACATCTTGCAAAGTGTGCCTTTTCATCACAAGTATAGCATCAAACATTGGAAGGATCTCTCTTGATATTATTTAGTTTCTTGTCCTTTTTGTTGTGAATGGTTCTGATTCTTCTCCTTCTTATTGTAGTTCTTCTTGGTGTGAACTATGAGAGCTTGATCTTTAGTTCCTCCCATCTTCTCTTCTCTTTTTATGAGTCGAGCTTCTTCTTATGTGCATTCTTCTTAGAGTCAGATGGAAGAGATCATCTTCCTTCTTGCACAAATTCCTTGAATTAATGAGTCCCATGATCTAGGGAGACCATTCAAGGTAGTCATCACAATTTATCTTTCTTTGACATTCTCTTCAACTGCTTCAAGTTGTTCTTTGATTTGAGCAACCCTTGTGAAGTAAGACTATATAGTCTCTGAGTTATGTATCTTCACATTCTTCAACTCGTTCCTCAAAGTCATCTTTTGGTTGATGTTATTTCCTTCGAGCATATTTGTCAAAGAATGAAACACATTCTTCAGTGTATTGAATGATGACACATGGGGGGATGAGGTGATACTTGATTGAATCTGCAATGGTCCTCTTGGCTTTAACCAAGTTCTTCTTATGAGTAGCCTTAGCCTAATCTCGCTCTGGTTCTGGAACTTTTCCATTTATGTACTAATCCAAATCATTTTCTTAAAGGATCAGGGAGACTCTATACTTCCATGTTTGGAATTTATCAACCCCTCCAATATTGTCCTCAAGATGAGTATGGTGATTCATATTTTTCAATTGAGAACCTCAAATGGAAATAACAAAGATTTAGATATTACCGATTTGAGGCATCTGACCTGGTTCTAGAACTTGCTGACCTAGGGTTTTTTAGAGAAATCCTAACTTTCCAAACTTGGAGTTTGATAATTATATTTGGAAAAAAAGATGCACCTCCTTGAGGCGAGTTGCTCAAATGGTTCCTTTCTTGAATAATGTGGCGGGAATCCTCCAAAACTAGATGCCCTAGTTTCTTCTAGCACTAGTGACAAGGTCAAAATTGAAACTTCTTCAAATCTGAATCTGCTTCCACCAAAATATGTGCCCTATCGAGGAAAGTTATCCTTACCCTCTTTTCTTGATGATTTGTGGAGAGAAGACCTTTAACTAGGAATCCCTAGTTTCCACCACTGCACAATGACTTCTTTCAGAGAGGCTATGATACCATGTTAGTTTTTCTTAGATATTATTGTCTTAGTTAGGAATAAGGATATTTATTTTGAAAGAATAACAAGTACAACAATATGCATAAGATAGAACAGATACACAAGACACAACTTTGTTTCAAATTCCATGTCATCATGTGTTAGCCAATAAAATTGCTTTAAATTTGAAATACCGTATAGGTCTTAAACACCTTTTCAATATAAATTTGGGGATAGGTATCATAAAAAAAACTACTTTTTTTGTTTGTATTTTCGACATATCTCCCCATTTTTTACTCAAATTTTGATTGGGAGAGCTCGTTGGATATGGAATTAAATTTTGCATCCAACAAGTACCCACTCAGCATACTTTTGACAGACCTCGCTAACCCAAAAACAAGAAATACCTGAAAAAATGTGATGATGACATCATCATCACATTTTTTTAGGTATTTCTTGTTTTTGGGGTAGCGAGGTTCATCAAAAGTATGCCGAGTGGGTAGTTGTTGGATGTGGAATTTAATTCCGCATACAACGAGCTCTCATGATCGAAATTTGAGTAAAAACATGGGTAGATATGTCAAAAATACAAACCAAAAGTAGTTTTTTTCTTTTCTTCCTCCAAAATTAATAAATATTGTTTTATTATTTTAACTATTATTTTATTAATTCTTTTAAGGAGGCCCATTTTGAGTTGAAATTTCCTCTAATGAAAGTACCCATGCTGCTGATGCAAGATTCAAGGTATGTCGACTAGCACCATCCACAAATCCTAAATATAAGGCCATCTATACATTCAAGTATGACACTATATAAGAAGTCATAACTAGGATGAGTCCTCAATACAAAATAACAAAAGTTCAAACCACTCCAAAACACACTCTATTAGCAAAATGTACAAGGTACACATGTGAAATATCTAAGCATAATACCTTTTGAGGTAAAGCCAATTTTTGGGCTCACCTAAAGGTATCCCATTGTAGCTAATCAATTCATAGGCCCCTTTTTCCAAAACACAACTTACAATATAAGCACTATGCCACATCGAATCGAGTTTTTTGCCTCTTAATTTATCGTGTTTTTGGTCATAGGTCAAAATGAAATCACCTTCATTATATAGACAAGGTTGAACGGATATGTCATATTGAGATCTAACTCGTCTTTTGTGTACATTGTTGTCCAGGGTTGCATCTCGATGAGTTTCATCAAGCTTATTCAAGTATAAAAAATGTTGTTCCTCTATAGTGGTGTTAGGTAGGAGTTCTAGGGCGAGTTTTAGATAAGGGATTTCACATTCGATAGGTAGAGTTTTTTTTTGTTGTTGGAAAAGTGGTGGAACCCCTTAACTAGCAGGGTTTCCATTGGCTAAGAAACCACGAACCAGGGGCATCTAAGCCGTCAAAATCACCCAGGGATCGCACCCTGCCTGGACCGCACCAACCCTTAAAATGGTTGGAATTTTGGTATCCGACGGGATTATAACCGATGACCTTTCAGCTTAGGGGGCGTCTTAACCATACCTTGCCACCAACTGTTCTACATCTCGTGGATACATTCGATAGGTAGAGTTGCTTCAAGTCCATACACCCATTGAAATGGTGTGAAATTGGTTGATATTTTTACCCTGGTTCTATAAGCCCATAATTCAGAGAATAATTGTAAATTCCAACTGTATTTAGCATGTTGTTGGGCCTAGGGACAATAGGGAAGAATTCATGCAGAATTATACCTAAGTATGAAGAAGAACATAAAGGATAAGACGCAGGATCTACGACTGAGGAAGCAACATATAAGAGAAGGGGAAGGAGGTTGTGATAGAGGAAGTAAAATAGAAGAAGAAGACAAGGAGAATGCACTGGAAGAGGAATATGCTCCAGATAAGTAAGCCACAACAAAATAATAGAAGGTGACACGAGATGGTATAACAGAATATCAGCAAAAGCAGGCATGCAAATAACATAAAGAATGGAAAACAACAGTAAGGCATAATGACGAGAAAGTGACATTCCTTAATGAGTGTGGTTACGAGATCGACTGAAGCTGATGAAAAAAAAACACATGAAGGCATCTTTGTAATTCAGACCGATAGTGCTTCCCATTATGTGTTTCTAGAATAGGAAAGACAACCCGTTGGATGGATATAGTAAGTCAGCTGAGATAACGACAGAAAATGAGTCAGTATTGAGTATATAACAAGCATGTATGGGATTTGTATCGAGTCTATAATAGGGCTATAAAAGAAGAAACCCAAGCTATATATGGGTTAGCTTCTAGATTCTAGATTGTTGGTTAGACTATTGGTAATATGCTTGAGCTAGAATGGAAGTATTTTCTCGTAACTAGACATTGGTGGACTAAGCTCTCGAGCTAGAATTAATCTGTGTTGATGGTTAATGGCTCTGTATTGCTGAGTGCATCAGAGTGAGGGATCTGTAGCTAAGTGCACAGATGATTAGGGAAGGTTGAGTCGATCCAAGATGTGTGTGGATCGCTAGAAGAATTAGAGTAGGAAGAGAAAAGAGAGAATACAATAGAGAATGAGAGGGAGGAAGAGTCTGTAAATATATAAAAGAATATCTTGAGCAGAGTCTGCAACTTAGTGTGTAGGCGAAAGGTGCATCTATTTCCTCGTACCAGATGAAGAGAACCTTGTGGTTTTCGCTCGGATGGGTTTCCATGTTATATTCTGTGTATATGTGTGAATGTTGAAAGTAAATTAGATATATGTGTGATTTCCGGAGTGAATTAATGACTGTAGATTTGTTTACAATTGCATATATGTATGATGACCGCATTGTATTATGGGATATGATTATGCTATATGCCTACTATTTATTTACTTAAAGTTTGATAAAGAGAGGTTGGATCATAACTTAGCTATTGAGGTACCATGAATACAAGTAATCCACCCCCTTAGGCTTCATTGGAAGCCTTGGAGCAAAGCCACGGTACTAAAACACGCTCCCACTCAACTGTGGAAACCAGGTTTTGGAAGTTACCCATTAAAAGAGAGATATATCAGGTGAAACGACATCTGTGTCGCAGGTGCTGCAAGCTAATCTCTGCTCCATTGGGCCAATATCTAGATCTTTATTGTGCTGAGCAAAAGGGACTGAAATTGGGTTGGAATCCCCGGGAACAAGGAACCGGGAAAAATCCAACAAATGGTTCTATTTCCAATACCTTGAATTGTTGTGGTTAGAGATATGTTGAGGCAACCCATGAAACTAAAGATCCAGGACTTGGTGGAATCCAAAGAGTTAGAGTTTGCATGAAAATAAAGTGAAGGATATCAGCAAAACCCAACAGAGTGGTTGGGCCGGTACATCTACACATACATCATTGAGATTTTATTTTCTGAGTTTCCTATTGTGTTGTACGAGTGGTTATCTAAATTAGTGACCAAACAAACAAATTTTCAAGGAAGAGAACTAAAGGAGTGGACTCACCAATTAATCGAACAACTGGAAGAAGTAAGCAACCCTGTATCAATGGTTGTGGAATTTTGGATAGACAATATCCTAGAAGGATATATTACTGAGTTCATTGTCAACACAATAACCTCATACAATGAGGCAAAGCAAAACATTTTTCAAGGACCACACAACAGATACCTGTCATCTTTAAAGACGTGGATAAAAATGCTTTTATGTGAAAAATAAATTCTACAAATGTAACAAGATTGTATAGCAAAGAGTGGCTATGTCTTAGGAGAACCCTAGAGTGAGATGTTCCCAGCAGATAGTGGAATTGAACTAGAGCCAATATTTTTAAGAAGCAGGAGAAGATTCAGTTCCGACAAGTGAAGAAAAACTCTATTAGGAAGAGGGAGTTACAACACAGATCAAGAATAAGAAGGCTATGAGGTTGAGTCATACTTAGACAAAGGGTCTTGTGACAAAGAAGAAGAATATCAGCTAATCTCAAAAGGAGACGAAGAGTCAAAAGAGTTGACTGGAGCTCTAGAACAAGAATGTGCTTACAAATCACCTACAGTACCAGAGGTAAGATAGAGAGATCTATCTCTAAGTAATTATGTAAAAATGAGTAATACTAACACTGTAAATAACAAACAAGGAAGTCTGTCTAGTCAAAATTTTGTTCGAAATGTACCAACAACAAATACGATCGTTGGAGCTGACATTAAGTTACCAATATTTAATGGGAACGGGTTGGAAGACCCAGAATAACATTGGTTCCTTTGTGAATCTTCCTGGATTGTACGACAGATCCAGGATGAGAATATCAAGAAATCATAGATGATCACGAATCTGCAAGGTCGTGCGCTTGATTGGTATATGAAATTTTCCATAGTACCAGTAGGAGTTGTCCTGAAAACACTCAACGATATTTGAGTGGATTTGATAGATTAATTTAGAAATCCAAAGTCTAAATCACAGTGCATCACTGAAATCAAAGAGATTAAGAAGCTACCAACATAATTTGTTTGGGACTTTAACCAAAGATTTAAGACATTGATGGCCAAAGTGAGTTTCCAAATGTCTAACGTGCAACACAAGCAATGGTTTATTTCCACCTTGTTACCACATATTCGAACCTCACTGATGAAACAGAAACTTGTGTTGTAGATAGAGGCTATGGAAATAACAATGAAATTAGAAGCCTCACCAGTTGGAGACACAAGCTTGGGAATGATGCAAATTCAGTCGCAATTGTCCAATCTTATGGTGAAACTCCAAGACATTAAAAGAGGAAAGGAATTTTAGGAATAAATATGGTGTGCAAGATGTAGAACAGATGGACACCATAAAGAAAATTGCTCGACACTCATGAACTATGTCACATCAGGTGCGCCGAACCCATTAAACGCCCAAGGAATGCCTTGGTGTAGAATATGCCATACTAGGTGCCACAAGTCCAAAGAATGTCTGTACTTACATAAGATTGTAAGCACACATGCTATTCTATATTGTAAATTTTGTAGATCCGTAGGTCGTGATGAAAAATACTGCAAAGCATTTCTGCTAATGCAAGAGAAAATGATGGACACCTACTTAATGAAAAATGATGAGAAGATGCAAGCTCAACGAGCACAACCTCAGTATCATCCTGTACAACATCAACAACAACAATACCCTCAACCGGAATACCAACAGAATCAGTATCCTCAACGACAACAATACCCTCCGCAAAGGGGGGGTGGGAATTTTAGAGGTCAAGGACAAAAACCAGGAGGAGGATTTGGTCGAGGAAGAGGCCAAGTGATATGTTATAATTGTGGAAAACAAGGAAATTTTTCCCAAGATTGTCAAATTCCTACGAAAAATTGTACATATTGCGAAGCATTTGATCACACTATCAAACAGTGTCTGCAACTTATTGAAAAATTCTAGGATAGAATTGTCATAAATCCAAACCCAACGCAGAATCAAAATCCAAATCCAAAATCAGAATATTTAGATGATTTATGTTAAACTAAGAGAACCCCACATTGCTATAGTTACAAGAGGAGGTGGTGCAACAGGAGAAGACCATAATACATAGCAAGGAAAACTGCTGGTGAAACCCGCAACACAAAAGAAAGCTCCACTAGATGTCCAAAAGGAGAAAGAAGTCTTCTTAGAGGTGTGACCAAAATTTGTTGATACTAACCAACCATTGACATCTGGACAAGTCAATACTATGCCCAAATGATTTGAACAACTAATCAAGAAGCTGCCAATGAAAAAGGTTAGTAAGCTTAAAGAAAATTTCAAAAGTTGTTTACCACTAATCAATGATAAAGATGCTATCGTAGAACTAACAAAACTCATAGAAGAAACCCCATAAGACCTGCGACCTGAAAAAAAAGTTAATCATATCAAGAAAAAGCTGAAGACAGACTGAGAACTTCAAATGAATGTGCAGATAGGAGATTATGATATGGATTATATCATATTAGATTTGGGATCGGATGTCATCATATTGACAACAGAAACATGGGAGAGCATGAATAAGCCACGACTGGATTGGTCCCCTATTCAACTAAGGCTTGTGAACTAGTCGAAGGTTCTACCAATCAATAGACTAACTCAAGTGCCCGTGGAAGTCGAAGGATTAAGAACATATGCTGACTTCGAAGTTATTAACATTTTCGATGACATAGATCCATATCCTGCACTTCTAGGAATTTATTGGGAAATAGAAAACCAAAACATTATAAACTTCAATAAAAGTATCTTATCTTTTGAAGATTATGAAATAAGAGTAGTTACGCCAATTGATCCAATCGAAGGACATATATATGTCGAGCCTTTACATAGTGAAGGGAAATACCATTATCTAGATCAGTTGTATAACATCATGTCTTCAAAGGAAGACTATATCAATCCAAAAACTAACGGAAATCTGAGTTGGAGGAGTGTAAGCTCGTGCATGTCCGAATCAAGTGAGGCCCTGGAAAATTGGTAGAATAGGCTACATGAAGTCTCCATGCGAAGATGTGCAAGAATCACAAGAGCTGTCTGAAGGGTAGGAGCCAAAGAAAGCGCACTGCCTACATATGAAGGATTACCTAACCTTGCATATGTTTTGGTAGAATTTGAAGAAAAAGTTATAGAATCACAACGATTGTCTGGTTTGGACCATGTGTTGAAATCTACGCCCGCTAGATGGTGGGGTGCACACAAACAATATATCTCCGAATGGCTACAGCGTAGGAGATTAATGGAGATTTGATTTGGGGAAGATATTAGTTTCCCTGATAAGAAATATACAGGGATGTCAGATCCTGTTGAACATATTGAGCACTATCACACGAATTGGAAAGAATATTCGCAAAAAGAATGGGTTCATCAATTCATCCACACTTTGGAAATGGTACCAAGAAGTTTGTACACATCAATAGAGCTACGACAAGGAACTGTTGAATGGGAAATATGCGGCTATAAGATTCACCTAGACATTTGAGTTCACAAGTGAACACCCAACAATCGATGCTGCATTACAGGTAATAAAGGAAAATATATTTGAAGAAATACTGGTCGCAAAGACGAATTTCCATAAATGTAACATGAATATACACAACTAGATGGAGTGCTATAATATCACAGGATATATGGACGATAGTGACCCACTCTCCATATTCTCCATGTGTTAGAATGAATATGCGTACTAGAAAGAGTTCACATGTGTGAAGATACACATTACCCTGCTATATACGAACTAAAAAAAGGGGGGGATTATACCAACATGGCATAACTTTGTGGGAAAGGAAAATCAAGTCACAAGGAGCGAGACAAGAAGCTTCTAGAGCTTGCGAGAGAGGCCAAATTATTACATGAAATGACACTACCAGGAAGTGATGTCATGATTGGCACAATAATTAAGTAATTTGTTGACAAGATACATGTCAACCATTATTCTAAGAAGTCTTGACAGATACATGTGGCATACGTTGGGATAATTTATACCATAAATGACAATAACCTTCTTTATCGATGCCAACTAATTGATGACAGGATGAGAAGATTCCTTAAATAACCCAAATTGCCGCACTAGGGTGTTGAAAAGATGGAGTAATTTCTAAGTAAAGACTTGATCATGTGAACGACAACTGTCAAAAATATGTTGTTTCATATTATACGTTGTTCCTACCTCTAGAGCCATTCTGCCTAAGAACATAGAAGAGCGAGTAGTTTCTACAAACTCAAGGATCTGAACCCAATTTACAGTCATTTAGATATCAAGTGCTAGTCCTACTATGGAAGATAAACACCAACCTACATCATCTACTCCTATCATGGAAGAGACTGTAGAATACATTCCCCCAAAGAACCAATCTAGCCTAGCTACTTTCCAAGTACCACTTCGGCATTCAGAAAAACCTAGAATGCAGGAACACAAATCGACACCAACTACAAAGGGGAACAGGCGATGAAGAAGCACAAAAAGGAGAAAGCTACAACAACACCACCAGGCCATGAAGAGAAAGAGGACTTTGAAACTAGGAACTTATTACCGCCATATATTCCACCAAGAAGGGCGGACGCGCCATGGGTTTCTATCCTTGGCAAGGGTTTTGCTACACTGGTAGCACCCAAAATACCGAAAGGTATGACTATACAAGCTGATATCATGCCCCTGTTACAGAAGTTACCCTTTGAATATTCATACACAAGAAAGTTAATTGCCCTCAATAAAAAGAATTACATGCATCTGGTAAAGGATACGCCTGAACTATTGAACTAATTCGTTGCAATGCAATGGGTGAAAGGACTGGAACAATTTGGGCTATTGTCTTTACTATTAAAGCCATACTTTGTCCAAAGCACAAAAGTAACCAATTATGTAAGGCAACTGCTAGTAATATTTCATGGAGGATTCCTTTGGTTAGACATCCCATATTCAGTTGACGACGACCTTATTTCAGCAATTACAGGACTACCAAGGGCAGGAACATACGCACTATCACTCTTGGAGAATGAAAACAACCCCTACCATGTTGGGAAAGTCAAGGATAAGTTTGACCTGGTCAGGGTAGGCATAGGGTTCTCCATATCCTCTATTAGTGATCTTTCTATTTGGATGGAAACAACGATATTGTCACACAAAATGTTGCCACATCATGATGAAACCAATGTACTGCATGAGCAGTAACGCTGGATGCACTCTGTGCAGAAGGAGTTCAATTTAATTGGTCCCCAATCTTGCTTAATGAATTATTACAAGAAGTGACCTCAACACAGGAAGAAGGTATTGCTTTCCATTATTCATGGTTATTGATTTTAATATCATTTACTGTTTGAGATGAGATGGAATACTAACAACCGGAAGACTAACCTATTAGCTATAGCTATAGCTGTAGAAGTGCAAGATACAAGACAAGCAATCATAGAAGATTGCAAATGAGCTAACTGCGTTTGAAAAAATATCACACAACTAAGACACGAGATGAAGCAGGTACCCTTAGCACAGAAAATGGATAAGGCAACAGATATGCGAAAAATGCAGCAACAAATGATTGCACTGCGCACACAACATCAACAACTCGAGGAAAAGGTAGAAGAATTGCAGGCTGAAGCAGAGAGAGTTGCATGAATAATTCAGCCTATGCATCAAAATTTGTGCGAACTAGTGGCATAAGTAGAAAAAGTCATGCCATAACACGCCATTTCCGACCTGGTGGAGAAAATGCAGAAAACAAAGGAATATGCATGAACAGAGGTAGAGAAGGTGGTGGTTAAAATCGTAGAGGATTTTCAGAAAAAAATCAGCGCAAGTCAGTATAGGGAGAAATAGCTTTGTGTGGATTTGGACGAGCCACATGTGAGTGTTGGGGGTCTATTGGGCCTAGGGACAATAGATAATAATTCATGCCTAATTCTGCCTAAGTATGAAGAAGAACATAAAGGAGAAGAGGAAGGAGCTACGACCGAGGAAGCAACATAAAGGAGAAGGTGAAGAAGGCTACAATAGAGAAAGTAAAAGAGAATAAGAAGACGAGGAGAAGGTGTGAGAAGAGGAAGATGTGCCAGATACGTAAGACACAATAGAAGAATAGAAGGTGACACGAGATGGTATAACAAAATATCAGCAGAAGCAGGAATGGAAATAGCATAATGACCGGAAACGAAAGTAAGGCATAATGATGAGAAAGAGACACGCCTTAACGAGCGTGGGTATGATATCGACTGGAGCCAACAGAAATCACATGTGTGAAGGAATATTTGTAAGTCAGGGAGATAATGCCTCCCGTTATGTGTTGCTAGAATAGGAAAGACAACCTGTTGGCTGGATATAGTAAGTCGACTGAGATTGCGACAGAAAAGGAGTATGTATAGAGTATGTATTGAGTCGATATTGAGTCTGTAACAAGTATGTATGGAATTTGTATCGAGTCTATAATAGGGCTATAAAATAAGGAACCCAAGCTGTATATGGGTTAACTTCTATCTTCTAGATTGCTGGTTAGACTCTTGGCAAGACGCTTGAGCTAGACTAGAAGTAGTTTCTCATAACCAGACATTGAAGGAATAATCTCTCGAACTAGACTCAGTAGGTGTTTATGGTTAATGGATCTGTATCGCTGAGTGCATCAGAGTGAGGGATATGCAGCTGAGTGTGCAGATGAGTAGGGAAGTTTGAGTTGATCCAGGATGTGTGTGGATCGCTAGAAGAAGTAGAGTAGAAAGAGAAAAGAGAGAATATCAGAGAGCATGAGAGGGAGGAAGAGTTTGTAAATATAGGAAAGAATATCTTGAGCAGATTCTTCATCTTAGTGCGCAGACGAAAGGTTCATCTATTTCCTCATGCCAAATGAAGAACACCTTGTGGTTTTCACCCAGATGGATTTCCATGTTATATTCTGTGTATATGTGTGAATGTTTAAAGTAGCTTAGATATATGTGTGATTTACATAGTGAATGAATTAATTTAGATTTGTTTACAATTGCATAGATGTACAATGACCGCATTGTATTAGGAGATATGATTATGCTGCATGCCTACTGTTTATTTACTTAAAGTTGTATAAAGAGAGGTTGGATCACAACTTAGTTGTTGAAGTACAGTGAATACGAGTAATCCACCCCCCCGAAATTCATTGGAAGCCTTGACGTATATCCAAGGTACTAAAACACCCTCCCACACAACTATAGAGACCTGGTTCTGGAAGTTACACATTAAAAGAGAGATATCTCGGGTGAGACAACATCTGTGTCACAGGTGCTGCTAGCTAAGCTCTGCTCCATCGGGCCGATATTGAAATTTTTGTTATGGTGATAAGAAGGGACTGAACCTGGGTCAGAATCCCTAGGAACAGGGAATCGAGATAAAGCCAACACATTCCCTACCATTCGTTGAGGCATAGTTTTCAAAAATTTGTTGATAGTTTCAACCTATCCATTGGCTTGAGGGTAGTAGGGTGTCGAGTATCATGATGGAAATCTAGTTTAGCACTCAACTATGACATCATTTGGTTTCTAAAATGAGAGCCATGATTAATAATGATGGCTTGAGGAAGCCCAAACCTAGTGGTAATGTAATTCAATAAAAATAGGGCAAAAATTTTACCATCTTCAACATATATAGGCATATACTCAACCCATTTAGTAATGTTTTCTACGACGATAATAATATAACCATGTCCCCCAGTTGAGGTAGGCTTATAATGCATGAAATCAATGCCCCATTTTGCAAAGGGACTAACAACAATGATGGGATGTAGTGGAGGAGGATGAGTGTTCTCTTTTTATTGAAAATTTTGAAAAGGAAGACATTTCTTATTGGATTCAATACAATATTTAAAGATAGAAGGCCAAAAGTACCCAGAGTGTAGTATTTTTTGGGATATAGCCATCCTAGAAAGATGACCACCACATGCCCTAGTGTGGCAGTCATTTAATACACTTTCAGCTTCATCATGAGTTAAATTGTGCTACATGATGGAATCAACACCATGACAATGTATCATTAATGATAAGATAATACTTGGTGTGGTGATAGATACAACGACATTCATAATGATATAAACTAGGTTGAAAACGTTGCATCTGGAGATACAAAATAGTATTTCCATACCAGGGATAAGTCGTACTAATAAGGAACGAATATTCATCAGGAAATGAATCAATGGGCTTCGATTCCTCAGTGAAACAAGGAAGATTACACATTAGCTTAGCAAAAGATAAATACGTTTTTGAACTAGATTTAGTAAATTATACCTCAAATTCCTACAGGATAACAATCCATCGAGAATACTTGCCCCCTAGTACTTGATGAGTCAAAATATAGTACATGGGATTATAATCTGCAAAAATAGTTGTCGTGCAGAGAAAAATGTAATGGTGAAATTTATAGACTACGATGACCGTAGCCAGAGATAACTTCTCAACATGTGAATAACGGGTTTTAGAACCAATAATACTTTTACTTAGATAATAGATCACATGCTCTTGGTCGTTGTTGTCTGTTTGTACTAATACCATGCAGATAGTGGTAATGGATGCATTCACATACAAGGAATAATCCTTAGTATAATCAGGAGGTTGCAACAGAGGAGCATGCATAATGGCATGTTTGATATTATCGAAGGCATGTTGTGCAAGATCATCCCAAACAAAAGGTATTCCTTTCTTAAGCAGTTGCATAAAACCGTGTGTTTTCTCGGCATAATTACATAAAAAATGATGCAAGAAGTTTTCCTTCCCTTGCAAACTTTGAAGTTCAGTAATGTTGGTTGGTGGTGGTACGGCCAAAATGGTCTCTATTTTCAAAGGATCAATTCAGATTCCATATTTGGAAACAATGAACCTTAAGCAGTCATCTAGTATCAACACAAAAAACCACATTTACGCGGATTCAAATGGATATTATAGTAGCGATATATAAGAAAAATAGCTATCAGATGGTCAACATGGTATTCTCGACGTTGTGAATGGGCAGGTAAGTCATCGATATAGGGTTCCACTATATGTTTGATATGATAGAAAACATAAGACATGGCGTGTTGAAATGTAGCTTCAACGTTTTTTAGACCAAAAGGTAATTTGTGATAAGAAAAGGTCCCCCACGGGCATATAAAGTCGCTTTATGTTGATCAGAAGGGAGTATCTTGATCGAATTATATCCAAAAAGCCCATAGATAAATGGAAATATGACACTTATGGCACATTTGTTGATAATTTGATAGATTTATGGAGTGTGATAGTTGTCCTTTGGAAAAGCTCGATTGAGATACCTAAAATCGATATAAACCCTAATTGTACCCTGTTTTTTAGTAACAAAAATAATATTGGAAACCCATTCTGTCAAAGGTACAGGATACATGAACCCATCTCTAAGAAGTTTTTCTACCTCTTCCATAATGGATATATATTTCCATAGATGTATTTGATGAAGTTTTTTCCAGACTGGATTGGAGTTAGGGTATGTTTTAATCTCATGAACAAAAATAGAAGGATCATACCCTGACATTTATTCGTAGCTCCATGCAAAAACATCATGAAATTCTATGAAAAGGGCCATATAAGTTTCAACCTCTTGAGGAGAACAATTATGGACCAAATGGATATGTTCAATAACATTAGGTTTCACCGATATATCGACAAGAGTAGTCTTAGTGAGGTTACGAGTCAAATTACCTTCAGACTCAACATATTGGATGGGTATAGGTGATTGAGGAGAAACAAAAATATCATATGAAACCAATGACTCAAAATCAAATTCCACCAATTTGTAATGGGGAAGGTAACAATATAGATGGTTATTAGCTTTCCAAGGAAATTCATCGAAGGACATAATTTCCATGATAGATTCATCTGATGGAAGGGATTGTAAAATATAGTCCAAAGATGGATTGGGATGTTGGTTGTGGAGCCTGATCTTCTAGATCTAGAGATATTATTCAGTCGTGTTTGTACCCCAGGTGTACTATACACTTGTCCCCCCTGCTTTGGGATTCGGGGATGTTTGTTGGCCAACAGTTTTGTGGACCCATGGTATTGGGTTAACCATAGTATTTTCCCATGGTATTTTCCCCTATAAAATAAAGCAGTGTAAAATGACTATGTATGGCATTATAACATTGTAAACAATCTCTGTGATTGTTTGAGAGAGACTGTAAGAGTGTGAAGAGGAAGTGCAACGGTTTTGCTGGAGGTTTTATCCCTTCATCTTTCTGGACTGTAATAAAAGGACTGGCAATTTATTTGTGGATGTAGCCCATCGTTTGGGTGAACCACGTTATATCCGTGTCTCTCTCTGTAATGTGTTTAATGTGTGTTTGCATCTTGTTAAATGATTTAACTGTATATTTTTTATTGCTCTGCAGTCCTGTTTTCTAACATGGGAGAATCTAACCAATATGGTAGATGGTAGGGATCTAATGCAACTAAAAATTGATCATTAATATTGCAATCATCAGACGTGGATTGAATGGTTTGATAAATTTCTTTAGGCAAACTCAAGGATATTGAATTGTCAAATGATTTTCCCTTTAAAAGAACGTCATGACTTGTAGATATCATGTTAATAGACAAAACTTGCAAAGGAGGAGGGGGACTTTTTAACATAAAGATTCCCATAAGTGAAGAGTCCTTGAGAAGGCCTACCCTAATGTCCTGATATTCCAAGACCAATGATGCTAAAAGAGGAAGATTATTCATAGAGTTGGAGTAGGTATCTGGAGAGAAAAAAATTAGTTGATCAATGGTGACGATATTTCCTTGGTATGAACTACATGAAAAAATAGATGACACAACTGCATGTATAACATAAAAAAAGTTTCTTCCAAATATAATATTATAATCCAAGGGTGCATCGAAAACTATGATGTGAATGGACAGATATTCTCCCCCTAATTCTATCGACAAGAATGACAATAAACCATATGGTTAGAAACCACGACCATCAAAGGCATTCAATGTAGTAGGTGAATGATTGATTTCAAGAGAACCAATGGCTCACCAACAAGACAGAGACATGACTGAAACATAGTCACCTTCGTTCAAAAAAGTACGATGGAACTTTTTCCCATTGAATTTCATAGATAATTGGAAAGCAAGTTGGTGAGAATGCCTCAACTTAAAAATATTCCAACTTAAAAGTGATGACAATGTAATTTTCTAGATCCATATCTCCAAGCAGTGACAATAGATTTTTTCTTTACGTTATACACGTTTGGAGTACTTCAAGAGTGGACATGGTGCAAGGTGCTTGAGCCAAATCTTAAACAAAGTTATAATATTGGGAAACACACACGTTAGGATTAAATACTGACTTTCAAATGGTGCTCTTAGGTGTTCATAAAATGGTGTCAAGAACAAGTTTTTTGATTTGGACCATTAGTATGAGGAGGAGCGGAAGGGGAAGGCTTATCAATTGAAATTCCATTACTATTTTTCTATGGAGGTGCATCATAGCTCAGTGATTGGGTTATTATGTGAACCATTTCACTAGACATAATATTGACTTCTTCAATGGAAGAAAAGGAAGGTCCATGTAAGGATTGTTGATCAATCGATTGTTGTTGAGTAGGGAAAGGATTAGGTAGGAATTCTAGAGTGGAAGTATTCTTTAGAAATTTATTAACCTCCTCATGATGAGGGCATTCTTTCATAAAGTTATCACCTCCACATATGAGGCAAGGGAACTTAGCCTTTCTCTTTGGCGTTGATTCAATATCTGCAATTTGTGTTTTAGTATCCTCCTGCTAATTTACGAGTTTCTTGGATTTTCATTTACCATTTTTCTTAGATCCCAAAGATTTCAAATATTGTATTGGATTCGCTTCAGCAGAAATAACATGAGTGGAGTAGTCTCAGGATTATAAATATTCTGGTTTTCTTGTGAACTTAAAAGACTTTGATTTTTTCGTTGATTTAGAAATAGACTATGTTTGGACAACACCTACTATGCCATCGACAGGTGGTTCTCTAGAAGGTCTCGAAGGATATGAGGTAGGACGAGGAGAATTTGGAATTAAATCATACAAAGTGCCAAACTGGGAATAAACCAAGTCTAGGTACTAAGCACGACTGGGAATAAAAAAAGTCATTCAATTACAGAACCTCTCCTAGTGACATGTAACGTCCTCGACCCTTTGATCGGTGAAGAGGATGCTACCATCACCAAACATACAGGAAAATAGCCCCATGAATATGAACAGACATATAGTCCTAAAATAAAAACTTAAAACATAAAACATGTTAAGACGCATAAACCTTCACATGCATAGCAGAAGAAAACATTCATTCATTCAAGCATACCACATGTTCATCATATTCATTATTCAGTAAATATAAATGCAGAGACAAAATAGTTAAGAATACTCATATTAAAAAGGACTCATCCCCCAACCAGCTACGTCGCTGCAATGTTCCACCCAACCATAGGCCAGCATGCTCATCAATCTCTCAGCAACACTGCCACCCTCGAGATGGGCATGATTCCTCAAGGAGTAAGGGTCAAAGCAGGCTTACACGTATCCAAGGTACACAAATTAGCCAAGCCCACAAAGTAGGGTTTATCAGGCTGTCATGGAGCTAAGAAAGGCTAAATGCTAAGCTGTTGGTCTCAATAGAGAGTTAAAGATGCTTACCCCAGATCTAATCCTGAATTCTATGACATCCACACACCCAATACCAGGAATCAGTCCTTTCTCTGCTTCACAGTCCCTCGAGCCCTGACTTCTCCTTCCAATACTCTTCAAGGGTTGTGGATAAGAAAGCCAATAGTCTAAATCTATCTGAGTGGCTCCAAACACCAGTTTTCTCAAGCATACCCTGCCTCTATTCCTACTCTCAACAGTCCGAAGACCAACCATTGCACACCATAGCAAAACAAATAGTTCACAACTTTGTGAAGAAGATGAAGACAACAGGGTGACAAGCCCAAACAAAAAGGTGAACACGACTTAAGTCCATAAGAAAACTCAAAGTTGTTCTTGGCCCTAGCATGGCCAAAACAACTCAGCAGCAACCTAAAGAGGTACTTGCATACACAACAACCCAAAGATGTGCTTGCATACACAGCAACCCAAAACTAGGGGAAGCCAATACACAGCCCGCAAATGGGAAAGAAGCAAAACTCCCAGCATGAACAGGGGAAAAATTAGCCAACGAATGTGGAAATCAATAGCTGTCCAACATCCATGAGCCCACAACACACAATTCCTCAATGCAATCACTAAATAAAGTTACACAGACAAAAAATGGGAAAAGAACTAATTCTCAATATGTGCGTGAGGGGAAAGGACGTGACCAACAAAACTGTGGAAGAGAACACCACCACGATCCAACGATGGAAAACATAACATTACACAGTCTAACAATGGTGGAAAAAGACACTGACTCTCTACATGAACATGAGGGTGAAAACAACTGCGGTCTAGCAACTTCGTGAGAGGAGGGAAGAACGAACCCCCCAACAAGGAAATGTAATCCATTTTAACTCTGCCTTGCATGAGGAAAATGAACAGTCGGCGGTGGGGAGAGTGGACAGAAGGATCGGTCTTCGCGTTGTGGAGGGAGTGCAAGCATGAGCGTAGTGGTTTCCTGCCAGCCCATAGCTGTCCCCACTAACAATAGAAAATAAGTTGGTCGACACATGGCAAACTCCCAATGGCCCCCACGGGTTAGACAACCCCCCCTTAACCTTAGGAATCATGCCCTTTTCATTTAATGTTGCACCGTCGTAGATGGATGTAGGTTTATTTTAAATTGATGTGCATACTTACATGATTCCAAAACTATAGTGTGTCGGATAGCACGATGTACCTTCGGCAACGATCCCTATTGCTAAAACATAACACAACCGAATAGATGGTGGGGCTTTTTCCTTTAGATCCACACCATGATTTATTACAATATATACATCATGTACCTTTTAATGCAAACGAGGTCAAAACCAGGGCATTACAATCCCCTCCCCCTTGGAATAACACCGTCGTAGGTGTTCCAATACATAGAAATACATATACAATTTCCACATCAAATTTTCAAAATTTTGCAGATCTGTCCCATGTTCAGTTATTTACTTTTAACGTTCAGGACCAAGCCCCTCTGCTTCCATGTACTTCTCTTGCTGGTTCTCAGCTCTTGGCTTACCCGAAGTCTAGGAACTTTGTGGCCACTGCCCTCTTTATGTTCCCTTGTTGGGAAGTCTTGACGTAAGTGATGTCCTCCACATACCTAGCATTTCACTGGCTGCCTCATCTTTCCCTGCTCAATTTCCTTTGAGTATTCATGCCTGGACTGTTTCTCAACGGATTGCTTGGATGGATGTTCCTTCATTGGTCCACTTCCCTTGCCTTTACGGATTGCTCCTAGAAGGTTTTTGACCTCCTTTTGCAATCCAATAGTCTTGCAAAATTTGGTGGTTCATCTCCTTCTGCCTTTTCTGTATCTTGAGCATCTCTCCAAGATTCTCTTGGGTCTTGCAAATCGTTTGGAGGAGACTTCCAGCCAAGTCCAACAACTTTTGGTCTGTTGCCATGATCAATGTGCACCACTGGATTTCACCTTTCTCACCTGTGAAATGCATTATTGAAATTCTGTTAGACCAAGCATAATATAGGCATTAAAATCAGTCAATTAATTTCCCAATTGGCATGATAGTCCAAGCCTCATCAAGGAGACTTTCATATTTTTCATGCCTTCCCAATAGGCACATGAGCTGATTCATGTCCATTCTTGGCCAGGGAATTAACCATTCTAGCATTCACAATTTACTTTAAACAAATACACACATTCTATTTTCAGTCATACATGCATTCAACAACCTTTTGTTTTCTCAATGCAGAAATGTATATATATATATATATATATGTATATATATAATCAAAAGGCAAGAGAGAGCAACAAGAGTTTTTTTTTTCCTCTTTGTTTTGTTTCATCCTGAAACCCACACCACCATTGTGGCGTTTCATGCTCTTAGCCTCTTTCACTTCACCGTGAATGCTGGACCAATCCCTCTTGGTCATGAAACTTAGTATCTCCAGTCTATTTCAGACCTCTCAACCATGGAGCCTCCCCACATGGTTTGTCTCAGCTGCTAGGAACCTCACAATCTCACTAGCACCTTTTTCATTACTACTCATTTTGAGCTCTTCAGGACAGTCACATGTCCACATGCACCCCTAGGATGATCTCATAGTCCTCGCTTCCAGCGATACCTATATTTAGACATTGAATAAATTCACATGTTTAGTTTATTCTCATCAATTTTTATCTCTTAAACAAGAGCTTAACACATCATAAACAAATCATATACACATGCATATTCATAAGCAAGAATTGCAAAATAATCCAATACTTATCTTTATTGTGCATTTCCTTGTTGGTCCACATGATCCTAGTTCGCTTTGCAAGCCTTGGGGTAGCCTATGGACTTGGATGTTAGGTCAGTGCGTAGGTTGCTTCACAACATCCTTTTAGCTATATATCAGGCACAGTCAAGCCAACGTTTAGTTGGGTTTATCAGATCGTCAACAAATAGCTTGTACTTATATCAACAATACACTTATATCAACAACCAATTATCAGCCAAGCCAACACCGTTGGGTTTATTAGGCCATCAACAATAACACATGCACTTATATCGACCATTTCCAAGTTTCATTTCCAGTAGTGAGCTCTAATGCCACTACCCCATATCACACAAGAGACCATTCCCTTCTCTGAGTTGATAGTACCTCAGAAATGTCTCCTTTTTTTGTGCCCTTTAGAGAGACCACTCCCTACTCTGAGTTGACAGTCCCTCAAGAATGTCTCCTTCTTCATGCTCTTTAGAGAGACCACTCCCTTCTCTGAGTTGATAGTCCCTCAGGAATGCCTCCTTCTCTGTGCTCTTTAGTAGAAGGTAGGATGAGCTCAAGCCTTTGTCCATTTAATGTACAATACCAGGCTACATCTGTTTAGCCTAACAACACAAGCAATGTAAGCATATTCGTTAGCGTTATTGCTCCAAAATTGTAACCATATTTCACATCATTCACTATCAAGTATTGAGACACCAGGAGTGCGTCCACTCCCTAGGGTGTAATCAATATTGAAAAACCCTTCCATGATCCGACATCGGGAAAGTGTGCACCCTTTTTCGGTGTGTACCATGTAGGCCCTATGCATACCCAAGCAATCTGCCATAACAGAAACAAAATCAAAACATACTTTGTATATTGAATTTAACAATTTGACATGCGTATTCTTAGTTAGGGTCACAGAACACTTATCCATTTGCTGAAGCAGTTTTCATTTGTTAAGGAGGAATGGCGGCTCCCTTCTCTGAGTCGACAGTCCCTTGGTTTTCCATCCCAACTCCTATTTTCATGCCGTATCCACACATGTATTACTGACATCATCTATACCATCTCACTCATGTTGCTTACCAAACATGTAGTGCAGATGAGACATTTCCAAAATGTCCAATAGAGTTTCACCCGAAACCCATTCCAAGATAAGGGAAAACCTTCCCATGAAGTTTGGATCCTGTAGGCCAGCACACATGATCTTCCTATAGTGTGTACCCTTGGCACATTCATCAAATAGCCAAACAGTTAGTCATTATTTGATAATACAATCCAAATTTGATTGTTCCATAACCAAGCAATAACATTATTAATTAAATTCAATGAGAATTTGCAACTCTGTTTACTATAGAAATTGATTTGCTTGGCAATGAGGTGATCCTCATTTGTCGGTCTCTTGTAAGCAACACCACTATGCCCATTATAATTCTATGCTTCATAACATGAACACCCACTTTCATTGCACCCTACTGACACAATTCTATGCAAGCCAATAGTGATTAGTAGTTGTTAGCAATTTCTCAAACCTGAAATTCACAAATTCAAATTTGACAACTCATTATGCATATAAACTAGTTTCACGGCCATGAGACTCTTCTCATGAGGCTTGGCTCTTTCACATGGTAGATTTTCAGCATTTTTCATGTTCTTACTCTCATTTCCATGCTCCAAACAATCTACCTAAAACCTGAACTTCAATCATCCAAACACTTGGTAAGTCTTGATGCATATAACCTTTTCATTGCTGCAACAATCACTAAATCATTTTCAGAATTTATAAAATTCCAATACTTCCAGCTATTAATTGCATCAATATTACCAAAACTCATTTCCTTCACACAATCATTATCATACTTTAGATTACAGGGTATAGTCACATCATTCATGTAATTTAAATGAAACATTTAAATACCCCTTACTTCACAAGCGTATAATTTGTACCACCTTGTCCTTCCATAGAGCATTTCCGGTAGCCAGTCGATCATGACTACCTTCTTCATGCACTTACTATCCTACATTCATAACAGCTCTTGAAATGGTTCCAGAATTGTCATCAATTCATCATTTTAGCCATTAGTTATTCATAATATCACATGCGCTATCTTAATGCATTCATGCAATGCATCACAACATTTGCACCCATACTTCATGTGCATCCATTCAATGCATAACTATAAGATTTATGAAATATTTTAATGCATATCCACTCAATGCTACCTTGCATTGATTTAGGAATACTATGCATTCAAACATACCATGCATGGCCTAACCATGACTGCTTCATATAGGATGCATTACTATAATCAAGATCATCAGTGCTTACTTTCTTCGGGCTACTAAGCTCATAGCAACATAATACAGGCATAACATATTTCTATATGAAGGTAGTATAACATTCAAATATCCACATGGTATGAGATCTCTTACCTTTACCACTCTAGGAAATTGTCATAATTAAACTCTTACCTTCATGGGTCCTACTTACACCCTTAACATTACCAGTTTGGTTGGTCCTTTGCAGGAGATTGCAGAATTTGCTCACCAACTTTTTATTCTGGACTTGTTGCCTTATCCCTTTCTCCATAGGGTTTCTAGTCACATTCATCGGCATCAACAACATATTCAGCCATGTTCATGTTGTCGTTGGTTTTTCCACTAATGCCAACATCAATGCAATAATCATCATTAGTGGTTCATTATAAACGTATAATCCTCAATATTTTTACCAGCATATAATATCCTATGCATGCAAGGCATATCCTCATACATTTCATGTATAAAACTTATAAAATGTAGTTATAATCAGCAAGGAAACTTCCCTTTTTACATCCCTCATCCTTGCATGGAACTCCTCTTCCACACAACAGCTGATTTGACTGCATGGTCTTGCTACCTCTAGGCATGCAATTTCTCAGATTTGTTCATTTGACAGTAGCACCTTTCTCTTTTAGGAAATCACTTAGCACTTTGCTGCTCCTGCCTATCCATATGCCTCATTCTGACCCCGGGTGTGAAAACCACGTCATTTCAAAAATGATGGAAAAACACACCACTGTGGGTCTGAAATGTGAACTCCAGCCACCTAGGGTTTTCTTCCCTTTTCAGTCCTGAAACTGCTAAGAATCCCAATGAGAAATTCACTGCAAATCCCACTAGAGCACTAGCTAGAACTGCTAAAAATTCCACTGGAAAACCCAATTTTCTTTCTCCCTATCGCATCCCTTCCCAACTAAGTTTCCGACGCTTCGGTGGTCAAAACGCCTAGCTCATCTGCGGTGTTCCTTTATTTTTCTTCGGTGTTTCGACGAGCAAAATGACTAGACTTTCGATTTGCATTGGCGAGAAAACCAACTGTTCATCGAGTCCTCTCCTTACTAATCTTCTGGCATTTCAACGGCCGGAACCTCTAATTTCTTCCGCTGTATTGATGAGTTGATTGTCTACTGTTCCGAGTTTCATCGGCGATTCCTTGGTCTATTTTCATCCGCAGTATCGGGTCTGTAATCGACTATTGCTCCGAACTTCATGAGCGATAGCATAGACTAACCTGTTGCGTCGGTGGCCGGGTGCCCTACGCATCAGATGGTTAGTCCCTTCAGCTTCCGCAACGGCGACCCACAATCGAACTATATCTTCCGCAGCTCATGACTTTGTCGGTGGTCGGAGCGACTAGGATTTTGCGGCATCAGCGCTCGAAGAACATTGAGTGATTAGTTCTTTATATGGCCGCAATGGCGGCCCACGATCTCTCTATTCCTTTCACAGCGACGGGTCTATCGGCGGTCGGAACAATGTCCATCGGCAAAATAGTCTACTAATTAGCTGCAATGATGGATGTTCGATCAACTAACTTTATCCGATGTAGCTCATCGACAACTGAATCACCTAATCATTGATGATGTGATCAACTAACAATTGTCGATGGCCAATGATTCTATGACTTAGAAAACTTTTCAAAATTTTCAAAATTTTTCTCTTTAGTCTTCTTTTCCGCCGCTTCATTGGCTCAACTGTCTCTTATTCTCCGCCAATGCAAAAAATTCCTCTACCTTCTGCCGATTCCGTCAGCTCCATCTCCCCTATCCTTCGTTGATCAAAGCAACTGCTTGTCGCTGCCGTAGTTATCGGAACCATAATTCACTAAAACCTCGGCATTGGTGAGTGGAAGACTAATGCATCGGTGGAATAGTTCACTCAGCAGCCGCAATGGTGGTTCATCATCTTTGATATTTTTTCGATCGATGGCCCAATCTGCTAATGATTTCCAGTCGGTGAACTAAAGCATAACTTGATCGGAATCAGCAGTCGAAACTTTTCCCGTCGGAATACTAGTGCTCTAGGCTTCCGCAACGACGGGCACACGAACCACTATCAACTTCCGAAGGCCGATGATTTCAGACCTTAGAGAAAAATTTTGAACTTTCTTTACTGCATCGGCTGTCGAAACATCTTCCTCTATAGCATCGATGGTCGCAGGCTCTATTCGTTGGAAGAATAGTCCTCTAGCTATCCGCAATGGCGGCGCAAGATCATTTAATTCCTTCCAATTTTCATCGGCGATCCACACAACTAACATGCTCTGATGGCTGACGAAGTCAACAATTGGAAAATTTTCAAAAATTATCTGCCATTGGTGGTCGGAGGCTCTATCCGTCGGAAGGATAGTGGTCTAGCCATCTACAACAGCGGTGCTCAACTAGCTAAGCATCGATGATCCATCTGTCTAAGTGTTCCGATGTGCCAACGACCAAAACACTTAGGAAATTTTCTGAATTTTCCTCCTCTGTCTCTTGCCGCATCAGTCGTCAGATCAACTATTCGTTGGGTGGCCTACCCATTAAGTGCTCCACTGCATCGGAAGAACTTGTCACCAAGTTTTCCAATGAGCCGACATTCTGGCAGTTAGAAATTTTTGTGAACTTTTCTTGTCTTCACCAATTTTTCCTGGTTTCTGCTAGGCAGTAAGAAACCTTCCTATATTAACTGTTTATCATGGCCCTCTAAGGCCCAAGTGCTACAACATAAGATCTATCACTGCATCTTCACGGTCCATTCAGGCCCATGCTGCAACCTTTAGCTCTGATACCATACTGTAACATCCCCGACCCTTTGACCGACGAAGAGGATGCTACTATCACCAAACATATGGGCAAATAGCCCCATGAAGATGAACATGCATATAGTGCTGAAATAAAACTTAAAACATAAAACATGCTACGACGCATAAACCTTCACATGCATAGTGGAAGCAAACATACATTCATTCAAGCATACCACATGTTCATCATATTCATTATTCAGTAAATATAAATGCAGAGACAAAATAGTTAAGAATACTCATCTTAAAAAGGACTCGTCTTGTAACCAGATATGTCGCTGCAACGTTCCACTCAACCATAGGACAGCGTGCTCATCAATCTCTCAGCAACACTACCACCCTCGAGCTGGGCATGATTCCTCAAGGAGTAAAGGTCAAAGCAGACTTACATGTATCCAAGGTACACAAATCAGCCAAGCCCACACATTAGGGTTTATCAGGCCGTCAAGGAGCTATGAAAGGCTAAATGCTAAGCTGGTGGTCTCAATAGAGAGTTAAATATGCTTACCCCAGAGCTAATCCTGACTTCTAAGACATGCACACACCCAATACCAGGAATCAGTCCTTTCACTGCTTCACAGTCTCTTAGGGCCTGACTTCCCCTTCCAATACTCTTCAAGGGTTGTGGAGAAGAAAGCCAGCAGTCTAACTTTGTCTGAGTGGCTCCAAACACTAGTTTTCTTAAGCATACCTTGCCTCTAATCCTACTCTTAGTAGTTCGAAGACCAACCACTGCACACCGCAGCAAAATAAACAGTTCACAGCTGTGTGAAGAAGATGAAGACAATAGGGTGACAACCCCAAACAAAAATTTGAACACGGCTTAAGTCCAAAAGACAACTCAGAGTTGTTCTTGGCCCTAGTGTGGCCAAAACAACTCAACAACAACCCAAAGAGGTACTTGCATACATAGAAACCCAAAGAGGTACTTGCATACACAACAACCCAAAACCAAGGGAAGACAATACACAATCCGCAAATGGGAAAGAACCAAAACTCCTAGCATGGAGAGGGGAAAACTCAGCCAACGAATGTAGAAATCAACAGCCATCCAACATCCATGAGCCCACAGCACACAATTCCTCAATGCAATCACTGAAGAAAGTTACACAGACAGAAAATGGGAAAAAAAATGATTCTCAATCTGTGCGTGAGGGGAAAGGACGCGGCCAACAAAACTGTGGAAGAGAACGCCACCACGATCCAACGATGGAAAACAAAACATTACGCAGTCTAACAATGTTGGAAAAAGACACCGGCTCTCTACGTGAACATGAGGGTGAAAACAACTGGAGACTAGAAACTTTGTGAGAGGAGGGAAGAACGAACCCCCCAACAAGGAAATGTAATCCATTTTAACTCTGCCCTGTGTGAGGAAAACAAATAGTCAACGGTGGGGAGAGTGGACAGAATGATCGATCGTCACGTCGTGGAGGGAGTGCAGGCATGAGTGTAGTGGTTTCCAACCAACCCATAGCTGCCCCCACTAACAACAGAAACTAAGGTAGTCGACACATGGAAAACTCCCAATGGCCCCCACGAGTTAGACAACCCCCCCTTAACCTTAGGAATCATGCCCTTTTCATTTAACGTTGCACTATCGTAGCTGGTTGTAGGTTTATTTTAAATTGATGTGCATACTTACATGATGCCAAAACTATAGTGTTTCAGATAGCACAGTGTACCTTCGGCAACGATCCCTATTGCCGAAACATAACATAGCCGAATCAATGGTGGGGCTTTTTCCTTTAGCTCCACACCACAATTTATTACAATATATACATCATGTACCTTTTAATGCAAATGGGGTCAAAACCGGGGCATTACATGACATCTCTACCAATGGCGGAAATAAAGAATTAGTGAACCAATCATCCAATAATTGACCAGTAATAGGAGATTTAATTAACTGACGTCACCATCTCCACTCATGAATATGATTGGATGTATGAGTAGAAATATATTAGTGAAGCAAAGTCAAAATATCAATATGTGTTTCATACCTAATTGGTAATTGAAAATGTGTCAAAAAATACATGGTTGTAGAATTGAAATCGCCGAAAGAATGTTGCAACAGTTCAATATACCATTTGGAAATGGTTCTGGTAAGAATACGTTGGAAAATATTTAAACTTATGGAATCATCCATCAAAGAGTTCGATGAACACCAAATATGGAAAGTCATAACAAGATTTTTAGGGTATTCTCCTAACTTTCCATCAAATTTAGGTATATCAGATGGTTATTTGGCCGGTATGGATGGCCAAAAAGTGTCATGCATGATGAGATGGTTTATAAGTTTGGTAAATCTAAAGTTGCTAAGAAAATAATTTTCCTATTTGGTTGTGGGTAGTTGTAATATTGATATGGCATAACAACACCAATAGGGCCATAAACCGGTTGTTGTTGTACATGATAGCCATATTGACCACCCACATGTGGTTGTTGGAAAACTGGAGGGTTTTGTGTCGAGGGTTGATTTAGGGCGACTGGTTGTTGGGGATTATAACCCATGGTAGGTTGTAACCATTAATTAGTCATACCTCTTGGGTAAGGTACTACGGGATACAAAATGGTAGTAGGGGGATTAATTTTGGTATATTAACCCTAGTCGGATACTGCCTGCCCCTAATAGGTTGTTGTGTTTGTTGACCCCAAACAGTTGGTTGTTGTTGCTCCCAAGTAGGTGTTGATTGTTGAACAGGATCACTCACTCCACTTGGTATCGAAAGCAATACATTATAAAAAGTAGGGGTATATTGGGCTCTCGTAGAAAATCATCCAGTTTCATTTGGAAAACTAATAGAAGGCATTAAAAAACTTATCGATGAAGTAGCAATAGTTTATGTTTGTACAAGATAAGAAGCGACTGTAATGGTGACTTGTGAGGTAGCTTTAGTACTAAACTATTCAATTATAGGTGATGAAGGAGTGTTAACGTTTGTGTCTTGACTAGAAGAAATCTCGATGGAATGACCAATGATGTCACTTGGTAGCAAATAAGGAAAAGGCCTCCTAGAATATGTTCCAAAATGAGGAGTTAACTCCATGGAAGAAATTGGGATGGTACTCGTATATCCAAACCCAGAAATGTATTGTCCTAACGTTGAATTGCAGAAAGGTGCAGAAGGACCAAACATGGTTGCTACTCAAAAACAGATCTCAAAGGTACTACATAAAAATCATTGTGAGCAGAAGGTTTCTCTATCGCTATAGGTGCTGAGAGATTAGTAATTGGAACATTTATACGAGGATAAAATTCTCCCCCTCCTTCGGTGATATGCACTCCTTCCTACTCAGGCATAGTTCCTGTTTCAAAATAAGATGTTATGTCCATCCCTTATTCTGTATTTGAATGGGTTATAAGTTTTTATGGATATTCATGAAATAATACTTGAATACGACGGGATTGTCTTAAATGTTGTTTCGCTAGTATGAAAGACCAAAACTCACTATCTCAAAAAATCCTAACCAGATACAGAAAAAACAAGTGCTACTCAGTCTAATAAGCAACAAGAAAACTTATGGTGGGCGGGATGAATAGTCTGGATCCTCACAGGAGTGTCAAGTCATCATAACTCATGATATACTACATGGTCCAATAGTGATATGCAAGAAGGAGGATTGGGACCGTACCCTTTCCTGTATACCTGACTACCTGGACAGTACGTGCATAGTATCTCCCCGAATATTATTCTCAGTGTAATTCTCTGACAAGATGACCAATAGTTTATTTATTTGGTCTCATGATCCTAATGGTGTATCCTGATATACACAAGGTATGTGGGAGCTCAAATTTCTAGTAGTCTTGTCAAATGCATAACCATTTGAAATGGACCTTGCGATATATCGTTGAGTATGTGAGAGAATATTTCTATATACAATAAAATTACATGAAGGACATTTCACTATACCAACGAGTACGTGGAAGAACCAAACAGTCCTTGGGATGCAGTGTAGGAAAAAAATGACACCTCATACACTTAAACACGCTAGAACACATTTCTAACCTAACATATAGTCTTGCTAAAATTTTTACCCTAACTAAAGCTTGATTTTATCATATTACGATTAGGTGGACAATATGATGTAAATAACTGACTCAGAAACCATGCAAATATTTACTTTTTCTTTTGAAATATGCCCTATTTTAAGAGGAGAGTAAGAGAATTTTTCCCAATCACATAATCAAATTCTTCAAAATTCTAGATGAAGATCTAGACATACAATTTTTTTGTACTTCACTGAAATTCGATCTCTAGCAAGATAAAAGAAAAGAAAAGAAAAACTAACTAGTGCTTCACTATTACAATTTCCAAAATCAAAAGAAAACAAAACTAGTCATTTACTTCACAAATCAAATCTAAGAATCAAATACTAATTGAAACTAAAGGAAATAAATCTAGATCTTCTTTTTGTTTTATTTTTGGTATTGGAAATAAAAAGAAACACCCAAAAAGTTATTCTCGTGAAAGAATATAGAAGCTATGATTTTTCTCTTTCTTTGATGAATATATGCGATTATAAGACATCCTTTCAGAATACTATAACCCTGAATACTAAAATTTCATACTAAAAAACCATTAAACTCCTAAAACTTTTATCAAAATCTATCCTACAAAATTCAATTGAAAATTGTCTCAAATTCAATCTAGCAAGCAGACTTTATAACACATAGTGCATCATTCCCAAAATATAATTCAAAAGCCAAAAAATTTAATGATTCAAACAGAGTCTCTGAACACCTACCTTGACGAAGCTTGCAGGTTGGCACTAGTGTGTCCTCCCTTGGCTCACGCTTTTTGTCCACAAAGAAAATCCATCGGTGATGCCTCTTGTAAACTGTAATAAGCATTGACGACGCTCTATCACTGTATAGAAAAAGCGCGAGGGAACCAAAGACACTAATAAAAATTACCCAGGTGTGTCGGCATAGATAAGGATCCAAAAGATAAAAAAAACACCCATAAATTTAAACAATAATGGATAAATTGAAATTTCTTAAAATCAATTACTGACCTTGAGAAGCGAAATATGACTGAAAGAAAGTGAATTTAACACCCTTTGAATAACAAAAGGAAACTTAAATTTTCAATAAAAACAAATAAAAAACAAATACTAAGATGTATATATATTTTCCCCAGTATGGTCGCCAATTTTGTTAGTGAAAATATTAAATCAATGCGGACAAAGACTATTTCCCTAGTCTCTATGGTATAGATCTAGAAAAAAACACAAACAATATTTGAAACCTTTCCCTAGATATAATAGTATTACATAAATAGAATGAAACCTTACCTTCTCTGAAGGTTGTCCCTGCTAGCTTGAATCTTTAACATCAATTGACATAAAGGAGCCTGCATAAAGATCAAAACCAACAAGAAACAAGTGGATAAATACAAGATAATCTACTAGATCTATATTAATTACCAAGGAGAAAAATGGCAAACATAATTATAAAATGTTTATGGAAAAGTAAAACATTATTACATTAACAGAACAAAGGGAAAAGTTCCAACCAATGAGCCTTGGTGTTGTGCTTCTTCCCACAAGTTGTTTTCCTTAAACTTCAATCCTTTGCCTCTCAACTCTAGAAATATTTTAACAACATATGGGTGATTTCTTGGTCCTCCCTTCAACCATGAGGGTGATATTGTATTTATAGGAAAAAAGGGAGAAAATGAGTTGACGATTACTTGGAGGAAGTTAAGGGATCATCCCTAGGGATTAGGAGTTTGACTACCACCTATTCTGGTTGGTTTGGATAAGCCTTGACGAGGTATTTCTTCTAGAAATATCTTGATCCTTCTATTTTTCCTTTTAATGAGCGCCGACACACTTTTTAAATTATAAAGTGGCATTAGGAAGATCCAACGCTCCTTATACAAAGGAAAGATGTGTCACTAATGCTCTTTGTCCACAAGTAACCAACGTTAGCATAATCTGACACCTACTGTCAAAAAGTAGGGTGTGTCCGTGATACTAGAATTTGGACTTATGGTAAGAGAACACCTCTTCTCAATTATTTCGGCATAAATACTTTTAGGGATCTAGGAAAATACACATGAATATGACAATATTTTAGTGTAATAGAAAGACAATCTATGATATCTCACTACTATATTCCAGTATTTACCCACTGGAATGTTGTTATATTTAATATTTTTGAGAGCTATTTATGCGTCAGAATGTCTTTTATAAGTGAGAGGTACTACCTCCTTAAAAATTACCTTCAGTTTTTCCCAAATTTGAAAAGGAGGCTCGGTATTTCAAATGCTTAATTGCCATTGATAAATCCTACCATCTACTACTCAAGCTCTTCATTTATTTTCTGTTTGAGTTTATTTATATATTCTATTTTAGAAAAGAAATTTGAAAGTCCGTCCCATAGTAGATTTAGTCCCAACTTTGTAACCCAATTAAACATTGTTTTAAAAGCTTTAATGTCATCAACTGATACATCTATGACATTTCCATTACTCTACATAGTCTTTTCTTTAACATAATTCTCTTGGCAATCTTTCTCACTTGTTTTACACTGGTAAGTTTCAAGTATTCTATTTGCTAGTTACTCAAGCTATTTAGGTAATTAATTATTTTCCTAACTTGCATAGGCTTATCTCCCATTGTTGTATTTACCTTTCTTGATCTCCTTTATGGATGATTTGTATATCTCCATTTCATCAATCATTAAAATCATAAAATCCCATTTATCATTAATATTTGAGTGATTCTATCCCAAATATATTGTGTGGGTCTCCTGAGCATGTCTTCTCCTTGAGAGTCTATCTTCAGAGATGTAAATTGACTTTTCAAATCATCCACTTCTCTTTTAAAGTATTCTATACCATCTTCTTTCTTGCTAATGTCATGCTTCAGTTCTATAATTATATTATTCTTTTGGATGATATCATATTATAGATCCTTGATATTATCTTGTACATATTCAACAATATTGGTAGGATCAACAGTGGTTTGATCCTCCTCAATAGAATCTAAATCAAATATTTCAGCTAGTGGTGGTTGTGTAGCAACTTCTTGCGTATCTTGTTATGTACTTTACTTCATCTAGGCTTGCTCTGTCACTTCTAGTACTATGATGGATGATGGTAAAGATTGAGATTATTTATCTTTTTTCACTTGAAGGGTGGATATATTGGATGTCAACCCAACTATCGTTTTGTCCTTTTCTTCTATCTTAGCTTTGTTCTTTGCTATAGTGGCCAGTAGATTCTCTTTCTCTTTTTCAAACCTAATGGATCTCAACAGTTTGAACTAGTTGTACAGTTTGTATCTTTAGATGAATTTTTAATATTGCATTTCATTATAATTTTTAGCTATTAGAGATTTAACTTGAGAATCATCACCTGGTTTTTCACTTAATTTAACAATCTTTTCCTCAAGCTCTTTAATGGTCACATGTTTGGCTCTAGTTTTCCATTTTTCAACTTTTAGAAGATCACTTACTTTATTTAAAGACTCTTTAAGCCTCTTCTCTATTTTAGTGGCTTTCACCATTTATGCACATATCATATCATTGAATTTCTTAAAGAAATAAATTTTATCCAATTTGCTACATATTGGCCAGTCTAAAACATGTTATGTGGACCTGTAAACTTCTCAAACTTATAGGATTTGATATCATGGGCTCAATCACTAAGTATCTGAAAGTATCACTCTGGATATATACTACTATTAGAAGTATTTTATTAGTAGGAATTGCTTGCAACCTATCTTCATTCACATTTTGTACACAAACTTTTCTTATTTCCTTGTATATTGATTGTAGGTTAGTTTGCATCAAAATTAGTCCAGTTTGAGTTATAGATTTTTATTTTAGAGGAAGGGTGAACTCCAATGATGTATAAGGCATCATTCTAGTTGGTTTTTTCCCCAACAACACTACTGTATTTTCTATTTCACTAATCTCCATAGATACCTGATCTTGAATTTCTCTCAAGGATAAATCCTCTTTTGTAGGATCGTTTTTTTGTATTTTAGATTGAGGGGATAGGTCTTCCTCATATATTTACATCTCATCCATCCCTATTTTTTGTCCCAATGTTTTCTCAGGATCGCTTGCTGCTGTTGTCTCCTTCATGATTTGTTCAACCTCCTCCCAGTTGTCTTTGTTGGCAATACTTACTAAATCAGGCCTAGGAGTTGGTTCATATGCTGCATTTTTTTTCTACCTTTTCTTTGATACCATTCAATGTGGATCATATGCTACTTATTTATCTTTTTCCAAAGTGAGATGCTCTAAAAATTATTCTAAGTAATGCATAGCACTTAAATATCATATCTGGAAAGGGCCTATATCTTTTGGGATATGAAATGACTTATGCTATTTGACACTCCTGTTATGCTAAAGACTCTCAAAAGGGAAATCAGCAGCCCGGTGGGAAGAAAAAGAAAGGAAAGAAAGGAGAGGGAAACCAAAATAAGCAGAAGCCCGCGAATAGTGCTGATGGGGGCAAGAAAGAAAAGAAGAAGGTTAAGTTTCCATGTAAGTTGTGCCACGAGGACCACCTTACTCACATTTGTCCCCTTATGGAACAAGCCCAAAAGCTGCTTAAGGCTCAACAACCAAATGTCTTGAAGGATCCTTTTCCCCAATGACAGAACTCTGCTTCAGCTTCTAATGTAGCAGGGGGCACTCAAAATGCCCCTGACCCAAACTATATCAACATGGTTCAATCTTTGACTTTGTTACAGACGAGCAATAAAAATTATGAGAAAGAGACTTCTGAGAAGGGTAAAGCTGTAGGTGAAACTTCTAACCCTCTCACGATAGAGAAGCCTGTTGAAACTACGCCAAAGATACCGAAAGGTGTCTTCAAGAAGACCTTGCATAACCCTAACGCTAGGGATATTTCAAACTACTCCGTGGTTGAATATTTAGCCCAAACCCCGTGTGTAATGTCGGATTTAGAGGTGTTACAGAGTTGTCCTGCCCAGCAGGATGCCCTCTTAGCAGCTTTAGGCAGCATGGACTCATCCAGTCTCATGGAGAAATTTCATTTGTCTGATGTTAAAATTATCCTACCTTACCATGTATCCTTATCAATAGATGTATCCATGGTGGAAATACCATTGGAAGAGCAGTTGTTGATGAGGGTGCTTCTACATGTGTTATGTCCTTGACCTATTGGAAAGATCTCGGATCCCCAGAGCTGGTCTCGTCAAACACTCTACTTACTGCTTTCGATGGAAGGTCCTTCCGTCCGCATGGTATCCTGTCGGCTTTTGAAATTAAGCTCGCAGGGAAAGCAGTGTCTGTTGAAGTAGAAGTAATTGATGCACCCTTGGACTATAATCTGCTTCTGGGAAGAAACTGGACTTATGCGATGTCCGCTATTGCGTCGGCCATCTTTCGTGTAGTGGTTTTTCCACATGAGGGCAAGTTGGTTACTGTTGCCCAACTTGATTTTACCCAAAAAGGCCGTTTAGAGTATAATGAGTCCATTGTGCCATTGGTTGATCAGGTCAAACCTACTGCACAGAGCTTGGGGGCTGGAATGTACACATCACTGATGGGCACATTTGATCTTCCAGCCCCGGTTAACTATATTGGTTCTACTAGTGTGGGGAGGTCTATAGCCACGGTTGTTGATAGGACTGATCCTTGGGTTCACTCCTCCCCCCACAATCCAGAGGTGCCCTTATCGACAGTGGAAGTAGCTTACCAAGCTATCACTCAAACCACTGTTGATCCCATTCCGGATCCTCTTACAGTCTCGGAGGATCTGGAAGAAGTCCATTTTCCCGCATGGGTGGAAAACTCTTTGCACTCTACAGACTATTTAGATATGGTTTTACCTTCTGATGAAGCCATTTTGGAAGCCATGAGTGGACGTGGTAAGATTTGTGAGGATATTCACCATCGATCCTATTTTCTTCTAGAACTAAGCAGAATAGAAAATCAAGAGTTTCGTTTGAGACTGTCAGAAGATGCATCAATCCCTTGCCCAGAGAAGGAATGTTTGCCAAGGGGAATATGGAAAATATTTCCACCACTATACCTACTAACATATATGTAAATCCTGATGTCGTGGAAAACATATACATAGGTGCAAACTGCTCTCCTGAAGAGATTGCTATCTATACTGCCTTGTTTAAGGAATTTCGCAATGTCTTTTCCTAGTCATATGAGGAGATTCCAGGCATAGATCCATCGATTGTTGAACATGAAATCTAAACATATCCTGATGCCAAACTGGTTCGATAAAAGTTAAGACCTGTTAACCCACGCAAAGTGGCGGCTGTGAAGGATGAAGTTGAAAAGCTGTTGAAAGCTGGTTTTATATATCCCATAGCTTTGACAGAATGGGTATCCATCCCTATTCCTGTTGATAAGAAGCAAGGGACTATCTGCGTCTGTACTGACTTCAGAGATCTGAATAAATCCTGTCCTAAGGACAACTATCCCATGCCATTTATAGACCAGATTATAGATGCTTGTGCGGGAAGTGAGGTGTTCTCGTTTATGGATGGTTTCTACGGATACAATCAAATCCAAATAAAATCGGAAGACCAACATAAAACTACTTTCATTTGTCCTTGGGGTACCTTCGCGTATAAGAAAATGCCCTTTGGATTGAAAAGTGTTGAGGAAGCCTTTCAACGGGCTATGAACTTTTCCTTCCATGATATTAAAGCCATTGTTGAACCCTACCTTCATGATCTTCCTGCACATTCTCGTAAGAGGTTTCAACATCCAGATCACTTACGGTTGATATTTGAGAGATGCAGACATTATAAAATCCGCTTGAATCCCCACATGTGTGTATTTTGTGTTGAGTCAGGAAGATTGCTCAGGTTCATTGTCTCTAATAGAGGCATCCAGGTGGATCCATTAAAAGTTGAGGCCATTGTAAATCTACCTCCTCCTCATTCTATCAGGCAACTTCAAAGCCTGCAAGTGAAGTCTAATTTTCTCCGACGTTTTATTGTTAACTATGCTAAGATTGCTAAGGGTTTCATCCGCCTTCTCAAACAGGACACCCTGTTTGTATGGGATGAAACCGCACAACTTGCTTTCGAGGCATTGAAAAAAGCTTTGTTGTCGGTACCCTTACTGCTTCCGCCAGATTATTCTAGGGATTTTATATTATATCTGGTCGCGTCTGAGTCGACCATTGGGGTAGTTCTAGTTCAGGAGGATGATAAGCTCATAGAGCATGTCGTTTATTATCTTAGCCATGCTTTGTCCGGACCTGAACTTAGGTACTCCCACGTTGAGAAATTATCCTTAGTAGCTGTTTATGTTGTTCAGAGGTTACGTCACTACATTTTACTAAGGACCACAACAGTAGTGGTGGATGTGAATCCGTTTCAATATGTTTTGTCCTGACATATTGTTGGGGGAAAATTAAACAAATGGATAGTCATACTCCAAGAGTTTGACTTGGATTTTCAATCCGCTAAGTCTAAGAAGTCCTTACTTTTTGCTGAGCTTATAGCAGAATTTCCTACTGAAGAGGATGTAGCCGTTGAAGATGACTCATTCCCAGATGAGCACATCTTCTTGATATCAACCTCTGATCTTTGGTACGGGGATATTCTTATATATCTCTAGACTTTGAAGTACCCTGCAGCTTCCTCACGGGAGGAACGATGTAAATTACGTCTTCATGCTAAGAACTACCTCATTATAGGAGATACATTATATCAAAGAGGGGTAGATTCCATTTCGCGTCGATACCTTACCCATGAGGAAGCGGGTATTGTCTTGAATGATTCCCATAGTGGAGCATGTGGGGGTCATTTATCTGGGTTAGCAACGGCCCAGAAGATACTACGTGCCAGTTATTTCTGGCCCACGATATTTAAAGATTGTGTGGAAGTAGTGAAGCGTTGTCATCCTTGTCAGCTTTACACCAGGAAAATGTGGTTACATCCCGCTCCGTTGTTTCCATTTGTCTCAGTAGGCCCCTTCATTAAATGGGGGATTGATTACGTGACATGCAACCCAGCCTCGGCTGGGGGGCACAAATATATCATTGTCGTTGTTGACTATTTTACAAAATGGGCAGAGGCAATGCCTACTTTTAAAGCCGATGGGGAAACAACAGCTTTCTTCATATTCAATTAGTTTATAGCATGGTTTGGTATACCCAAAGTGATTTTCATCGACCATGGCAGTCATTTTCAAAATAGCATGATGACAGAACGGACCACTATGCTCGGGTTTAGACAAGAACATTCTTCTTCGTACTATCCGCAAGCAAACGGTCAGGTTGAGGCTGTAAATAAGACTTTAAAAAATATCCTTAAATGTACAATTGATGCGGCCCGTTCTAACTGGCACATCATGATATATCCTGCTCTTTGGGCCTACCGAACTAACGTAAAAACTACTACGGGTTTCTCCCCCTTCCAACTCGTCCATGGAGTGGAAGCAGTTACCCCGATTGAGTGTGAAATCTCATCTCTAAAAATAGCTATTCATGTGTTACCTAATACGACAGAGCTTGAGGAACGTCTGGTACATTTAGAAAACCTTGATGAACATCGTAGAGATGCACTGACTGCTAATCAAGCTCATAAGAATAGGGTCAAAACTCAATATGATAAATCGGTCAAACCTCGGGTTTTTTTCTAAGGGGGGACTTGTCTTGCTTTGGGACCAAGACAAAGAACCCCTGGTGGCAGGAAAATTCAAGGCCATGTTGTTAGGACCTTATGTCATGTCGAAATTCTTGAAGAAGGGCGCATATGAGTTAATTGATTTTGATGGGAACAAGCTGCCTAAGCCTAGAAATGGGCTCTACCTGAAGCAGTACTATGCTTAGGCTTAGCACTTTTTCTTGTACATTAGTTGTCGGTTTTGTTTTTTATACCATATGCTGGCTGTTGCAGATGTATTCTGAGAGGTATATAGGGTTCGCCGATGGCGCCAGCTGCCACACTTGTAATCTAGCCTCAGTAGCGTGGGTCATTTACTCTCCCTCCGGACATCTAGTTGCCATAAGAGGCACTTGCTTAGGTCCTGCTTCTAATAATGTTGCTGAGTACAGGACCGTAATTAAGCTTTTATGGGATGCTTAGTCACGTGGTATCACCCAGCTCGAAGTCCGTCTGGACTCTCAATTGGTGGTTTCCCAGCTCAATTGAGCTTATCAGGTGCGAAACCCTATCCTATTGCGTCAGTTCATGCAAATTAGGTTATTGGAAAGAAATTTTGAAGTTATTATATTCAATCACATTCCAAGAAATCAGAATTCATTGACTGATGCATATGCTAATTACATTTTAGATTGGCATCTAACACACATTTCATAAAAATATACAGCATGCACATAAAAAACACTTGTAAATAAACCGACAACAATATATATATATGTAAAATATTTGTCCATAGATAGGTCGAGTATGATCCTCAGATCCAGTCATAACTGTATAATATACAAAAATATACAAAAATGTGGATCGCAGTCCATCAAAATGTCCTAGATCTAAGTAGGACCACCCTGGTCACTTGGACCACCTTAGTCCCCATGGTCTCTCTGTACTCTAGCGTCCTCGGCCTCTTCAGCTTCAACAGCCTCCACAGCATCTATGTATACAAGAACTGCTCTGGCCACCCGCCTCAAAAGGCGTAACCAGATAGGTGGAACTCCAACTACAAACTCATGCATGACGCCTGAGATATGCTCTATCCGCAAGGTGGGAACTCTTTGGGTAAGCTTGGATAGATTTCCCTCTAGAACCCTAATAAGCCTCAGGTCTTCACTTATGACAGGACGAGCAAACATGCGTGGATGCCCCTCAGGGCGGACTAGTCCAATATCTGCATTTTGACATGTTTATAGGATTAATACTTGTACATATATGTATATATCTATCATTTTAAAATTCATAAAATTTTAAAAAATGTTAAAAATTAATTTTTTTTTACCTAGCTCTCCCCATGCTCCTCCTGGAGGGAGGACAAGGTCTGGATCACCTTGAAAATCCATGCCGGCATATGGAAACTATTCTAGTGCCGGTAGCTATCGCTCCCACCAGATATAGAAGTCACCATTGTATACACTCTACACAGTGTCTCCTCCTCCTTGACGAAGGAAGATGTCTCCCCATCTGCTTAGCCTTGGATGATGTGGAGATCGGACTGGTAGAGGTATGGCGGGGCTCAACCCTGGTACTCTCTCAAAGAAGAAGGCAACCAATATGCTAGAATACCCAAATTTCTTTCGCCTTCCTCTCTTGCAATCAGAAAGTTGTCTTTTCATAATGGGGACAACTCCTGAACACCAATCATAGAGGGCACCATGCATACAATCCACCACCAACCTCATTTGGTTTCGTGTTGCTAAATTTAATAAAGAGGATCCTGCAATCCTCACGATGGTGCTCGTCAGTACCTATAGTGTGAAATCACGGATATGTGTAATAGGGACACAACTCCCTCTCTTATGGGTACCTGGTGTGCAAAACACATCAATGTAGTTCTGGACACTTAAAGGATCACTGCCCCTGCCGGTGCCCTCTAAGTTTACTGGTGCTCCTTGTCGTGACAGACCGGTAATGAAATATATGTCCTTGGAAGTAATTTCCAAAGTCTCACCCTGTAGGTCAAACATCCCCAAATCATGATCCCAATAGTTTATCATGAACTCTAATAGACGGACATTGGACTGCATGGGTGATGTACAAAATAACTTTAATAATTCACTCGTTCGTAAAGCATGTATGGTGAGCGCACTTTGGAGCGCTTCTTGGTCCATAGTTTCATGTTCCCATTCCCTCCATTCCAACACCATCTTCACACCTAGCAAAACAAGTAATATGATTCATCAATTCCATATAAAATTTTGATTTTTTTTTGCCTATAATTAGCTTTTTATCCTTCACGCAATACACGCGACTGTCTAGTTAGACATGTTGCGTACTGTACGCGACTATCTCTAAAGGCAACCCGTGTACAGAATGCGTGTACGCGAGTCTTTACACTGTAAACCCATGTACGTGCTGTGACATGCTTTAGGATGCTTTTAACATGCAATTGGGACTCAAAATTGATAATTGCTAGGATCAAATTGAAGAGCTCGGGGTGTAGGCTTACCTGCAACTTGCGGAATTTGATTTCATCCACTAGATTGTCCACACCGATCGAATGAAGGTAGAGGTAAAAATTTTCTTCTTATGGCTAAATTTCAAAATGGTGAGTTTTGTTTTTATTTTGAACTATTTATAGAAATTTTATTTCTCAAAGTGGGTTTTTTCCTATAGTTTGAAATCTATTCAACTAATACCATATCTCTTTTTGTCTTGAAACAGGTTTTTCATCATTATAAAGTGTTTTTTGCTCCCATAGGGTGGTTTTGACATTTCCCATGCATTTTTTGCATCTATACTCAATCCACATTAACCTTAGCAATCAACATTTTTCCACGGACTATGGTATTTAAACCATTAGTTCCCTATTTTTACCATTGTTCTTTTGTGGATAGGACCCTTTTTTCATGAGTATCCTCTTTTAAAACCTATGTTGTCCTTTGATACTCATGCCGCAACTGTTTCAGGTACATGGGTATCCTTTTAGCTATTTTTCATGCCAAATAGAGCTTCTTTTTTAATCTCTTTTTAAAAGCTATCCCTTTATAGGACTCCCCGCCCTTATGGAGTTTCTTTAGGCCCAGGTCTGACTCCTTTAAAATAGACTTGACTGCCGAGTTAACTTGTCCGTTCAAGCTTGTTAAGAATATGTGAATGGGCATTTGCATCAGTGGTAGGTTATCTCTTTCTTGGACCATGCGGAATAATACGAGAAAGGATCCCTCTCTTTTCTATTTGAATTGAGAAGAGTATTCGCAGGCATAGGTTTATCACTTTTCTGGACCTGAGGGACTAAATTTATGGAAAAGGAACTCCTAGTATGAGCTTAGTTTTCTCTTTTTCGTGCTCTGTACCTAAACATGAAAAAGATTCCAAGTGTACTTTGTGTCTTTGTCATGCTCGTTAAACACTTAAGAACAAAGCACCAAGTTTATTGTTGTAAGCCCCATTTCTCATAATCAAATGGATCTTTCAGAGTGATCTTGCTTTCCTTCACACTTGTAAAACTCAAGCTATTTCATGCTGTTTTGGAAGGAGCATTGGGTAGGTCGTAATTTAACCTTTTTCGGACCTCCCTGACTAAGTACGAAAAAGGTTCACCTTTTCTTCTATGGAAGTTAAGAGAGTTCTTCTGTGGTATGTTTTATACTTTTTCAGCATCAGGAGACTAAATTAGACAAAAAAGGACCCCCCTAGAGTCTTCTTTGGAGTTTTCAGACTCTCTAAATGTGAAAACACCAACTGAGCATGTACTAGTTTGGGCTCATTAAATCCACGAATCAGTGACACTATCAAGCATTATTTTCCCTTCTTTTCAAGCTTCTTAAAAAATGAAGAGGGATCCGAGTTGACTTTCCTGGACTCATTAAAATTTAACAAGGAAGGTAAGTAAGAAGTTTTATCTTGTTTTCAGTAATGGTAGAATGTCCTCCTTGAACATAGCACTCTCTATTTTTTCCAATACCCATGTCTCAGTGTTCACTTTCTATTCAACTATTACTTTGAGTTTCCTACTCCTCCTCTTGTCCGTTATACTTGGGGAATCTAATCATGTCTCCTACATGACAGATAAGTCTAGTTGTTCTATCTATGAGTTAAATGTTGCCTTGGGTCATCTCTGTGTCGTGCTCACTGTTCAAGGACTCAACCCAATGTTTGATCTTTCTCCTGATCCCATCATTGTTATATCTATTATCTATTGTGTCTCCCTTCTTTTTCCCAGTTCTTAGTCACTCTTGTGATCCGTTGGAGGATCTATTACCTTCCTTATCACAGCATGGTTCCATTTCAGTACTTCCTAATGACAAAGACCTAGAGTTTTTGACGATCGTACCTCAAGATTCACTTTCATCATTGGTGAATTCCTTTGCTTCAGTTGTCGATTATCACCTATTGATTGACAAACTGTTGAATCCTTTCCATGTTCGACTTCAGCCTACATTTATTCACATGGCTTGGATTGTACTGGTTCTTTGGGATTGTTTATGAAGACCTTAGTTCCTCACTTATGGACTAAGTTGCACAAGATTGTGTTCTATTTATGTACACAGCTTCCAGATCTTTGAAGAGTCATCATTATTTTGTGGCTTCGATCCACCTTTGTAATATACGTGGTCTAGTACCCGTATCATATGATGTACTCAAATATTGTAAAGGAGCTAGTGTTCCAGTATATTGAACATAGCATCATCAAATATGACTTTGTATATGACATTATTATGTATTTGTTTCAGGTACTACCTCTGCTCCATTGGATTTATGAGTTCTCCAAAGATAAAGATTATAATGTATTTCGGCCATCGCTTCCCTCTGACCTCACACATTAGGGGGCATCTGTTATCTACCCAAATGGCACTTCTCCATCCGAGTGTCGACATTCCTTATGTTGGCACACAAAAGGACACTTATGGATTGAAGGTTTCCTAAAACACTATAGATGGCATGTTATGAACTACATTCATTATCCATCCATCTTGCCATTTTTACCTTTGAATATGTCAATTGTTGTACACGCCTTTGCCTCTATGCAAGCCGCGTACATACGCGACTTTTCCAACAGCATGTCGCGTACTGTACGCGAGTCTTTGTAATTGCAACCTGTGTACAGATCTGTACGTGGGCTTCCCTTATAGCAACTCGCGTGTCATACGCAGGTTGCCAGTATCAATACCCGCGTACACTTTCTTTTGACATTAAAAATAATAAATCGCGATTATTTGAGATTTGTTAATCCCTTAACTATTGTTGATGTAATTGTAACTTCGGAATGTATTCACTTGTATTTCTTATCTATTGTAACCCGATGTTCATTTCGGGATGTATTGTAATGTATTTGAGTCATGTCACACCCCTATGTTTATTCTGGGAAGTTTCTATAATGAGAAATTCATGTCAAGTCATTGTGGGTAACCCTCCTATTGGTCAAGGGTTAAAGTCCCCACAGTTGTGGGGCCCTTGGGTTATTAGACTATCCTAGTGAAGTTGAACCTAGGCAAGTCATTGTAAGTCAGGGCAGTAGTCCCCACCATTGTGTTACCCTCCTATTGGTTGGAGGAGGCAAAGTCCCCACAAGTGGTGGGGCACTAGGGTTATTAGACACTCCTAGAGATGTCGGCTCTAGTAAGTAATTGTTAAGTAAGGCCGACATGTTGGAGTGCACTTCAAGTGAATGGAAGAATATAAATAGAGAGTGAGAGCCTCTCTATTTATCACTTGCAATACACATCACTCACTCACTCAATTGGGGTGCATTAGTGAGGAAGGAAATACAATGGGACTAGACAAGAAGAAGACTACTGATGTCAGAAGTGCATCTTACTTTTTTGGGCTTTTACTGTTTTGGTGCTGATTCTATCTCTGAGAAAGTTGCGGGGTTTTCTCCTTTATGGTTTCCCCAAGAAAAACTCTTTGTGTCTCTTGTCTCTTGTGATGTTCTTATGTTTTATTGTTGTGCTTGTTATTCTCTCAGTTAAAAGATCCTAAGATCATAATGCTAGCTTATATGATGAAAAACTAACATGGTATCAGAGCTAACCTGAGAAGAAGACATTGTGCAGCTACAAAAGCTAGGGCTTCTTACTTTTTGGGGCTCTCTCCACAATCCATCAGCAAAAGTATGCTAGGATGACTCTCCATTGAAGGGTGCATATTTCTATCGAAGCGGAATTTGATTCCGAGCATTTTCAGTTTTCGATGCGGAAATTAGGGATTTCTACAGAAGAGAAATTTTTGAGTGAGACCAGCATATAATTGTTCTCCTCACCAAAACCTAATTTTAGAGACCTGTATCAATAAATTTGGTTGGGTGAAACTCTGGGAAAGTCAAACCCTAGTTTGACCCCGAGTTAGGAAAAACCCTAAATACTAAAATTGATAAATTTTGGTACAGTCGCTATATTTCGAGGTTGGTGAAGTCTCAGAAGCTAAAACTTGTAGGGGCCGAAGATACAATCTTGATGAAGACTGTGTCCAAAAATCAGTCTCATATTTTCTATATTCTGGGAGATATGATCCCTCCAAGTTAGGGTTCCAGCCTCTTCTAGAATTCATCCTTAAACATGACACCTGGGGAGAATTGCAATATCTTGGGCTACAGAGGTCCAAATGGAATTCCTAAAGATGTTATAGAAAGGGTACGGACTTTAATTTCGGTGGTCCGAATATCAGACTCGGAATATCAACCAGTGACATGTGGCATTCCGTACAACTTCACTATTATGAACAGTCCTGTAACAGGTCACCTTGGGAAAAGGATCATAAATCCCAAATGGTGAAACCAATTCTGATGAACCCTATGGTGGTAGATCAGGGGCATGTGTTGCTGCCTCAGTGAGAAATTTCAGACACATAGGATTAGTAATTTCGGAGATGTCACAGAAACAGTAACAGGCATTTCTACAGAAGAAATTGGAAAATTAGGGCTTCCTGTTCCGGGAGCTTCCCTCCACTGTTTTCAGAAAAGGAGTACATTGGACAGTTCCATTTGAAGAGATCTATTTGTATATCCAATCATATCTAGAATATTCCAAGTTTTGAAAATTAGGGTTTCTGTGACAAACCCTAGATCATCCAACTACGGAACCAAGACAGACACCTCAAATCGGTAAGATCTAATCCTTTGCTATTTTCATTTAAGGTTCTCATTTCAAAGTGAACTATCACGTCAGCTTGATGATAAGCTTGGTGAAGTTGATAAATCCAAATCCTAGAAGTATATGATCTCTCTGAAGAAAATGGATTGGACACCTACATGAGTATAGAGGTTCCAATTCCAGAGGGAGATGAGGCTAGAAGCCTTACATAAGAAGAACTTGGTCAAGGCCAAGAAGATAATTGTTGATTCAGTCATGAATCAACTTGTATTACAAGTGTCTCCCTAAAGACACCATTGATGTTTGATTCCTTGACCAAGCTATTTGAAGGAAAGAACATAGATCAGTATATGACCTTAAGAATCGAGTTAAAGGAAGTGAAGATCCAGAATGTAAAGACCATGCAGTCAAAAGGGTATCTCAAATCAAAGAAGAAGTGAAGAATGTGGAAGTGGTGATTGCCACCTTGAATGGCCTCCCAGGATCATGGGATTCATTGATGCGAGGAATGTGTGCCAGAAGGAAGTGATTACTTTCATCTGACTTTGGAAAGAAGAAGAAGCTCGACTCATAAGAAAAGAAGAGAAGATGTAATCAACTGAAGATCAAGCTCTCACCTTCCAAAGAAGATACCTCAAGCAACGAGGAATATGAAGATCTCAACTCTTGAAGAACTTCTTATCCATCCTAGAATTTGGATAAGAAATGATGCTATCATGAATGAAGAAGACGATGAAGCTGAAGGCTCAAGAAGGAGTCTACCCACGAAACAAATAAAGGCTGAGTATTCAATTGTCATTTCATGATATTGTTTTGTTATGCATTTGTTTATATTCAATTGATGTATTATGCATGATAGGATGTTTGCATTAATGACAGTATACTACTAATATGCATGTGATGGGTAAGTAGCTCATGGTGCTATACACCTCTCCATTGCTACTTATCTAGAATGAAACCTCTTTGCTGACATATTGGATTAGTGCACAATATCAATGTTGTCCTGTTTGAGATGGAAGGCATCTAGAAAGTTTCAGTGAGATATGGATGAATGTTATATTGGCTAAAGTAGTTGCATGATCATATATTTATGCATAAGAATTTGCCAATATGAATATTCGTTAGGAAATGTTTCTAACCATACAAATGCATTTGACTTGTAGGAAAGATTGCATACATAATCGCTTACAAGCAAAGAAGGAAGAGACTTGTTCCGAAGAACAAGTGACGACAGTTCAAAGACAAAGAATAATATGACGAGTGCAGTGACATCATTGATGCAGAACCTTCCAGCCACCAAGAAGAAAGGGAAGACCAGTTCAAGAAGAATGATGTCAGGGCGTAGTATCAAGACCTGAAGAGAAGTTCATAGTTCCATCATACAGTAGATGGAAACAACGTGGGATGCAAAGCAAGATTCGTAGCATGAGGCTTCTCACGAAAAGAAGGCATAGAATACAAAGAGACATTTACAGCCACTGGAAGTGAAGCCACATGACATGCATAATCATGTGTACAAATGAAAGAAGGCATTGTACGAGTTCAGAAGACACCCATGGGATAACACATACATGATGAGCTTGATGAAGATCTTAACCTTTGCTGCAAGTTTGAAGATGCAAGTCTATACACTAGATGGTCACATAAAATATTAGTAGCATAGGAAGCTACTTGTCACTCCGGTATAGAATGTTTTCAGTGCATAGAGCACAGAAGACAGAGGGAGTATGATGCTTTGCTTCAGAGGGAGTGACTACAAAATATATTGAGGTTCGACATGGTATGACAGGATGGACATATTACTGATGACTCTAGGCTTTACTAAGAGTAAAGTGGATTCCAACCTTTGCTTCAAGGTTGAAGGCGGAAGACCAGTGATGCTCCTATTATGTTTCGATGCACTATTTTTAGGCATGGAGGTGTGGACGAGGGAAGTATGCAATAGAGATCCTGAATAGGTTCAGGATGATGGACTGCATGACCACACCTATGGCATCAAACCTGAAGCTATTAAGTGATGCTTCATCAGAGACGGTTGATGCTACGATGTATCGTCAGATGATTGGGTCATTGATGTACCTGACGAACACGAGACCTGACATTTGCTTTGCTGTGAACACCTTGAGCCAGTTCTTGACAGATCTGAGACATATTCACTTGGTTGCTGCAAAGCATATTCTGAGGTACCTAAAGGGTACAGTTGATTATGGGCTCAAGTACGATGTGAATCAAAAGATTAACCTGGAGGGTTATGTTGATTCAGATTGGGCAGGCGGTGCCATTGATAGGAAGAGCACTTCAGGTTGTTGCTTCAGTATGGGATTAGGTGTGATCTCTTGGTTTAGCAGGAAGAAAACCTGTGTGGCACTGAGTACAGCTGAAGTAGAGTATGTCGCAGCTTGTTTAGCTAGTTGTGAGGCAGTGTGGCTACGAAAGCTAATGTATGATATATTTGATCTCCAGTTGGATGCTACTTGTATACATTGTGACAACCAGAGTTGTGTGAAGTTGTCATAGAATCCAGTGTTCCATGACAAGTCGAAGCATATCGAGATTGAGTACCACTATATCAGGGATATGGTGTAGAGAGGAGCAATGAAGCTCTAATATGTTGCGATGGAGGAACAGATAGCTGGTGTATTGACAAAGCCATTGGCTAGGTTGAAGTTCGAGTACTTCAGGGAGAAGCTTGGTGTTCTCCAAATCGAGGTTTCCTCCAAGGGAAAGTGATGAGTCCCAAATCCATTCTGACGAGCAGGTCAGATGTAAGGGTTGAGCCATTCTGTCATGGTGAGAGGATTGGTTCCTTCCATGTCAGATATGAGTGTTGAGATCCATAGCCATTCTGACAAGTAGGTCAGATATAAGGGCTGATCCATTCTATCATGGTGAGAGGATTGCTTCCTTCCATGTCAGATATGAGTGCTGGCCATTCTATCGAGTTGGACAGATGTAAGGGAAATTGCCATTCTAGGAATGGAGGCACCTAGTCAGTTACCAGGAACACTCAGTGTAAAAACTGAGTAGCCATTCTGATGTGATAGAGGGATGTGTTCCCACTTGATCAGATGTAAGGGATGAACCATTCTGTCATGGCTAAAGAATTAAGTTCCTTCCATGTCAGATGTGAGTGTTGGCCATTCTGACGAGCAGGTCGGATGTAAGGGAAGTGACATGGTGAGAGGATTGGTTCCTTCCATTGTTAGGATGCCACATCTGGTATGAAAAAGGACCAGCTTTGTGATGCCTCATCTAGTTTGAAAAAAGGACTAGCTCTGGGAAGACTCATCTAGTTTGAAAAAGGACTAGCTCTGTGTAGATGCCACATCTGGTATGAAAAAGGACCAGCTCTGTGATGCCTCATCTAGTTTGAAAAAGGACTAGCTCTGGGAAGACTCATCTAGTTTGAAAAAGGACTAGCTCTGTGTAGATGCCACATCTGGTATGAAAAAGGACCATCTCTGTGATACCTCATCTAGTTTGAAAAAGGACTAGATTTG